>PVJL010000340.1:64051-262339 GCA_004026885.1 Lyroderma lyra | reverse complement strand
ATTCTCTCCAACAGGATAGCAGAGTTTATGGGAAATGAGAAGTTGGGATTGGGGTGAGGTGTGCAGTCACCCCTCTGAATTCCAAACAGGAAGACTTAGAGCCAAGGCCTGGGGGGCAGGGGGCAGGGGAGATGACAGCGGTCAAAATTCACTCCCTTCTCCTTCCTGCTCCCATGCGGAGGCGTATCTGGAAAAAGAAGAGGCAGAAACACAGACAACATGTTCTCCATTAGGCCTTTCCATCTACCTGGCCTACCTTTCTGACACTGATATCTTAATGCTTCCCATTCATTTATCCAAAAAGTAATTATTGAACACCTACCATGTTCAAGACATCAAGCTTGGCACATGGATGTAAAAGCAAAGTAAGACAAGATCTCTTCCCCTCAGTCCAGAGAGAAAAATAATCAAAATCCATAACTTAATGCTAGGCTGTGTTTCCTATAGTTCCCTCACCTTCTAGGACATAAAACACTAGTGGGATAACATTAATAAAAAATATTTCCACCCTCCGTTTCTGCCTCTGGCCCTACCAACTATTTCAGAATCTCTAATTTCTTCCACTTCTAAAGTATTCATTTCTTTTAAAAAAAAGATTGAAAATGATTTCTTCTGAGAATTGAGCATATACCTGTTGAATTACGCACTCAGATTAAAAAGACAATAAGCACTGCTCCCATCATTACATGAGATCAAAGGAGACTAAACAAATGGCTCAAGGATGCCAAATTTGTGTATGAATTCATTTCTGTATTCCTTTATTAAAAAGAAATTTGTGAAGTCCCACCTTGTAGAATTATGCATGCTCTGTGTTCTCTGTACTAAGAAGGGCCACAAAGTTGGCTTCTCCATTAACTGGTCCTGAAGAGGCTTAGAGTAAGAGAATCATGGGCAACTGGGCAAGGTCTGTTTAGTCATAAGCCAGTGTTCTTTCCACAAAACTGAGCTTGCTTCATCTGAAGTGTCAGCTCAAGTTTGTCTGCAGCACTGACAAAATGAGTTAGAAACCATTTGGAAGCTTGATGTAGCTAGAATTCCCTAGTAAGCAAAACAAACAGGGGAAGGAATCCAAACAGTAAATAGACATACTGTGTGGATTTGGGGCTCACCATTAGTAAAACTTAGCAAACAATTATTATTTCAAAACCTATGCTCTTTCATGTCCCATACCAGAGCCATGAGTGGCCCCAAGAAGTCTAACTCTGAATTCACACAATTAAATGTTTGTTGGAGAGCTAAGAAAATAAACACAGATACAGAAATGAGCAAACATGCAAAAGCCCTAGTCCAATGCTCAAAAGTGCAGGCCTGGAGTCAGGTTCACCAAAACCACAGGAACAGGAAGAAGAGCCTCCTCAGGGGTTGAAAGGTTCAAGGCACTGGTGGGATTTAAGCCTGAGTTTGAGAAATGAAGCACGTTTAGAGAAGAAATCAAAGCATTTAAAACAACGTTGCCATAATCAAAGGGAGTTGTTTTTCTAGACTGTAAGTCACTCTGGGACTTCCAAGGAGCTTTGAGGAAATCTCGAGACCTTCACTGTCCCTTGGAAACCACCATTACCACATTCCAGCAGCAGCCAGGTGAATCTGCAGGAAAGCCATCTTATTGGTTCCCTTTATCAGTCAGCACTGGTCATGTTGGGAGTAAAAGCAAGATGATTTCATGCCCAGCTTCCCTGCAGTCCCCACAGAAGTGGTTGACCAAGTGTCCCAGCAAATAGCAAAAGGGTAAATGAAAGGACAGAAGAGTGAATTCTCTCTCACCACCCCCTCTCTCTTTCTCCTTTTTTCAGTGTCAGCAATTTTTCTATCTCTGTATAAACTTTATTTCCCTTTAAAAGTGGCCTCAAAATTACTGCTAATTTTCTGCAAGGAAACTGTTCTTTGAAATACATCTTATACCATTTTCTCCCCCACTCCCCACTTTTGTAATGCTAGCAATGCGTTGGCTGTGAACATGTAAGTATAGTTGCTTTTGAATGCTGCAAGGTAAATGCAGAAAATGACAGCTTAAATGGAATCATTAAAGTAGATGTAGGTAATATCTCTCAGTGCTACCAAGCCTCCTTTGCGAGGCAATAAAGTCTTTATTTTCTGTTCCGATGCCTGGCACCTTTTCAGGGAAGCTGACAACCTATCATTTCTTACTTTTCGCCCCCATTTCCAGCATGAACTCAGGGGCCTCGTTTCTATCTTAAGTTACAACCTGTTGATTAGTGGAGAAGGGAAGAAATGCATACATTTCCACCCTAAAGGGTTATTTCCTGGCAGTGCAGCAGTGAGCTCTGTCAGCTCATTCAAAGACATTAAGTGTGGGACAATCACAACAAAATTGCTACCTGTCCACGTACTGGGTGAACTGCAAAGTACAAGTTTCCCAGTCGTGCGAGGACAGACCCAGGAGACCACATCCTGGCTTTGAAGGCTGCCAGAGCTGCATACAAAGGAATTAGAGTACTAGTTTGCATTTCTTTAAGTTTATACTTCTCAGTACAGTTTTCATTGTACTCTCCTTGTCTTCTTATAAATAAGGGAGTTAGATTTTTATCTCCATAAGAACAGGGAAATGAAAACCTATGGATATTATATTTTAGAAATGCAATAAAAATAATTTATTGCAATGCTAAGTACTTAGCACATGGTACTGGATTTTGTTTTTGTTTTTGTTTTGTTTTATTTTACTAAACGTTATATAAGTATAACACTATATGTCAGGTATTTTCTAAATTATTTTCAAATATTAACTGATTTAATCCTTATAACTTCCTAAAGTCACTACTATTATTATCTCCAATTTTATAAATGAAGGAACTAAAGTACATGACATGATGGTGGAGTTAGGACTCGAACCCATACCCTGTGTCTCCAGAGTTCATGCTCTCAACACCTTCACTACGCATCTTTCAACACACTGGGAGGTATAGCACAAAAGAACAAAAAATAAATCCATCTCCTGCTCTTTGATTCTTGGGTTGTTGACTCATTCTCTGACCCAGCACATCACTAAACCAACCTTCATTGAACAACAGCTATTGCCAAAGGGCTGTATTAAGTGTTTGGGGCATCCGAAGAAATATGAGACATACAATCAATCCTCATTATTCATGGATTTTGTATTTGCAAATTTGTATACTGCTACAATTTATTTGTAACCTCAAAATCAAAATTTCTGGGCTTCCGGGTCATTTGCAGGCATGCATGGGCACGGCCAGAGCTGTGGAAAAGTTCAGTCGCCCACCCTCATTTCTCAGCTGAGGTCAAATAAAAAGATGCTCTGCCCCCCGACTTTTTTTTAATCCATCATACAGAGATGACCAGAGTGGAGACACAGCTCTGCAACCTATTTGTGGAGTAGCCTCAGGCAAGTCACTTAACACTTCTAATATATTTCCCCAGGAACAATGGTTCAATATTTGTTAATTCAGGGTTTGTGTGACTTTATAGAATATAAATACCCCAAATAAAAAGACTCCACAGGGAGAAATGCTACCTGACCCTGCCCACAAGATGACATAGAGTCTTAAGAGAATCTGGAGATTGTTGGAGAGCCCCTAGTTTCTTTGCATTGTTTTGACAGGTTACAGCTACCATCAAAAGATTGAAGTTGTAGAGTACTTCTTGTCAACAGGTCCCTCCCTTCTCTCACCTGCTTAGATAGAGATAGTGGGTAGTGGAAATAAAAACAAATGTGTACTTTTGATACGAAAATATGTTAGACAATATCTTTTTGTCCTTATTGCTATGTATAACCAATAGTAAAAGAGACACATAGAAGAACTATCACTGGATCTATAACCTATGTGATACTCTTTTGTCAATATAAACATAGAGAAATAGACAGGATTTCCTGGATTGGAGAACTAGATTGAGCAGGCTGGAAGAATCAGCATATTATAGTCAAAGTGAGACATAATTAGTAAAAACTTGAAAATGATGTGTTCTGACCTTGATGAGACAGAAGCAATGTGAAATGGGAATGAGCTTGCAAGTATGTCCTTGTGATAGGTTTGCAGGGATCATACCAATTTTGAAGATAGATGTAATTATTGTACCAAGTTGAAAATGATTTGCAAAGTTACTGTAAGGTGTCCCTCCCTTCTCTTTACCATTCTAATCTGCTCCAGATAGCATATTAACTTCTAGGATATTAACTCCTTAGTCTATAATAATTTATTACTCTTTATCTTTCTTTTTGAAATATATAGACTACTTGGGTGTGACTATTCTGCTAAAGAAGGGATCATAATATGGGGTCATGATATTGATAATTCAAAATAGTCTCCAAATCACTTTGACCACAGTGTCATTAATATTTCAAGCAAGACACACACACACACACACACACACACACACAGAGGAAGAAAGAAAGAGTGAAATACAGTGTTGTTTATGTTTACATGGAGGTCATCTAACTAATAGTTTTAATTCTTTAATCAGTTGGTTAACAAAAATATTTTCTTGGCATACTGCTATCGAATATATGTAATAAAATATGTACATGGGAATATGGTTGTGACAGAGTAATCAAAATAAAAAATGAGGTGATCTACTAGTAAAACAACATCATGCCCAATACAACAAATCAGAGTCAGAGTGCAATTACTGTTCACAGATCATGCACAGAAGCCCAATCTCCAGCAGCCAGCTGACAGTATCACATTATCATCTCCCCACTCACTTGGTACTGGGTATTAGCATCATGCCTCACAACTCTGGAATAAACCAATTAAGGTACAATTTAAACAAGGCACTCATAAATATTGTACCAGGGTGGTATTGGCACATCTAAATATGAATTAAAAAAGTAGAATAAGGCTTCCAAAATAGGTAATCCATCTTAGAAGAGGTTCCATGGAGCGACTTCTGCATTATGAATAAATATGCATAATCAAAACAGTAGCCCAGCTCAAATACCTCTCCTACTCATTTGATATACCTCTCCATGTCATATCCATTTTCATATAAACAACACAATAATATAACATCTGCATTGCTAAATAACACTACTATGTTCTAATTTCTTTGGAATGGCATGAATAAAATCTTTCTACTCCTGTTTATTAGAATTTATTGGTGACAATCCTTTGCAAAGTAGCAGAAGGTATAATTAATTCTGGTACAACCCTAAGTTGGATATAGAAACTCAACAGGGTTTACTTTCGACTTCAAATAATCCATCACTTGATAACACAGAGGGGAGGCAGCAGGGGGAGGACATGAGCCTCCATAACTTCCCTCTAAACGGCTGCCACGCTACCCCACGCAGTTAATGTTATATACACACAATGTCAGCTCTGTAATACAATTGTGCTTTTCTTTATTCCACGTACATCTTTGAATACAATGTTCTGTAGGGAGGAAAAAGTGTTTCAAGGTTTGGGCAAGTATTTTACTAAAACAAATATTTGGAAATCGCTGTAACTCATGGCTCGCCTACCACTTTCTCCTATTCTATTCCACCATCTTTATGCAGGATGTCTGCTAGGTTGGGGTAAGGATGATTTCACAGTCATGAGAAATGAAAAGTAATGCATCATTTCAGTAATTTCCTCTCCTAGACTGCTGATATATGCACACTTCTCATCAACAGAAGAAATGACCTAATTATGTTAAAGGTACAGTATCTGATGCACGTGGTTGCTCCAAAGTAGGAAAAGGCGAAGAGTAAAGTTGTATTCGGGCTTATTTCCAACCAATGAGAAAAAGAAATGAATAATTTAGAAATAAGACAGAAGGAATAGTGATCATATCGGTCTAGAATTCATGACATTAAGGAGAGGAGCACTTGGATGCATACATTTTGGGGGAAAATTTAATGTCAGGGAAAATGGAGATACGGTGCCCTGGTGAGTGCTTTTAAAACGAACAAGGCTCACAAGAAGTGGAAGTGTCTTTAAATTTCAATGTATTATGTCTTTGAAAATTATCTCAATTTTAAAGGTGGGCGAGAGGTAACATTCAAGAACAATTTGTAACAATAATGATGCCTCTGATAAGGGCAGATTACAAAGATGGAAGGAGGGGCACATTACAACTCTCTAAAAGCTGAGCTATCAAAGAATAAAACAGGTTGTCTCAGAAAATGCCGAGGAAGAGCAGAGACAGGGTCTATATTGTCTGTAAGGTTTCTTCAAGTTAAAGATTCCGTTATTCTAAGTTATGTGGAAATAGATTTTTATTCAACCTTTAAAAAGGGTTTTTAGACAGTGGTGCTAAACAATAGTTTATGTAGTGGGAAGGTGACCTGTAATTTACAAATTTTTTGATGTGCGTTATCAATTCTCACCACAGTCCATAGAGTTCAGTTTGTACATGAGCAGACTGAGCCCACCTGAGATTAACTGTGGTCCTTAAGGAAATGACATTTGTAGCACTCAGGGTACAAGTACCACTGGAAGCCCATTCACCTTATGACAACATTTTTAGAAGTTAAAAATCAAACAACAAACAGATAAACATGTTCCAGTCACCCACCTTGCAACATGTATCTTCACACCACAAGGTCAAAAAATACACTTTTTAATATCTAAAAGTTGACAAAATATAAAAGATGGCCAAATTTAATCATTCTTAATAATTACTATTGCATGTCTAAATGTTATATGGATGGGCCCAAGGTTTTTAAAAATACATTAATAATTTATGTTTATATTTATTACACAAATTGTATTTTCTTGACTTAATTTTAATGAAATTACAACTATGCTACTACCAGTATTTTCAAATAATTTAAATTCTATTGAACATAATGATTTACAATTTTTAAAATGTGATTGTATTCATAGTACATACATATATTTTCATGTATTTTGATAAAATGCAAATATATGTAAAAAATTAAAAATAATTTTATATATATTTGAGATATTTTCTTCTAAAAGATCAAAAACTAAAATATATCATTATAATTAGTGAATAAAATATTTGAAACTATTATTTTACAAGCTTATCTATTTAATAATTTGAAAATATAATATTAAACTTTTTAAAAATAAAAATACTACTAGTTTTGAATGTCCATCAATTGCAAATATAAAGAATCAGTATCACTCCATGTATGTTATATCTAGCTAAAACTACATACATACAAATTTGAAAATAACGTAAAAACTGTTTACTATTACAAAAGTTCCCAGCCACCATGAAAATGTGTGAGCACCTCCAGAATCATGAAGTGGAACCTGAAGAGCAATGCGAAAGAGACCCCAATTCTACGGCAGAAATTGATTATCCCTTTGCCTTCTACGAGAAAAGACTTGACATGCTAATTAATTTGTCTTTTATCTTAACTCGAGCTTTCTCTGCTCAAATCCTTCCTATGCTCCAAAGCTCTGTCTGCCTCTGGCTTTCGCAGTTTTCAACCTGCATGCCTTTGTGGCACTCAGACACAGGTGCTTTGTGTACTGAGACGTAGAGAAAAGGATGAGAAGACTTTCCCTGCGGCCGGAATGGTGTTGGTCTTGAGAGCAGATGCTCATAATCATGGGCCATTCTGCACCAAGTTCCAGACCCCAAAAGAGGCACCCAAACACTTTTAAATTAATTTCTCACGTTTACATGTGTTTGCAACTTATAGGGCCCTCTAAAGCAAATTTGTCGAACCCACAGCCTGCAGGCCGCGTGCGGCCCAGGACACATTTGAATGCGGCCCAACACAAACTTATAAACTTTCTTAAAACGTTATGAGATTTCTTGTGACTTTTTTTTTTAAGCTCATCACCTATCATTAGTGTTAGTGTATTTTATGTGTGGCCCAAAATAATTCTTCTTTTTCCAGTGTGGCCCAGGAAAGCCAAAAGATTGGACAGCCCTATGGCCCAGGCCAGAGGCCCCTCTTTTTCCCGCCTAAGAATGGTAGGGATTGGTTCAGCCAGTCAATTAATCTAAGTGTGTATGCCTTTTTAATGGACCACTGCAATCTTCAGAGGTGGTGAGATGCCTCTGACTAAAAATACCAAAGCAGAAATTTTAAAAGTCCACAGAAGCAGTCAAGTGGTATCTAATTTGAGTTGAAATATGATATCTGAGGTCTCCTGGAATGCTATAACCAAGGAATAGTTTTTAGATGTTTTAAATTCATCATCAGAGTATATATGCTTATTTAACACACATTGAAAGGTGATTTGGAGCAAAGTTCTGTCAAGTCAGTTCAGTGTTATAAACTAACATAACAGTCAAAATGAGGAAATCTACTATTTTAGTGGGCCCAGTGGAGCTCATACACAGAGATGAGGAATTTTTACAATCAGAAGTTTGAATTAGGTTCTTTTTTAGGGAGAGACTTCTCTTAATCTCCAAGACTTTCTCCATCTACATGGAAATTCCTCTATGATGAAAGCAGAGTTTTAGAATGGGCCCATGTACCCACACACAAGACCCTCACTTACACAGATGAAAACACGGCTCACAGAGGACCTGGCTCATGAGAGTCAGGAAGATAACTGGGTCATTTTAGAAAGATTTTCAGAAACGTCTGTTTTAATACTCTTAGTTATCCAGTACACCTACTCAAACACAACCTTCTCTTTCCTAGGTTCGACTGCGAAGCAGAGAGAGAGAGAAGCAGGACAATGAGGGAAGCAGGTGCATTCTGGAGCCAGCCTGCCAGAGTCTGAATGACGGCATGCACTGCCCACAGAGGTGTGAGGTTAGGCAAGTTGCTTAACTTCTCCACTTTTCCATGTCCTCAGCTCTCAAATGAAGGTGATGATAGTGTCAGGATAGTAGCACTAAACAGATCCAGGGACGTGGCCCTCATTGCATGTACGCTACTGGTGCCCCGGTGAGGGCAGTGCACCCCTAGAGGGGCTGTAACTGGCTGCCTTGAGCAGTGCCTACCCCATAGGACTGTAGTGAGAACTGGATTTAGCTGACCCACACCGGGCACTCAGACGAGAGCCTGGCCCCTGACAAACACTCAGTGAGTATAAGTGATTGTCACAACAGATGTGGTAAGAGAATAGTGAGGGGGAGGAAGCAGAGAACAGCAAGGAAAACAAACAAAAACAGAACTGCTGCTGACTGGAGATCCATCGAGAAGAAAAGAAAGCTGCTAATTGCTTTTCTAATCTGCTAAGTGTCAATTAATGATAAGCATAGAAAGGAATATGTGCTCCATCCTGAATGAGCCACATTTTCCTCTTAGAATACCAAAATGCAAACGGCTAGGGAATCGGAGAGCCTCCTGCTGGAGTACAAAATCAAATGACCAAACAGAGAAGCTTTTTGCTAAAACTAAGAGCAGAAAGTGGCCCACCTGAAACTCCATGACTTGGGGAGGTGAGTGTGACCGTGACAGCTAATGGGGAACGATTTATGATCAGTGCCCATCGCCAGCATATTATTCACCAACGGCTGACAGGCCCAACCCTTGACAGTGAAATGAGTGGGGATGATATCCGTCACTCTCTGTCACTCGTGTTGCAAATCTTCTAGTCAGCAGGAGAGAGCTAGAAACAGAAATGGGAAAGGGAGAAGTCGACAGGTTCAGCCATGGCTGGGGGTGCCCCTGATAGGGGGTCAGAAAAGTGAAACGAAGGCAGCAATATTAATTGAGCCAGCAGTGACTGTACGAGTCAGGACTGCCCATGAACTGTACCAGAGGATCTGAAGGGCAACACCAAGAGAAAAAGTAAGGGTTGGCATGTCAGAGAAAACTGGTTTCAAATCCCAGCTCTACCACTTAATAAATGGCCTTGGGCAAGCTACTTAATATCTCTAAGCCACCATTTACCCATCCATAAAATAAAGATAATAAAATCCACCTCACAGGGCAGAGTGTAGAGATTTATTAAGATAATGGATAGGACACGTCTGGCAAGTTGAAGGTACTCAGCGAACCTTAATCCTCATTCCAGGCACTGCCCTAAGAGGCTCACAGACACGGGAGGTGTGGGCAGGGGAGATGCAATTAAATAAGTAGTTACAAAACAACGTGCTAGCAATGAGAACAGGACCTCGGGAGGACACAGAAGGATGCTCCCTGGCCCAGCCTGGAGAAAACAGGAAGCTCAGGGAAAAAAAGCCCAAGAGATGGTGAATATGGGCTACTGAAGTGAAGGCAGCCGGCTAGAAGGGCAGACAGCATAAAGCAAATGGCACATGCCAAGGCTTGGAAACAAAAATCAAATCACAGCACTGGCTTCCCTGGACCTCAGACCTGTCTCAAATTCTGGCAGTCACAGTTACAGATCCACGTATCCTTCTCCCCTTGACTTCTAACTGGCCGATTTCTCTGTTGGCCAGTCACTGTTTAACCCAGTGTTAAGGAATAATGCCTGTTTCCACCACCCATGTTGCAGTATTATAGTGGCACATGCAAACAAAGAGTAGCCTATTGGGCTATGCAGACTGGGATGATCTGGCCAGTGCCGAATAGGAAAATTTTCATGGTTGCCATTGCACGTGTAGGGTCAGCACACAACTGCAACTCACATGCCTTACTCAAATAGCAAAAAGATAAAATACACAAATGCAGGCTGCTCTGCAAGTTAACAGGGGAAAACCTGGGGTCCTTCGCAGTGCCCAGCTTTTGGGCAGAGGCCCCAGTGGTGTAGAGAGCAGTGGAATTCATGCTTACTGTACAGGAAACTTTCACCCAGGCCTCTTCTCTCATCTTCACTCATTTCCAACAAGGAAGAGACACTCTCAGTCTGACTCATGAGAGTCTGAGACATAAAGCCATTTTTGTTTTCCTTACTAGTGATCTAGGTCACTACGTGTTTCACACCAACGCCCAAGTATGGAGCCAGCACTGCCACTACCTGTCCCACATGCTAAACCCCCAGGGTGTGGTCCATCCCTCTGTACCCAGTTCAGCCATCCTGCATCTTATCACCTCTCTAAGCCTCCACAAGGTTAATACACTAAGCAGAGTTAGGACTTGCATTCTGGAAACAATGCTTCCATCCTTCTCTAACTCCCTTCACTGCACCTGCTATATTCAGGGCAAGGAAGAAATGGATTGGGAAACATTCTGGGTCCAAAACACCACCTGGGCAATGCCTGACTATTCAAGATTCAGAGGAGAGGATGGAAGAAGCAAGGACTTCTCTGGTCCAAATCAGGTTCAGCTTTTCTCAGAGCACTGCCACAGAAATTAGGATATAGCAACCTAGATAAATATAAGCAGATAATACTTTGTCTTTACTGTGGTTAGTTGTGTATATCTATCTCCTACTGTAATTTCAGAGGGAAGAGAGTTGGTAGGTATAAATGAAGCACAAAAGCCACATCCTAAAATCTGTAACAGTGATAAGGACTGAAATCAGATTTATAAAACACAAGACCAAAGTTAAGAACATAGAAATGAGCAAAGAAAACAAAAGGTACTTATTTAAGGAGATTCTATGAAACTCAGAAAGAACAATAATGATAAACAATATTTTTGTGATAGTAGGATATGTTGATTTTATGGATAGTCAGTGTATACATGTTAAAAATTTATAGTATCTGGGAATATTTAAAGGTTATGCAGAAAATCAATGAATGGATTAATTAACCAATATTCATTTGGGGAGGGCACCTATTTTAATACTACTCACATACTGGAGAACAAGGAATTAGTTAACAGGAGTATCTGGATACTTCCTAAATGCAAGGTGCTAGGCTAGATATAAGTAATTCAAAATAAAAGTATGCATGTAACATAGTTGGAAACAAGCTTGTTTACAAAACAAGAGCACTTCCTTCGGAAGCAACAGACTCTAGTTCAAGTCCAAATAGCAATAGCCAAATGTCTCAAACCCTTCTGAACCTTAGTTTCCTCAGCTTAGAAAAAGGGTTGATAATGAGACCTACCTTATCGGGCTATCATTAGGAATAAAGGAGATAATCTACGTAAACCGCCTGGTTTATGACAGAAGTTTAAAACCATGCACTGTCTTCCCCTTTCTTTCCTTAGGTAGATTAAATTTTGCCCAGGAGGAAGCTGATACATAATGCAGTGCAGGGCACGGCAAGGGCCACAGAAGCAAAGCAGAGAAGTCAGGGCTGCAGAATTGGCAGTGCATCTGGAGTGGTAAGGACATGATTCTGCAGTATGGTGGAAACTGAACTAGGATTAAAGCAGGTGAAAGGATGGGAAACTCCTGCTCTCTGGCCCCAACCGCCTGGTGGGAAGGAATTAGGGAGAGGTGGCCAAAATTCAGGCTGTTAGAAGAAGCCAGGAATTCAAATTATTTACCATGGCTTATGAGTTTAAGACCACCCTCAGCAAGGACGCAATGCCTCCCTGCAACACATCCTGGCAGTTAGGAGTGGAGAAGAAGAGGAAGAGAAGATAGGGAGAAAAAAAAAGAGGACAATGAAGAGGAGCAAGAAAGGGGGAAGAAGCGAAAGGGGAGTTAAGAGGAAGATACAGAGAAAGAGGAGAAGGAAAGGAGGGGAACGGAGAAGAAGAGCACAATGATTCGTGTCACAGATGTCATAGCTGTAGTTTGAGAGGGTGAACTGACACGGGCCTATTCAATTCCACAGTGTCACCATCGTTTCCACTAGACTGAGCAGCTCTGAGAAACACTTGGCTATGACGTATGAGCTGGGTGAGGCTGATTAGCTAAGCCCATATTACACAAGACAGGAGAACTCAACCAAGGTTTAGTCATTTAAAAGGACAACATGGAGTCGTGGCCAGGAAGTTTAAAAAGGAATATTCCATGTTGGAAAAAAACTGTTAAATACAATAATGTTAGAAGAAAATCTTGATATAATTGTTGCTCCATATGTTACTACCTTCAAGGGAAAATGTATGCATAGAAAGTGAGAATAATGCCCCATATGAGTTTTCAGATCATTTTTTAAAGTGAGCAATCCCAGGTTCAGAACGAAAGAGCATTATTAAATGATTGCTCATTGCAAGCCTTGAGGGGGAACAGCCCCAGTTCCGGCACAAACGTGGAGAAGCCCAGGAAAAGGTGACCAGCTCTGCAGGACCTAGAGCTCATGAAGATCTGGATGGCTCGATGGAACATTCAAGGTGGAAGGGACATTCAGAGGTTCTTAGTTCTATTACCGTTCCCCTAGGCCACTTCTCTTTCATGACAAAATAAGGTTTTACATGCAAGGTAGAGTTGAAGGCAGAATCAGTACTATAAATAGGCAACGGGAAGAGGGGAGAAGGATGTTTCTCCCACTTAGAATGATGAAAAACCCCAACTGCATCCATATAGTCCATTTCTGCCTTTCCAATAATTAGGATAGCATCTGACACATTCAAGATATTCACTAAATATTTGTGACAGGAATGAATAATTCTCATGCTGCCTGGGATTTCTCTTCACTGTTTTTTCTTTGAGCCATCTCAGGAAATTTAGGATTCAACCACCATTGCTCTGAACCAGAGTTTTGGCCACAGAATTTCTCAATTTCCTTCCCTGTGATCTAGGCTTTCTAATATTTCTTGTATAAAATGAGCATTTTTGTGTATGTGATTGCCACACAGCCCAAAGGTGAAAACTTAACAGCTTAACCCTATTACAGACAAATTTTAAATTAACACTGGCTGGATTTTCTGAACAATAGTTCTCTTTGTTAAGAAATACAGCACAAATATCATGGCTGTCTAAATAAATCAATAATTTTACCTTTTTCATTAAAATTGTTTTGATAACACTAGCCCACACGAATCTTCATTTCTGAAGTTTCTATTGCAAGCTTTGTCAATAAAGCCTGTGGAATTATTTGGCTAATTAGTGTCCTATAATTTTTCTAAATTATTTTGATTCCTCAGCAATCATGGAAGATCTTGGAGAAGGATTACTTACTATGGCTCATTTAAGCCACACAAAATTCTTTGTGTAATTTTGACAAGTATGTTATACTGGGCTGTTATTACATCATCAATACATCTACAATAAAGCTTTTGAAAGTCAATCAGTCATCCAGATGATCCAATCCACTTATTGCTAAGCATCTGAATGACAGTAAAGGAGTACCTCACCTGCCTTCCGAGGGCCAGGGTGCACAGACTTCTCGGAGCTACGGACATGTGAGCAGAATTCTGAAGGCCAAGGACAGAGGAGCCAGGAGATACAAGTAGACAGAGGGTGCATGAAGCATTGTCAGAGACCCAGAAACAGGACCTAAGAGTTTGGGCAAGACAAAGTAGACCAGGAGAGAAAATGTACCTATCAGAAAAGACCTAAAAACAAATAGACTAAACAAATCAATTGGCTCTTTACAATTTAGAAAGATGAAGGCTAAAAAGAAAGAAAACTCAAATCTGCCCTTCAACCATAATTTGGAACAATATACAATCTAAGTTGATAAACAAAATACTGTTTGATATGGAGTTTTTGAAAAAAATGTTTAGAAAATCCAATGGAATCTCTGACAAATTTTTACCCAGATTCATTGGAATACTAGGGAGAAGCTCACCAACTCCATTTTAATCTGGACCATTTTAGATGATGAACATTTTTGTCTTATTTTGAAATATTATTGCCTCCTCAGTCCCACTGGTCTCGATTGGAGTTACAAGGAAAATTAAATACAAATTCAAAAAGTAATAATTATCATGCACCGTGTGTAAGGAAGGCTCTCTCCGTCCCTCGATTATAATATTAAGGAGGCACTTTCAGGTGAAGTACAAAGTTACCATTTTAATGCCATCATTTGATTCCACTATGCAAGTCTTTTGACCTACTAAGGATTTTTGATCCAGGAAATAAATAAATACTGAAAAGAAAATCATCAAACTTAAATTGCAAAAGGCTAACACCACACACAGCAAAATTAAAAGAAAAACTGACTGAAAATCCCTTTAGGTTAATAAGTTCCAAAACTGCAAAAATTGACCCAGGAAAATTAGACTCAGTAGAAGTAATCGTTGCAAAGTAAAACTGACAGTGGCTGAAGCTGCATTGTGGGAAACAAAAGTGTTATCAAGTGAAAATTGACAGAAGAATCTAATTTTCTTGCCCACAGCTTGATCTGGAGAATCTGATCCAGGAAAATTGGACCTGGTAGCAATGACTGCCATAAAAGCAAATTCAGACTGGCAGAAGCATTTTTGTAAGAATGTTTGATGATTATGAATGAAATCATTATTATAAATTTTATACATGAAGAATTGTTCCCAAAAAAATAATTTTAATTAAATAAAATAAAATTGGAGAGGAAAATAAAAAGAAAATAGTAAATGCCTTAACCATACTCTACAGAAAACTGACCAAGGCATTAAATTGGCTTGAGTTCATTCTCAAAAGGCTCTGTCAATGAAAACTCATTGATCAGAATCCACCATTGTTGGTATAATTCTGGTTTATTAGCATGAAGTTCAAATATCATCACTGTCTAAATGTTGGGGTCAAAATAGCACTGGGTTATCTACATTGTTCTCCAAAGAACAAACACTGAAAATTAGTATCTAAATAGGATTCTAGCAAAGTTTAGACCAATAAATGATAAACACAACATCCATGTTAAGAAAATATTAGGATCTTCAAAGTCAAATTCTTGTTCAAAAATAGAAGTTGATATTAAAGGGGCATTAACATTGCTCCAGGATGGCCTCTGCTATGTTCTTATATTTGAGTACCACAATTTCAATTAACAAACCTTTATTGTGCACATACTTTGTGGCAGATACCGTATTAAATACTGAAACTGAGACATGTGGGCCTAGCCCTGTCCTTGGAGTTTATTCAGAAGTCTGTTCCACAGAGAAACTAAAAGAGATGCCCCTAGGATCATCTTAATTCAAAAACTCTTCTTAATTAAGAAAGCTGCACTGTCTGAGCTCCTTCCCACCAAATCTTTCATAAGAACAAAAACCTGTGAAAATGAACATCAAGAATATTGACAAACAGATTGACATTGGAAAGATATCAGTTGTCTCAAACCAGATTTACTTAGTGTAATGGTTAATTGTATGGGTCAACTTGACTGGGCTAAAAAGATGCCCAGATGGCTAGTAAAATATTATGAGGGGGAACCCAAAAAAATCGGAATTATCTTCTGGAGGGCGGGCCCCTTGTAGTACAGGCTTTCTCCGCTAGCTGAGTGTTCTAGAAACCCATCTGCATCCGTGTACCAGCTGGCGTTGTTGTGAGAGGCTGCGTTCAGCTTCAGTGAACTTTTTTTCAAGACTCAATGCATTTGCCCATTTCATGGTGGGTGATTTACATGAACAATGTGAAGCAAGATAATGCACCTGCTCACACCATTCTGAATGTTCAGCAGTTTTTGACAAAAAAACAGCAAACTGCTGTGCCTCACCCTCCCTATTCACCCAATCTCACCCCTAGTAACTTTTTCGTTTGTTTCCCTGCATTAAAAAAGTTCTCAAAGGAAACATTTTGCCAAGGTGGAAGAGGTGAAACAAAAAATGGCAGAAGCACTAAAAGGCATCAATATCAATGAGCTCAAAAACTGTTCTGAGCAGAGGAAGTGTCTCAACAGGTGTGTTACATCAAACGGAGACTATCTGGAAGGTGACTTAAGTTTAAACATGTAAAAATAAATACACAATTTTTTATAAATAAATTCTGGTTTTTTGGAGTTCCCCCTCATATTTCTAGGTATGTTTACGAGGCTACTTCCAAAAGAGACTAGCATTTAAATGGGTAGACTGAGTTAAGAAGATTGCCCTCACCAATGTAGATGGGCATCATCTATCCTTTGAGAGACTGAATAGAACAAAAAGGGTGAATCTTCTCTCTTCTTGAGCTGAGCCACCCATCTTTTCCATCCCTTGGACATCTGCACTCCTGGCTCTTAGATCTTTGGACTCAGACCAGGATTTGCAGCACTGGTTCCCCTGGTTCTCACTCCCTAACTTTTGGGCTGGAACTACATAACCAGCTTTCCTGGATGTTCAGCTTGCAGATGGCAGATCATGGGACTTCTTAGCCTCCATAATCATGTGGGCCAACCCTCATAATATCTATCTGTATATCTATGTATCTATCCATCTATGATATTTAGGACCCAGAGTAGAGAGTCAGCAACAAAGAGATGGAAGTATAAGGCTTCAGGCCCCCAGCTAATAGGTTAATTGACAGTGAATAGGGACACCTGAGTGAGTGAGACTCCCATCAAACTCTCTGTAGGAGCAGATCAATACAAAGAGCCTAGATGCTTCCTAGAGACAACGTCGTCTGAATCAGACACTCTCAGCAATCATGGGCCATGCTCTACACAATGTGATTACAGGGTACAATGCAGGAGAATATGCACACTCAGGGACAAACAATTTTCATGTGTCTCTCTCAGACTCCCATGATATAGTCTGATCCCAGTACATTTGGAACTCAACCCCATGGAACCAGAACCAGGGTCATTTGCACAATAGCTCTATCACGCTAACAGGCAGCTTTGGGAAGTAGTTAGTGACACAAGGAGAGAAAGAAATTGCCCATGTTCTTATTTATATAGTTTCATAGGGAAACTGCCAATTGTTCATTATCCATTCTCTCCTGCTTACATGATAGTTGAATTATCAATTGGGCGATTGGCTATCTAGCTAGAACTACTTTTCTCAACCATATGGCAAACTTCTGATCAAGGGAATATAAGTGCAATTGATGTTGGTAACTTCTAGGTTGTGCCCTTAACCCTACCAGACCACTATACCGATTTTTTGGTCATTTCCTAACCTGCCGCTGTACCACTGTACCTAATTTTTGGTACTCTGCCTCATACGTGAAAAAAATGACTCCAAGTTTCATCTTATTCTAACCACTTGTTTGCGTGTAATTAACATTTTTCTATATCATGTTGGTTTTTTCTCTTTAATGCTCAGGAGCCCAGGTATAGGGGACAGTTAGGTTCAGGGCCTCAGGTCTAGGAGGGTTAAGGAAAGGGTAAATCCCTTGCCCATAGAAGTAATGAAAATATAGACAGCTAGCTTAAAATATATGGATGAAGGAGAAATCTTGTCAGGCAGGTAGGAGGGAACAAAAGATCCTTCCCAATAGCATTTTCAGCCACATGGACTTTTCCCAACCGTTCTAGGCACCGTATCGCTTTGTGAGCATTCATAATTTCCAGATCAGCTTGGACCTTCATGTAGGAGAGAAACTGACTTCTATATTCTTTGAAACAATGTTATTTGGGTCCCTTTTAGAACTAAATTTACATTAAAATCAGTTGAGCCATATGTATTTTTTTAACAGTAATGGTTATTCCTAAAGAAAGTCTTTGTGTAAGGAAGAATATAGCACAAGGTGTCCAGACTTGCTCCATCTTGTCCATCTGACAGGACATCAAACAAAGCTTTAGAATTTAACAAAGTTCACTGTTTGCCCAATTTGCTTAAAATGGGATGTTTTATTTCATCAGACTTTCTGCTTAACTAAATAATTTTGTGCTCTATAGGGATTAACAACCTTCAGAAAAATAATGCATTTTGACCCAGAGATTTTACTGGATATAATTTAATCTTTAACAAATCAGATAATACTTTACAGCCTTGTTACACCACACGGCCATGATTTTAAATGCCAATAATTTTTATAATTAGTAGGGTTATAATAAGTAGGGTTCTAATTTTTTAAACAATGGAACAAAGATGGAGAATAAAGTTTATCCTACAATTTATGCATTTATTATGATTGCAGTTCCTCAAATACTTATTGAGCACCTGCTGGGTCCCACGCCTGCTTTTACCACTTAACTGCGATACAAACTTGTACCACTTACTCTTTTTTGAACTTTTGGTTTTTCTTTCAAAAACATCTAGGGGACAGGTGGAGAACTCTGGACTATAGTCATTCTAGCTTTGGAAGGTTATTTTTCTAAGAATGGGACTGAAGTCACAGACCAACGGTCCCTGTCACTGCCTCGACTCACTCCTGTCCTTCTGTGGGTGCTCACGTGGAAGCCAGGTATCTGCACTTGGAGCTATTTCCCCAGCAGCAGCATCTGACAACTGCTCCCTCACAGCTTCTTTCACAAGTTGAGTTGACAGCAACCGTGTTGCCTCAGGGCTGAGCTTTGCCCATGCTGAGGCTATAAATGGGACATGTGAGCCATCAGCCCTGACTGGACATTACCTCCTTCGAATGTGTCTTCTTGGAATGGGGAACTTTTGCATTCCAAATTCCCTCCCTCGGTTAGAGAAATTGCTGCCAATAATTCTACTAGCCTCCAAACAAGACCTTGCCAGGGTGCCCTGCCTCTGCCCCTCATTCCAATAGGCCAGAGGTGGTTCTCGACTCTGCCGAGGCTGTGATCACCTGGCCACAGTGAGCAGACGAGGCAGGTTAATTAGATACTTCAGGTGGGATGAAAATCCTGCTGCTCAAGATGAAGCATATCGGTGGGTGGGTGAGCCAGACTCCTCTGTTCAGGTTTATGATGAAGTTCAGAACTAATAAGGCACATGTTGACATACTGGTTCTATCCCGGCCAAAACTCTGCCACCAAGAGTCGCCATGTGGGGCCTTTGCAGGAGCAGTGCCAACAGTTATATGATGCTAACAAGGTAGACTTAAAATCAACATTCCTTTTGATAGTTTACAGAGTTATAATTCATGAATTAATTATTTAAAATGATTTATGTTTTTGGACAATATTCTCTTTAGAATGCTGACACATTACTTATTAGCTATGAAAATTTAGGCTCAATATTGAATTTCTGATTCCGCATCTGGAAATGGAAATTAAATTACATAGTTATCTTATAAAGATTAAAAGAGTCATTGTATGTAAAAACTTAAAACAGTGTGTTCAGTATTACAAACTGTTTTTATTTCTATTAATGTGAGATAATTTCCAAGTGCAAGAGTACGAGAGGCAGTGTATGATGTAGTGGGCTTTGGAGTAAGACAGACTTGACATAGAGTTCTATCTCTGCTACATGACTTAGGTCACATTAATTAACCCTTCCTTCTGAGCCTTGGTTGTTGGATCTGAAAATGCGTATGTTAATAGATACCTCAGAAAGTTGTTGACAGTATATGCGAAACATCAGGCATGTGCTATGTACTAACAGATCCCTAGCGGTGATTACCACTTACTCTTCTACCTTCCCTCCCAGGACAAGCAGTCTGAGCTTCACTGTGAGATGTGTGTGGCTTCTGAAAATAGAACCACCTTTCCTAGGATGCAAGGACAGAGCTATTATTCAGAAGATGCTTTTCAAAATGACATCACATTCAACTAAATAGAGTTCTTGTTTCCATGATTGGAAACAATTTCAAAAATTTTAGAAGCAAATAGACTTTAGCCCTTATTAGAGATTCTTTGTGATTCTCTTAAGGGCCTATTGATGTCAACAGGAAAACTGAAAGGATAATTCAGAACAGTGAAATGGGACTATAGAATGGGAATGAGGACATTGTGTTTCTAGCACAAACTAGGTAAAAGATAACCTAGACCTGGAGCATATGGTTGATGAACAGAGTTATTACTATAATGCTAGTATCTTCCTTACTTGCATACCATGCTCTTTTCCAGCTGGCTTCTGCTAAAGATCTGCATGTTCTAAATAAGAACATCAACATCCCCAACATTTAAAGACATCAGCAGAAGCATTTCCCATTATAACCACTAAATTTTAATTTCTGAGAGGAAAATAAACATAGGTATTCATGGCATGAACTTAGCTGTCCAAGGTATAAAGGCTTTAGGCATGGAAGATAAGAGAAAACATGGACCAACAGTTATCACCTTGAGGTCTTTTCTGATTATGTACTTTCCCCATTTATATGTGATGTAAATGCATTAAAGACAAAATATAAAAATAAAGCCATAAATAACATTTAATGCTATATAGAAGAACATTGGGACAGAAAAGATCTTCCTATGTAAGAGTAAACCCAGAAGGCATACAGGAGACTATCACAATTTATGAGGGCTGTCCGGAAAGTATCCAGCCATGTAATATGAAAAATAGAGGCATTTATGGCTGA
This sequence comes from Lyroderma lyra, assembly GCA_004026885.1. NCBI lineage: Eukaryota > Metazoa > Chordata > Mammalia > Chiroptera > Megadermatidae > Lyroderma > Lyroderma lyra. The sequence goes on along the minus strand of PVJL010000340.1, from coordinate 241,484 downwards.
TTTTTTCTAGACAGCTCTCATATATATCTATGATATGACTACATCACACAACTTATAAACTTCCATGAGACAAAGATACACAAACTAAACTAGAAGACAAGTAAGACTTGGAGACAAATACAACATACAGAGGGTGCCAAAAAAATGTATACACATTTTAAGAAGGGAAAAAAATTGCATTAAAATTGTAATACTCAATTTATACTGATAACAAAAGATGAGTACAAGTCATATTTGACTTCTGCAATCACAAGAGGTGCTCAAAGTGGTTACCATCAGGATCCAGACACTTCTGACTACAGTGAACTACTGCTTAAGCAATGTTGACCAAAGTGTCACCATGCATGCCGTTTCAATTCCTTCCCTAAATACAGCCAGTGTAGCCATTTTTCTACGGTACACCACATCCTTTAAGGTCCCCCATAGGTGGAAGTTAAGGGGTGTTAACTCAGAGAACACGGGAGAAATTCAAACACACTCAAATACCACTTCAAAATGGTCTTGCGTTTCTCAAACAACAAGCATGCTTCTGCCATTTTCTTTGACTGTCCTGCCTGTTGCAGAGTGATATTAGCATTTATATGATTGACTTCATCTTTTGAGCAAACGTCATACTACACATTGCTATCATAATTCAATTCAACTTCAAAAAGTAATACATAGATAACATCTCTTAAAAGATAAATACATTTAGCACCCTCATATATAACAAAGAAAGGATATAGGTAAATATATACGTGTATATATGCAATATATTTACAAGTTCCTTTAATCTATAATACAAAGAAAACTAACCCAATAACAGATAAAATATATTAATAGACAATTTACAAAATAAGCACAAATTGAGAGGCAAATACCCAGTATCTCTAGTAAGCAGGAAAGTGCAAATCAAAAACACTGCTAGAATCTATATGCACCTCATATATGCAAAAATCAAAAAATATTTTCCCTTGTTGGGAAGTAGGGAAACAGCACTGAGGAGACAAAGTTTCAAGCACCTTTTAAGGAGGGCAATTTTGCAATATCTGATACATATACCTTTTGGCCCAGAAATTTTATCTCTAGGATGCAAATCTACAGAAATACACAGATGCTCAAAATTACATGAGCAAAGTTATTTATCGCCACAATCTTTATACTAAGGAAAAAAAGAGATGATCTGAATGTCCACTAATAGACAGAAGGTCAAATAAATTATAGCACATGTGTAATATAGAATACCATACAGCTATTTTAAATTCCATACAGGACTCTAGGCTGATCTGAAACTACATCTAACTATATTGTAGAAGGTTTTGTTCTCCTGAATGAAGGTAAGAATGTCACCTACCTCCTATGCTTTTTTCACAATGAAACTTTGTCTTTCTTCCTACCTAGAAATGGTGTTATGGTCCCTCTCTTTGAATTTGGGTGAAGCTGTGACTATGCTGACCCATAGTGCATATTGGATGTAATGCTACATGATCTCCTAGGTAAGCTCATAAGAGAAGATACAAGATCCACCTGGCTCTCTCTGGTTTAAGGAACACTTACTCTGGAGGAAGCCACTACCATTCTTTAGGGGAGCCCAAGCTGTTTCATATAGAGAAACCAGAGGAACTGAGGTTTCCAATAAATACCATCCTTCAGACACGTGAGTGAATGAACCTTCAGAGATTTCAGCTTCTGGCCTTCAAGCTGCCCATGCCCAAACACTGGGAAGTAGAGACATGCCTTCCACACTGTGTTCTTTCCAGATTTCTGATCCACAGAATCCATGAAAATAATAAATGGATGTTTTATGCCACTAAGTTCTGGGGTAATTTACTATGGAACTAAATAACTAGAACAGGTATTACACAGGAAAATATCAAGTCTTGTGACAATATATGTTGTATAATCCCATTCATGGAAAAATATCAATCTAACTATAAAATGTACATGTAAATGTAGAAATATATACGTGTTACTATGTATCTGTATGTATTTTTGCATATGCCCAAGTACACAGACAATTATTTAAAGAAACACACAAGTAGTTGCAAACTATTACCTCAAGAGATGGGAAAAAGAATGGGCAAGAAGTTAAAAGAGACTTGAAAGGTTGGCTCTGTATCTTTTTAGACTGTTTGAATTTTGTGTCACCACAATATAATTTGAAGGGAGGAGGGAGGAAAGCAGGAATCAAGGAAAGACAGACAAAGAATTTTGTCCAGGAACTCAAAAAAATCTAGTTGAATCAATGAATAAAGAAAATACAGATCATATTTAGGAAAAAAAGAGGACAAGACTGAACCTTATTGGGAATCAGAATCTGGATACCACTATTTATAAGCTAAAGAAACCTGGAAAATTCATTCAGTCTTTTCTAAGCCTCAAATTTCCAACCATAAAATAAGACAATATTTTATTTGCTGAAAGAATAAAATAAGATGATGTATTTAAAGCCCTAAACAAAATGCCTCTAATATACCATGTTTTCAATAAAGGGGAGAGTTCTCTTCACCTTTCTGCTTGAACAAATAGGAAAAAGAGCATGACGAAAGGATAGAAAAGGCAACTGCGATGACAGATCAAACTAAATAACACATGAGGCTGATTTAAGGTGTAGTTAGAGGATAACAAAGGGGAATCTGAGTTGATCATACGCAGATATGTACATATTATTGTAACTGTGCCTTTGTTCACAGGTCAAAGGTGGTCAACCACGGTACGCAGGTGTTGCTATGTAAGGTGTAATTGTTAGTGCTGCAGGGGGCTGAGCGCATTAAGGAAAAAGTAAAATTTCTCTTCCTCTTATATACAAAGCAGTACTGATGGAGTTCCTTAGTTTCTGACCACCAAGAATAATAGAGTAAATTTCAAATCTAGGAGTTTTGAAAGAGATATAGTCCAAGGGGAGAAGAATGCACTTGAAAACCCCTTAGAAACACATGCAGAGTGTCCTTTGGAAGCTCACTTCCCCCACCCTGTCTTCTGCCCCGAGTATAAGACCTTATTCCAAAAGGTCGAATAAAAAAGGAAGATAGACTAATGATTAAAAAAAAAAAAAAATCAGATACAGTCTTGCCCCGATAGCCCACCCATCATACTTTCAAATAAGCTGATCACTTACAGTAGAGGTTATTTGGAACAAAGTGGAGCTCCAGAGTCCATTTATTTGAATGTATTTCCATTTCAATCACCTTGCTTCAGAAGTTGCCTCTCCTTTCCGTCACATAAGGTGAACAGATGTGATTTTAAGGACTTACTTCACAAACTTCTGCTCCAAAAATAACAGAGCTGTCTGCACAGAGGATTTTTCTTTTACCCCATTTGGGGCATAAGATTCAAAAATCAGTTCGTTTCTGATCCTACCTTTGTGAGGGTACCGTATTAGTTGCCTTTCAATATCCTCAGTCATAGGTTCTTAGATGAGTGAGTTTCCTCTACTCTGTGCATAAATAGATTAAAGCTGTCTGCTCAAGTGAGGAGGCAAAGATCAAGACGAGTTTTTGAAATTTTTCATTTCATTTGGCATAATCATTGGTATACAAAGGAATTCCTCTATACAAGTGGAGCGTCAGTTCAAGTTCCTTTTCCAGAAAATAAGAAAGGGTAGATGGATCTTAAGAGAACCAACTGCAATGTTTCTTGTGCAATAGGTACTCTCATGACAAATGACCTTTTATGTCAAATGATTAGCCAAGACCAAGGTTAGTGTCTGCACTGAGACTAAATATGGATGGAGAGATATTGTACATTATGAACATTTAGCCATTCGTCCATTATTTCTAGTGTATTATAAAAACAGAAATAGCAACACTAAAAAGCAACAAAGAAGAAAAAGTACCGTAATTTTTTACCTTTTCTATGACCACAGAAGAATAATGGCATTAACAACCAACATGTCATTTCTGAGCACTTATTACCCTGTCATACACTAGTATCACCCTGAACATTCTGAAAGAAGACAAGACTCCTACCCTCCCAATGGGAAAATGAAACACACACACACACACACACACACACACACACACACAAGCTCAAAAAATATAACACTATTCTGAATAAATGAAAAATAAACAGAGTACATGTATGGGGCTCGGAGGTATATGGAAATTCTTTGCCCCTTCTATGAAATCTTGCTTATAAACCCAAAACTGCTCTAAAATGCAAGTCTACTTATATAACTGGATGATAATAGATAGATAGATAATAGGTAGGTAGGTAGATAGATGATAGATACATAATAGATAGGCAAATAGATAATAAACAAAGAGGGAGACAGAAGTTTATTCAGAATAAAAATAGGCAGAGTCTTAGAAAGCTTCCTGGAAAAACTGGACCTTGATTTGGAACTTGAAGAGGGTGTAATTGGTATACATTTAGTGAAAACAGAGAACTACAATGAGCAAAGGCCCAGAACATCTGGATTTCATGGAAACTATCTTCATTCTATCAAAAGGAACCTACTGGAAAGTACTTTGAAATGAGTCTGAAAAACAGAGTAACAAGAAGGTAAGTCCTTGTTTTAAAATTATAAAATCAATCATCTTACTAATTTATGTTATAACATGACCAGTCAATAGAGTAGAAATGCAGGGCTAATTAGTGATAAAGTTGCAGCTCTCAGAGCCCAAGCATGTAATTTAAGAAAAGTTGGTAGTAGCCTTGAGCAATACTCGCCTTTGGCATTAGGTGCCCTGGTCATCCTGACACATTTAGCACAATGGAGTTGAAGATATCCAATGATCCAACTTCTGTTCAGTAGAACTAAGAACATGAGTTCATTCTTTTCAGGGGAAAAAAAAAACTGCAGAAATTTTTCTTGGAGAAAGAAGCTCAAGGAGAAAAGTGCCAGGAGCAACTGAAGCAAACAGAAAAAAAAAAGAACAATAAATAAATAAGTAACAAAAAACCCTCGTGTAATGGTAATTTGAAAGGTAGGCGGGAGGTTTGTGCATTTAATTATGATACACCCAGTTTGTCGGGAAAGCTAAACTCAACAAGAAAGTCCTTAATCATTAACACTGTCATGCCATGAAAAATGTCTTCTTGCAACTGCCTGTTTGATTGATTCTGCATGACAAAAGGAACCTGCAGACAAGAACTCGCCAATCACGCTGCACAGAACATCAGAGCACACCCCTGAACATGGCGCGTGAGTGTGCACGCATGCACATGTGTGTGCATACGCACATGTGTGTGTTGCATATGGTGTGTTTGCAGGATGTTTATTTCTTTCCCTTTTTGCTTCTTACCCTCTGTCCTTGAAAACTCTCCCCTCTGTTCTCTAAAACAAATTGGCAATGCCCAGTTTGCTCTACTGCACTTTTTCCTTCCAGTACCTTCTGCTTGCTTCTCTCCCTGAAGGTTTTAGTCATCTACACAGTCTGCTTCTAAGGGGGCGGGGGTTGGTCATGTTATCAAAAACTATTCTCAAGCCCCGGTCTCTCTCCAGCACCCCCTTCCATCCCCGCCTTCATATAACCTCAGAACAGAAGTTTCTAAACCAGCGGCATAGGTTGAAAGGTAGTTAGAGGCCAGATACCTACAGCCAGGACCTGTGCCGGTGAGGAGGTCAGACTGTAATTGGTCTCTTGTTGACTCCTTCCACTTCTCCCCTCCTCGCCAGCTGAGCAACATGGCAGGTATTTCACCAGACACACACAGTCATTCACCTCTACAAGCCTGCAATTTGCTCCTCTACATCAACAGCCTTTCCTTATTTCTGCCTCACTTCTCCCAGTACACAGTCTTTAGAAATAACCTAGTGACCTAGCATTTAAATTGGGAACGTTTATACTACTACCCGAGCTAAACTACTGAGATAGGGTGAAGTGCTGAGGAGGGAACCGTGGGCAAATACTTAAAGATTCCAAGTCCCAAAAGAGGGGAAAAAAACAGTCCCATATCACCCAAGAGGGTATTGGTCAGAACAAGGAAATGAGATTGAGAGAAAACAAATATGTGCCCTATTGCTTCAGGCAAGAGTGGATGAGCCTGCAGGATAGCTTCCGTGGGGAAATGGCAGGAGTGGCAGCAGCCAGGTCACTGAAGACGAACCCAACAAAAGGCGTGAAATAAACGCGAAGTAAGATTCTACACAAAGGACCCAATTTTGTAAGCGCTTGGTAATGGCAGAGGTCTGGGTCTGGATATCTGTCATTCTCAAACTTTGACCAGAGGGAAACCTACTATTCATTTTTCATACCTCTGATGAAGAAACCCTGAAACTTGTGAGGGGTTAAATGGGGTTTGCTGCCACCTTGTAGAAACACATTTTTATGCTAGAGCCTTGATTTTTCACAGAATCGCAGGTTTTGCTGGGTCTTTGCTTTCTTCAAACTCTTACGTCATCTGATGGTTCTCTTGTAACATCTTTTGCATAACATACATTTCACTTTTATATTGCTAGTGATTTGTGTTTCTTACCTCCCTGGCTAGCTAGTAAGTTTTTTGAGAATAAATGACACTTTATTCCTCAACATTTTTAGCGTTGGATTTTCTACATAGTAGCCAATCATAAACATGCCCCAACATCACAATCATCAAATGCTATTATAAATTAAAATGAGCACGAAACATTGTCCGTGTTCCATGTGTCAGAGTATGCTACGAAATGGGTCATCATTTCGTCTAATCTTCACAACAATGTAATAGGTATCATTGTCCCATTTACAGAATAGACTGAGGCTTAGAGAAATTAAAATCCAAAAATTAGCTAAAGTTTCCCAGTTAGTAAGTGACAGAGCCAGAATTCAGATCTACTGGGTGCCACTGTTCCAGCTCCAAAGATCAGAAAATCCAAACTGAATCATCTTCTAGCACACAGTAATAGCTAACTTTTTCAAATATCATGCAATAAGCATTGGGCTAAATGTTTCACATGTTAGCTAGCTTATGATGCAAGCCCTATTACCATGTGAACTACAGCCATTTCACACATGAGAAACCAATACAGAGACATCAAGGAACAAAACCTTGCAGCTAATAAGGTGCAGAGCTGAGATTTGCACCCCAGTGATTTCATTCTGGGGCCCTTGCTCCTCCACACTTCAGCATACCACTACTTGGATGAAGGAACTGAAAATTCAAGAAGAAAATCTAGGTCCTCAGGCATCTAGCCCTATGCCATTTTCTCCACAGCATCATTTGCTGATTCAATGATCATTTAGAAGTGACTTTCCAATGAGTTTCATTTAACATCTATTACTGAGTCCATGAAAGCTTCGACCAACCTCTTCAAGATAATTCAGTGGAAGCTCCTGTACCTTCTTTGAATTCCAACATAGAAACATTAAAAACGACCTCAGATGAAGAAAAGAAGTAATGGTATTGTGCACGCAGCCCTTACAGGAGGGGGTGACGAGCCATAGCGGAGCTATCCCTGCAGCCTCAGGCAGAGTGTTTGCAGAGGAGGTAGAATGAAGAGTGTGTAAACTGAAGTGTTACGTTTGAAGGTCCTGGTTACAAACTAAATCCCTGGTTTCAAATAACCACAAAGCCTATTTTCCAATGTTTTTTTTTTTTTACCATGTGCTGATCTCTATCACTTATTAATATCAAAGCTTCACAGAAAAATAATTTTAAATATATTATAGGAAGGATATCAATGCACAAACTCCTTGAGGGCAATCATGCTAGCTTCCAGCTCTATTTGAGCCCCTCAGAGCCTTGGCACCATACGAAACACATAGGGTGTGCTTGAAAGCTGAATTTAACTAAATCTTTCTGGACTCTTGTCCTGACTCTACTACTAGCTAACCAGGTGACAAGCCACTTACGAGGCTCAGTGATGGAGACAGGACTGGAGGTCAGGGCTATGGGAGGGTACTCTCTTCTTCAGGTTTTGCAAGGTCACAAATCTGAATAAATAACGTATTTTACACACATACTTTTATGACAATTTTTCTTCAACATAATATAGATGCAGAGATGAATAAGATTCGGAGTCACATAAAAGTGTCACTAAATACATAGTTGCTTTTTGTGAAATTATGACTTTTTTCAATCAGAGAATATGAGAATCTAGGAAATTTTACAACATTTTTAAGGGATCTTCACATTTAAAAAAATGTTTGGAAATACTGATTTAGAAGACTTTTATGGTTCCTTTATGTTCTAAGCTTTTATAATTGAGATGACTTGACAATGCTTTTCAAAAGGTGTGTGTTTCATTCTTATAAATTGCCTTTTGGAGGTGACAGTATCTACAAATTAGCTTTGAAAAATCAGGAATCTTCCTATTTCCATATCTAGTTCCACAAACAATGTTTTCTGAATACTTTCTGAATTAAAAAGATAATTGTTATCTTTAACTGAATGACCTTGTTTTCTTCCATGATAGCTAGGTCTTTGCAATGAGCTTTTCAATGGAGGGTACAGACCTCTCAGTCCCATCACTCATTATAACCTTCTGCACGTTATTTGCTCTATCACACAAACCTTTGTTGTTGTCGTTGCTGTTGTTTTCCTGAATTTGCCACACACTTTTACACTTATGCTGTGCCATTAGCTGGTGCCCTTTCACCAACCCTCAGACCAATCTAACTGCCCTTGAGCCTTTTTCCTCTTGACCCATTACTATTAGCCACAGCTTCCTACCTCACAGTGGCTGTGTACCTATTCCAGGGCATTGAATCCTGCCTGATGTTATAGCTCATTGTTTTTACAGCTATGCTTGGAAATTACTTGAGTTAATTATGACTGTTCCTTGTTTGTCTTCTTTCCCCTAGACAACTTAGCTAAAGTCATCTCTAAGTGTTCATTAAATATCCTGAATGAAGGAAATGATAGATGAAGTAACCACAGAAGGTAAATATTTTTGATTATAAAAAACTGTGCTTGAATTCAAAAGGTTTAAACTGGTTTCCAACTTGTACCTGACATGGTTTAAAATGAGTTTAAATTAAAAAAAAATCTTAACCTCCTACACCTAATTACCTGATGTTCTTTATACTTTATCAAAAGGTAGCTGAAAGGAAATAAATTCTTTCTGCACAGTTTCTTGGCCCTGCTTCTACACTCTACAGAAAGAATTAATAAAACAACATTATTCTTGGAACTAGGTAGATATAAATTGATGGCTCCAGTACCCAAACCAAGATGTAGCAGTAAGATAAGACATTGAGAGCATAAATTTTTGTTAAAGGGAGAAACTACATGAATTCTATCACCACATATAACAAACATAAAATTTTTAAAAATACAAAAGAGAAAAATTACATTTCCTTTGTGGAGATGAGCATAGACAAGAGAGAGAGAAAAAAAAGTCCATTTGTTCTTTTAAGTTATTTCTAAACCATGGGAAAAAATTAGCATGCACGTTTAAGGATGAAGACATTTGCTAAAACAAAAGACATGGCATTGAGTTTCTTCCCACTGCAAAATTATTTCTCCTCTAAACTTCTCCTCTAAGAGGGATAGCGTACCATTCAGCACGGGAGGACGCAGGACATGGAGCTGACAACTGCTACATGGACAGATTACCTCAGCCTGGTCAGGAACTGTGCTAAGCTCTTTACCTGCTTAGAATATTTTATCCTTACAACAGCCCTCTGAACTGCGAACTGAGTACAGTACTGTTATTATCTCCATTTTCCCGACAAAGCTTAATGAGATTAGGTCGTCCAAGACAGCAGAGTTAGTAAGCTGTGAGACCAGAATTCAGACCAGGTAGTCTGATCTCAAAGTTCTAACCACTTCCCGTGACTTGACGATAGGAAATCTGGAATTTTATCTCACTTCTATATTTAAGTTACCTTTGGAACATGTGGCAGGATTTCAAGAAACCTGGATTGAAGATAAAGTTTTTCAGTTTAAGTGATTAACATCAACAAAAATGTGAAAGTGAGAAAACAAGAGGTACCTCCAGGGGAGAGAGATGACCCAGTGAGAAAAGAGCACAGTATCTGTGGAGAGGGTGGGGCTGGCTGGTAAGCAGACCTACCACATGTTTGTGTAAAGCTGGTGATTAAAGAATGTTTTTAGAGTTTTTAAGCAGTTGAAAGTAATTTTCTAAAAGAATACTATTACATGAAAATTATATAGAATATATAAATTCATGGAATTTCAGTGTCTATTAATAAAATCTTATTGGAGCACAATCATACTCCTTCATTTTGTACCATCTACGATTACTCGCAGAGAATTGAGGAGTTACAACACAGACTGTGGAGCCCACAAGGCCTAACATGTTCATTATCTTGTCTTTTACAGAAAAAAGTTTACTGACTCCTGACCTAGAGAAGGAATAGAAGGATGTTTAAAAGGCTAGGTGAGTGACAGGTATTTAAAAACAGGTTTGGTCATTCGTAATTTGAAAGAGACTGAATCCAGAACTCTGAAAGGTTTTGAGATGTAAAATGACATAATCAGAATCTTAGGTTTTTAAGATTGCAAAGAAAACACATTCTCATGTGCTTTACATAATGACCATTTATTGTAAGGTCACAGAGGGAAGCAGGACAGCAAGGCACCTGGCTAAGGGACAATATAGCCATTCTGGATCTCTTCCAAGCTTCAGGGAAAGCAGTTCATCTATTCCGGGAGTCATGGTGATCTCCAGGGAGCCATGAGCCCTAGGGTCTGTGGCATTCATTCCCCCAGAGAAACTATCTTGTTGAACTAATTCATTATCATCTAATATAGAGCATGCCCGAGTTCACCAGGTAGTGTGGCTGGCCTCCTGTACACCTAGCCTGTCCATGGTTGCCCTTGGCTGAGACTATTTGCAGGTCCAGACAATGGCAGGACATCAGGTTCTCCTGCTCTCAACACTCAGAGCAACTACACAAGAACTGCTTGAGGGCACTTTCCTTTGAGGGGAACTATGAATGTAATAGCTCCTTAGCACTTTAATGATGTCTCCCGCTGTGAGAGTAAAAGACTGCTCAGTGGATCCAGGCTACCTCAAGCAACACACCTACCTTGACTTCAGTGGAGTCTCTACCTGCAACGTCTGTTCTCTGGCTGCCCTGCTCTAGGCTTCACAGCTGCACCAAGTATCTTACTGGCTCTAAGGAGCCAAAGGAAGATACCGGCTCCAGCTGTGAATTCCAATTCTGTGTCCTAAAAGGCTAGCCCACGTTATCTCTTGCTTTAACCACTTCTTTTTCCTGCAGAATTCTGTGTCTCTTACCACAATTATTTTTGTTGTTTTCCAAAAGAAGGAAGAAAAGAAGAAAGAAGGAGAGAGGGTAGGAGGGAGACAGAGAAGGAAGGAAACAGAGAGAGAGAGATGGCCTTGAGAATGTAGCTACCCATTGGTAAAGACAAGTCGGTAGGTGGTCAGTTAGTCAGCCCCCTCTGTGACACACTTACTTTTAATGAAATAGCAAAAGATTATCTTTATAACCAGCTTAGCAAGTCCCAGTAGTTTTCACATCTGAGCTTTTAAAAAGTCTTTGTCCTTCTGTCTTCTGAAATAAGTTATTTGAACAGAGCAACCAAACACCAGTTTTGCAGGAAACCTTCCAGATGGAGAGCAAGGTAAAGTGAACCTGCAGAAATAAGCCAGAAGAGAGCCTGGGTTCTAACCCTCACCCTAACACTCACTAGCTGCACAATCTTGAGAAAGCAAAACCATTTAGAGCTTCATATAGGTCAGATATGAAATATAAATAGTAACATTCCAGTGACATACATCACATCTGGCTCCACTGGTCAAATGGGAAGATAACACATTTTAAGCTTCAGAAATTTCAAATATAGGATGCATGTGAATAAAGGATGTAAATATTCATACACAGAATAATGTTACAGGGCTGCAGAAGGGTGATGCCAGGCCGGATTGATAAGGGGTTGCCTTGTCAACATTGGGAATTCCATCAAGATCTTGAAGAAAGAAAACACTGGAGCCTGGCAGAATGGTATGATTTTGGAAAAGCACAGAAGCCACCAAACTCTAGATATGTTTAAGGAGCAGTGAGAAATAGCAGGGCTGGAGCAGACTAAGTGTGTCAGTCATGTCAAGGGAGATGGATGTGGGTAAGGTAAGTTGAAGTCATGCTGCTGGAGACCTTGAATAACCAGGATTAGAAGTCCAGAATTGATTCCCGAGACAAGGAGCAGTATTCGTAAACCAATGGCTTGCCAATAGTACGCAGGATAGATCAGAGATAGCAGACAGAACCTACCAGAGGTTACTGCTTTATTCCATGTCGGTATAAGACCAGGAACTAAACTGAAGCTGGAGCTGTGCTGGCTACTCTGAAGGATGAGGATGTAAAGGGAGAGGGAAGCACATCTTCGGGAAGGCCATGGTGGGAAACGGTGAAGTCGGGAGAGGGAGCCATCCTGGGAGAGAAACAAACTCACTCTCAGCCTCTTTTTGAGATGGTGGCATCTGGGGCGTGAATGGGTTCTGACACGTCCCAGGGAAAAGGCTTTGAGAGAGGACCGAGCACGAAGCCGCCTGGAGCCGCAGGAAGAGAGAGAGGCAACCACTTCCCCATGTTTTTCAAGTGAGCAGGTTCTCCAAAAAAATACAGCTATGAGGGCAGCCCAGAGCAACCCAGCCTGAAGGAAGACAGCTCCCCGGGGAGCCTGAATTATGGAGGAAGAAACACAGAGCTCTCCTCCTAAGGCCTTTGATATTGTCAACCTGACCTTCTCCACGGGTTTCCCACACAGAGGAAAAAAATGCAATTTAAGCCAAATGTTTCTGAACCAGGCAAACGGGGAGCCAAGCACCAAAGAGGTCTGATTTATATTTAAATACTTTTATTACTTTTCTGGAATTCTGACACCCGTCCTCATTTTAAACTAGACAAAGCTGCATAATTTTTTTTTCCTTTCAAAATGATTGACACTCAAAAGGTAATACCCTTTAAAGTTCTCCAATTAAAGCAAATTTAATTTTAAGTTTAATTAAAGGAAACTTTAATTAGAACAAAGATTAAATTTTAATTACATTTCTCTAAAATCTTCATACCGGCCTTTACAGCTAATATTTCTGTCAGAAACCAAATCCCTTCTTAATATTCTTAAATTCTATTCTAGCATTTTCCTTCGTATTAAAATGGCATCTCACCAGCTGTACCTGCCACTGTGAAAATTATTCCCATCTTAAAATACTGGCAATGCAACTGAGGAACCAAAGTCTCCCTGGGCAGAGGAAAGGAAAACAAACAGGTTCTATTATTGATGAGATTTTTATTTTCAATCTCTTGGCAGTCCTTTCGGAGGTGATTGGGTCAGGTGGGCCTGCTGTGGACCAGTTGTACCCCATCCATAGCATCGACACATATTTATGGAACTCCTACTGTGTGCATGGCTCTGCACTGAGTACCCTGTCAATCCGGGAAATGTAAAAACACTAGCTCAACCAGAGAGAGCCTGGGCCGGCTTTGCCACCTGGGTGCCTCTCCATTCCCCAAGTCAGGAAGAGAACATCACCTCCTGATGACTGCCCGGTCCGGGGCCCTTCCAGCGGCCCCTCCCTGCTTGATGCCGGACTCAGCTCGCTCGGAAGGACCCTGGGTTTAGGGATGTAAGTCTCAGATTCAAGACCTAAATGGCTGCTAGATAGCTAGATTATCTTTCGGGATGACATAAACTCTCCATTTCTCACGTTTCTCATCTGTAAAATGGGGTAATAAAGGCTGCCATGCCTAATTCCCAAGGATGTCATAGGGACCAAATGAAATGATGTAGCTCGAAAGGGTTTCTGAAAACTGCCAAGTGCTGCACAGTCTCGCAGATAACCAGGTCCTAGTGCCACATGGCGTGTCCTCATTCCCTTCCTCCCAGGACTCAGGCCCTGCTCTCTGTTAAACCCATAACCACACTCATCTCGTGTGTCATTTTCTCCTCGAAGCCAGCACTGAACTAAGCCCCCAACAGGGAAGATGCTCTTTACACAGGAACCCTGGCCTCGACTGCTTTGTATTTACGGATACCGATTTAGAGCAGAGCCCTGCCTCTGCCTGTGGACACATGAAACAGGCTCCCCCACACAAGAGTGAAGTTGAAGTGAAGTGAGGATAAAGAATTTCATTAAGAGAAAGTTACCTTTCGTTTCCTTGGCAGAAGAAAATCTCCTCTGCAGGATCCTAGATTGAATTCCTAACCACTGTGAAAAGCTGTGCTGAGCTCAGAACCTGCTACTCCGTATGTCAGTCACACGCCTCATTTTCCTGAGTAGCTAATACGGGGAAAGGTCTAGGCTGCGTGCCGCAGAAAGATGCTAATTATTTACCTGTCAGTGCCCTCTAACAACCCAACTCCCCTCACTGCAAGTCACCTTTTGGCCCTGGGCCTAGAATGCCTCTACTTAATCTTCCCAATTTCCCCAAAGCCCAAGCTCCTCCAGGAACCGGGCCTGACTCCCCGCAGCCTGCCTCCTGAATTCCTGTGTCCCCAGGAATTGGGTAACACATTGGGTAACACACAATGAAGCCTCTGCTGCGGGGCTCCTTGTGTACCCCCTGAATCTCAGTCCTGTGCCTTCACCCACATGCAACTTCTCCAAGGAAAGATAAGGGTTTTGTGTTCTTTCTGCAGTCCCCATAGGGCGTGGGCCACTGCTGCAGACCTAGATGGTAACACAGAAACACTTCTTCATTTACTGCGTCTTAAAAGGGCGTCGAAGCCCGACTGTAGTTCGTTAAGTGCAGGGTATACTGCAAAAACAATAATCCTCTCAAAGCAGCAGATCATTGTATGAGGCGAGAAGCAAGCCAAAGAGGTGGGTAGAGAGAAATGGCAAATATAAGATGAAGGAAAGGTGCTTAAACCATTGGGTTTGGCACAATTTAAAGGTGAGAATGTGGAAGGGTGGCTTTCCCTAGGAGTGTGGGGGAGCTGGAAAGGCTCCCAGATTGACAGGACAAAGTCAAGGACAGCCGACTCAGAAGAGACTATTTCCATGGCCAGCTCTGGGCCTGTGGTGATGAACTGCTCAACTGTAAAATGGGTAGAGTGTAATTCTCGTGCACCTACTTGGAGGCCCTTTGTGAGACCCAATTACTTATTGTTTGTAAAGGGCTTTGAACTCTCCAGATGAAAGACAGCATGTAGTTCAAAGGATGACTCTAAGACCATTATTAGCTGCAGTTAGATTCGAAATGAGAGGAGAGACACGGCCATTTTCAGTGCACCTGTCAGCTCGGCCTTTTTTATCATCTGTAGGATTTTCGTGGCTAAATTAAAATTGCTCTTCATTACTTTTTCACTGGCAATTAAAAAAAGATCAAAATGGGACTTGTAACAAGGAGGCTGAATGCTAATTTTTGCTCCCTCTAGAAAGGCAAAATACACGTCTCAGGAATCCATTTCTATTTACACTTACAGTCTACAAGAATTTTAGGGGATATGTGACTTTCCTCTTCTTTTGCCTTAAAAACTGCGGCTAAGAGAGCTTAAGGAAAAGGGTAAAACTCACTAATTTTAAATGTTGATTTTTCCTTCTTTATACTAGTTGCCAAACTTTTCTACTGCCAAGTGATGGAACGCTATTTTTTTCAGCTGAACCTCTGAATAGAACTATGGTTCTCATTACCAAAATGCTGGCAACTATAAATCCTGACATTTTCTTTCTCTCTTGCTCATTCTCATTCTCTCTCTCTCTCTCTCTGTCTCTCTCAGTTTCTGTCTCTGTCTCTCTCTGTCTCTCTGTCTCTCTCGGTCTCTCTTGGTCTCTCTCTCTGTCTCTGTCTCTGTCTGTCTCTCTCTCTCTCTCTCTCTGTCTCTCTCCTGCCTTCCCTCCCTCCCTCTCTCCCTCCCTCCTCTCTACCGCCTTGAGTGGTACACTCTTTGAGAGTTGCATTTCTCAAGGACCCAGCAGGACTGGAGTTCAATAACTTTCTTTTCCTGTTCTGACTGAAAAATTCTTTGGGGTCCCTCTTCCATCAGGAGCTATTGCCTACAGGTCCTGACCACCTCATGTGAGACCCCCTTTTGCCTCTGGCTCTTTGTCCTTGTTGCCTTTTCCTTGACCTTTTTGCTTCCAGGAATATCTTCACTGAGAACTGGCTTGCTCCCATCTTTTTTTTTCCTTATCTAGCTTTATTGAGGAACAGCGACAAAATAAAATTGTATATTATTTTTAAGGTGTACAATGTGATGTTTAATATATATATTCATTATGAAATGAAGATCACAATCTACCTAATTAGCATCTCCATCACCTCACATAGTTAGGATATTTTTCGTGTGGTGAGAACACTTAAACTCTTAGCAAAGTTCAAGTATGCAATACAGCATTATTAACTATAGTTACCATGCAGTACCTTAGATCTGCAGAAGCTATCTGTCCCACATAACTGAACTTTCGTGCATTTCGGTCAACAACTTTCTCACTGCCCCTGCCCCTCGCCAGCCCCTGACAAGCACCATTCTACTCCTCGTATTTACAAGTCTGACTTCTATGGATTCCACATATAAGTGAGACCATGCAGTATTTGTCTTTCACTGTGTGGCTTATTTTACTTAGCATAATGCCCTCCAAGCTCATCTCTGTTGACACCAAGGATAGGCTTGCTTTCCTTTTTAAGGCTAAGTAACATTTCATTGTGTGTATATTATATAATATATCTATATATGTACATATACATATAGATTAATATAATCACATTTTTAATCTGTTTATCCATCAACAGACACGTTGTGTATCTTGGCGACTGTGAATAATGCTACACAGAACATGGGAGTGTAGATATATCTTCAAGGCACTAATTTCATTTCCTTTGGATACATACCCAGATCTATGATTGCTGGATCATATGGAGTTCTATTTTTAATTTTTTTTAAAAACCTCCACAATATTTTCCTCTATTCTTTGAGAATCAGGACTAAACCTAGGCATTACTCCGATTTCTTTGTAGAGCTTCTCCTTTCTGTCTTACATACAGAAGTTAATTCACCAAAATGAACCTGCCTGTTGGAGTTACAGATGGAAATCAGGAAAAAGCAAAGGTGTAAACCGCTCACACACCCTATTTCCTTCTCCACCATACATCAATCCTCATAGGTAGCCTGACTAATAATCTAGATTTTATAATATTGCTTGAAGATGACAAGTCTAACCCAGAACGGGGAGTTGAGAGTGAATTGGCCTGAAAATAAAATTCGGAACTAGAATGCATTCTGTTTTGACTGCTAAGACTGGGAGTTGAGAGGGTTCTACATACCACTATCCCGCCACAATAGCAGATGCTATCTAAGCAACAAATGGAGGTGAGATAACCCACCCACACGGATTACTACAGCAAAGATCCACTTTACCCCTTATCAAGAGAGACAGAGAATCCCAAACTGTGCTTTAGGCAGTATTGGAAGTGTTCCTTGACCCAAAGGTTTATATCCATTTTTAGGGTAATCACAAATATTCTTTAAAGGGTTCTTCATCCCATAGCAATAATTGTGTACCACAGGACTACTCAATCTAAAATATCTTGAATGTACATGTGTTTAATGAGTCCTTCCTTTTCATAAACTGTTTCTCCCAGAACATAAGCTTCCTTTTTAATAACTGGCACTGGTTTTCTGTTGTTGCTGCTGATGCTGCTGGGGGATATATTATATATACAACGGCTATCCAGAAAAAATCCAGCCAATGTCAATATAACGAGAATGGTTACATGGCCGGATACTTTTCAGACAGCCCTCATATAAACAGTAAAGGTGGCCATTTCAATAATTCTTTAAAATATAATAATTCAACAAGAACAAAAACGAAAACAGCACTCAGGGATAGGAGCAAAGAGATGGAGCTTTTAGAAGACTACTCCACATTCTTATTCCTTTACTCCCTCTCTGAGTTCTATTTACAAAGAAATCTCTAAGTGTTCCATTTTAAACACACACACTGCCACCTTCCTTGGCATACCCCACACACACACAGTACTTCTCATGAGCTTCATTTCCAAGACTGCTCATTATTTTCACATGTCCCTTATAAAACCCCACACTCACCTCTGACTTATCGTCCATCACCCAACATTTGAATAAAAAAAAATTACTCAACAATATTTCGAGCATGGGAATAGAAGACAAGTGACATCTATTCTGATCCCAGCTTTACAAGCAATTAGTTTTGTGACCCAGAATAAATAACTTCTCCTCACTAAATCTAATTTCTTCATCAGTAACATAAGGAATATAACTGCTCTGCCTATTTTACAAGGTTGTCATGAGAAATACTTGAGGACTGGATGTACCCCTGAAGTCAAATGCTTCATTATTGTCTACATCTACCTTAGGATATCTAGGTCCCTGGCATCCTCTTTGATCGCAGTCTCTGATGATCACTCCCGCACCTATTTGTCATTCATTTGTCACACGTTTATTATGTACCATCTACAGGCCAGGCCTCAGGAGCTCAACACACTCATGGGAAAGGGAGACATCTTATCAGAATTGCACCCCTGTATGAAAGATGCCCAAAGTGCTGGGGATTACCTCCACCAATCTGTGGAAGAACAGAAAGAGATGAGGCATTGTATTGAGATATAGATAGTCAGACAGATAAATAGATAGATAGATAAATAGGTATAGATATAGATATAGCATAGATGTGTGTCTTATTTTGCTTTTCTACCTCCGTCACTCATCATGCATTTCTCTTTCCTAATAAGAAAAGATCTTCTTTTGAGAAATTTACTTTTCCCCCAAAGGGCCAAGGAGCAGATTCAGACTACGCTAATTGGGTGCTCTTTCCCCCGCACAGAAACCTGTTCACAGTGACGGGGAGATGTGAAATATATGAGTGCACTGGTTACAGCCATGGCCCCTGACCCGGCTCTCCCTGCTGTAAGACTGTTTCAGTCATTACCGTTTAAGCTCCTCTGAAGCTGTCTCAGTCCCTCTCCCCAGCCAGGTCCTCAGCCTTCTCTGTAAGTCAGCAAATAGCCATCCATTAAATTTCATTTTTGCTTTAGTTAGCCAGAGTTGCCCGTAATAACAACAAAAACAATTTTACAAAAAAAACTAAATAACAACAATATGCCTATGTACTCAGTGCAGTGTGTCTTTGTGAAAGTGTCTGAATCATTCCAGCCTACCAGAGGGCTCCCATCCGTATTTATGCATTCAATCAACAAACATCCACTGAGCATAAGCTATGTGTTAGACATGGTGCCCTCGTGCAGCTCACAATTGAGCAGAAAGGACAGTTAACAGGTCATTTGTACAATGTGTGGTGAAGCAAGTTGGGGTCCTACTGGCAAGTATGGCAGGCAGCCTGGAACAAAGGAAGGGTAGAGGGTCTTTCCAAGAAGAAGCCATGTTTTACCCTAGACATAGGGGATGAGACGGAATCTGCTAGGTAGAGATTGGGGGAACGGAGTTCCAGAGGGAGGGCACAATACATCCCCTGGTAGAGAACCAGGCACAGAGCCCACGACTTCCCTATATCACGCGTCACCAGGGAACAGGATACAGGGATATAAAGCAGGGGCCAGGAAACCGAGTGTCCACCCTGGTCCTATAGCTAATGCATTCCGTGAACTTGAAAGGACACTTCCTTTTTATGCCTGTTCTCTTGTCACTGAAATTAGGGTGGAGGGATATATAATATGGAAAATCTCCAACATTTTTATTGTTATTGTGTTTGTGTGTGTGTACACACACATACACACACACACACACACACACACACACACAATTCTGTCTAATGACAGATTAATAAAAGACAGGACATGAAGTTCATCTAAAAGGGCCTCCCATCCCATCTTCTCAAAGTCTTCTCTCTGCTGCTCTCACCACAGGATGGGGCAGTGAGGGTGCCGAAAACTTTGGGAAGTAAGAAGAGAGCACTGAAGCTCAGGTGGGTGGGCTGTGGAAGGTAGAAAGGCAAGAAATTACCAAAGATGCCTGTACTCATTTTTGTTCTCTCAAGAATATTCGTACACAGTATATCGGTTTCCCTCTTGCCGGTTATTTAAGACAGCACCTCTTTCAAATCGTTTATCACATGGTAGTGTGTGTGTGTGTGCATGCACGTGCATGTGTATGTGTGTGTTCTCTTCTGCCTCTCTTACCACTTGTTTTAATAACAGAAAACAAGTATAAGTAGAGCCCACATCGCAGGTCCTGTCCAAAACTTGTCAGAGTCAGTGATCCAGCAATAAATGATATGATCCTATTGGAAAACTACTTAGCAAAAATCCTTTCTACCTGTTCGGAGGGGAATTCTATGGGAAGTAGAGGCCATCCAGCCCCAAAAGCTACCTGTTGTTCACCAGCAGGGATGTGCCTTTTCTCCTTACTCCTAACACCCTCCTCCTCTGAACAACTGAAGAGGTCTGAAGAAGAGACAGCCCAGAGCACGGAGATAAGCCCACCCCTGGGAGGACAGACCTTTGTATAAAGAAAGAGAGTGGACATTAGGTTACATGAGCTGCAGCTTTATTCCTATTGCGTTATTCTCCCTGTTGCTCTTCTAATACACAATGTACTTCACCGTTGTCAAATCTTTAGCCAATCCATTCCTACAGCGTGGAGCTCCCTCTCTGTTTCTCCCCTCTTGTCTACACCCTACCCATCCTGAAGGTCCAGCTGAAATTTGACTGACAACCCCTGGGATGCTTTTCCAATTCAAACTCATCCCAAGTGACCCGTTCTCATCTAAATTACTATGGCAGCCACTGTATGAATCACTCATTTGGCACTTAAAGTATCCTTGTGTTATTCTTTGGAATTAAATCAGATAATAGATATGACAATCCTTTGAAAGCTATAAAGTTATAACCTGGTGTTATTCAAAACATATTCCACTGTATAATAAATATGTGTAATATCAATAATTACAATCTTTAAAGGATAACTTAGCAAGTGTGAAGAACAGGCAAAACCACTCTATCTTTGGGGATAGAAATCAGAATAGTGGTGGCCTGGGAGGAGAGCAGAGGAAGAGGACTGACTGACAAGAATCATAAGAAAACTTTCTAGAGTGATAGAAATAGTCTATCCCTTGCTTAAGTTTTGTTTACCAGAGGGTATCCATTGGTCAAAACTTACCAAACTGCATACTTAAAATCTGCATATTTTGTTGTATGCAATTTTATCTCAATAATAGATTTAAATAATTATCTTTATCACAGAGCTTCAGAAAGCTTCTATCATGTTATTGTACATTATACATCTCCAGAAAGTGGATATAGCACCTTATTTATCCAAAGCACTCTTTATTCTCAAAGTGTTCTGAGGCAGTAGCAGCATCCATGGAAAACTCTGTGCCATTATATAGTATTTATTTCTATTTTCTCCTATTACATTAGATTCTCGAGGTCATAGACTGGTTTTATGACTGTTTGCACCCACGACAGGGGCCTGAGATAGGGTCCCATAGACACAGTGAATGTGCCTCACTGATGTTGCTGAAGATGATACTGCAGAGAATGACGATACAGGATGCTACGACAAAGAGATCCGGTCCCAGGATCAGAACCAAAGCAACCTTAGCACCACAGAAATGGGATGACAGGATGATGGGTATTACATTTTAGTGGGAAGGTTCTACTTAGTAGCTCTCAGGTTTCATGAGATGGCGGCATTCTCCATTCATTTAGGAGATCACGCTGCCACTCTCCGAGAATTGACTTACCCTTAAAACATTCTGGTGCTAGACACTGGAAATCCACAGTGAATAAAACACAGTACTTGCCCTCCAAAAGCTCATGGTCTCATGGATGAAAGTAATACAGAGATGACTTAAAATTCAATGGAGTAGAAGCAAATGCTAGGTGAGAACAGAGGAGGGAATAACTCATTCAGATCTTGGAGGATTTGAGACACTGATACTTGCTAATCAGAGACGGTGGTAGAAGGCATTCCAAGCTGAGAGAAGATAAACTTACTAAGGTAATATACAGAGGGTGCCAAAAATGTGTACACATTTTAAGAAAGGAAAAAACTGTATTTAAATAATTCTCAATATATACCGATAACAAACGATGAATCCAAGTCACGTTTGACTTCTGTAATTACAAGAGGTGCTCAAAGTGGTTACCATCAATGTCTAGAAATACACAGATAAGATGTTATCTCTTAAAATACGTGTACATTTCTTGGCACCCCTAGTATTTGGAAAGAACTGTAATATGGCTTATGATCTTACACAAGTCATTTATCTTTAGCTTCTTCATCCCCACATAAATACAAAGTGGAACAATTAATTTCTCGAACTTATCCTACAAAAAGTGCTCCATACCTCATTGCTGAGTATCACCATGGTCACCTTCAAAGTACTCCCCCTGGAAAGCTATGTACCCACACCAGTGCCTAGTCTACCCTTCAAAACAATTTTGCAACTCTTTTTTCTGGAATGGCCATCAGAGCTGTTGTCGCAGTTGCATCATCTTGTCAAGGTTATGCCACCTTATTGAGATGTTTGTACAGTGCTATCAACATACGTGCATGGTGGCAAGTTCGTGAACTTAATTGTCAGATTTTAGGGATGACAACAGTTCTAATGCCCATTCTGAAAAGAGTTCCAAAATGGCTTTGAAGGGTGCTGGTGTCAGTGTATAGTTTCCCAAGGGGGGTACTTCAAAGGTGACCATAGTGATATTTAGCAATGAGGTATGTAGCACTTTTTCTTAGGATGAGTTTGTGAAATTAATTGTCTGACCTTATATAATAGTAGTTTAGATGTATCCAGTAAAGCTGGAACACAGAGTTTCTGGGTCATGAAGAAGATAATGGTTGGATGAGCTGGGGTCAGGTCACAAAGCTCTTGTGGATCTAAGAGCTATAAAGGAGTCCGGGCTTTAACCACCCAGATGACTATAAGGATAGCAGTATGACCAGATATATGTTTAGAATGTCACATAAGTCCATACCACACAGCTAATTTTATACAGACTTGAGTTTTTCAGTATTTTTTCCAGAGTGTAAGTCCTACTTCCCCAAACACAGTGTAAGCTGCACGAGGTCAAGATCCTCATCTCACTTAGCAAGGAGCAGCATATTGAGGCCACAGAAAGTGCCCAATGGGTATTTCTTGATTAACTCTAATACTACTATCTGGCTTCTTTTAGACATCTTCATAATATCTATGTTTTAATCTGATATAATCATATACTATAAAGCAGAGATAAGAAATCCTCAAGCACAGAATTGTATATTTTATACAAACATTTTATGAAGATAAAACTGTTTTTATCTTCAAGAAGACCTTACATTCTCCCTGTCGATGCATGCAAGTGGGTGGGTGTCTCTCTCCCTATGTATGGAGAAGTCTCTGAGCGATAAATTATGAGGGCTGCTGATTGCAGAGGCCTAACTAGAAATAGGGTAGAGGAGCTACTTATATGCAAGAAATTCCAGCAGAATATACTAGAAGGCAGGGAAAGGGAGATGTGGTGAGGGACTAACAGTAGGATAAAAGAAAAGATAAAAGGAATTGATAGAGGCAACCAGCTTAACCTATTTTCTTTTTAGACAAAAAAAGTGCAGCTCGCTGCCACTTTAATTTAATTTTACCTAAACATGCTCTTTGAGGCTAAAGCAAATCTGACTGGTTTTCAATGTGAAAATAAAATATAAAAACTGTTTTTGGAGTTATTTCTAAACAGAACTTGTCTCTAATCCTAATGTAACAGAAATGTATATGATTATCAGTATTTAGTAATGTTTTTTTCGTGTGGCAAACTTTGGGGGTAAAGTTAGGACTGTAATCTGCGAGTTAACTTGAGATAACCTTTGCAGTCACAAGCACCACCAGCAAGTATCTTTGGGGCAAATGAGAAATGGGTTAAAGATTTACTGGTGGGGCCAAACTCTTCCTTGGAGACCTCCAGAGTTAGTGGTTCAAAGGAAAAAATATATACAAATAAATTGAGAAAAAGTAATCATGAATTTGTGGACTATTGAAGGCTTGACCTGAGTGAGTGAGTTTGTCTCCTTTGCCCGTAAGTAGAAACACACCACACAAACACACATGGATTCCAGTGTACCTCAGCCACTCTTAGGAGTCACGAGCCCTGGATACTGACCTCTGGGCCACACAATCCCTCTTCTCTCTCACAAAGATAAATTTCGTATCAGCCCAGCAGTCAGCCATCATCTATTCTCAGGGGAAGAGTATATAACATGACCTCTCTTGAAATATTAGCTCTATTTACACAGGTTTGCGTGAACCACATTACTTATGAGTCACCAGGGGGAAGCGGAGCCTCCAGTAGATAAAGCGATCAGCACAAACCTCTGTAAATAAATCTGAAATTTCAATGAAGGTCATGCCAGGCCTGATTTATTCCTCAGCACCCCATGAAATAATGTTCACCAGGTGATTTTCATTTTTTTTGCCTCCATCCACATAAGGGAGAAAATTTTAGCTCTAAGGAGCTTGCTGTGCATGTAACAATGAGCATCTGGCTAGAGAGATAATATAACCTAAAGGAAATAATTTTTTATTATTATATTAGATTCTCAATACTGAAAAGCTGGGTCATACAGCAATCATTTTGTTTTGTTTTTAAATGTAATCTGGTGGTACAAGTTCTCATAACAGAACTTAACTGAGGAGCTGGCTCAACAATAGAAAGTATTTTTGATTCAATAAACAGAAATGAAGCACCTGCCAAAAGGAAGCACTTAGCAGAGCATGAGGTTAATGAACATACGGGAGATGAAGATACATATGGCATGGCGCCAGAAGGCCTCCTGGTGTCTCCACTGAAAACCCCCAACTATTCTATGTCCATGGCAATTGGATAAACTAGTTCCATTTGGTAAATAAATAATCATTTGGTCAACCTGTATTTATTGAGCATTTTACAAGGATAAGCATTTTATGCTAAATATTGAGGTGGTAGCAGAGAGTAGAAAAGAAATAAAAGTATAAGAATTTTTTTCCTAGCACTCAGAAAGTTATAATGCAGTTGAATATTACTACATAAATAGTCATTCCTGTAAGAAATAGAAATCCAATCAAATTATAGATTTTTTTTAAATTTTGGAGCTCAAAAACCATATATCTTTCCTAAACTGTATTTTCTACTTTTCCATCTGTTACTATACAAAGGCTGGAAAGTATCCAGCCACATAATATGAAAAATAGAGGAATTTATGGCTGGATTTTTTTCCAGACAGCCTTCATACACAGCCTATATGTAGCAAAGAGTCTTTGGGACCTCAAAGAATTGTCCTTCAAGCAAGGAAAAAACATGATGTTCTTAGAAGGTTTTGAGAGGACTATTGAGAAAGGTAAAGAGAAGGCTCAGAATGTCAAAGGTAAGAAAAAAATTAGAACAGAGCTAAATGAAATTGAGACTATCAAGGTAAAAACTAGACATCAATTAGTTATTTAAAGAGAAAGATGCCAGTAATACTAGAAGTATGCATCAAGAATTCACCCTTCCACATTTCTCCGTCTGAAAAGACATTAAGGGAGAACATAGCTACCTGTCTTCCAGTGCTTTAGCGAAACCTCAGATGCGTGGCCTTCTGGCCAAGCATCTGCGAGTTCATATTGTTGGAGCAATCATTGTATCCCTGGGGGTTCTATAAGTGTGCTGTGGCTGAACCAAGGAAGAAGGCATATGCCAATTTCTACAGAAATTATGATTCAACGAAAGACTTTGAGGAGATGAGGAAGGCTGGTATCGTTCAGAGTGCAAAGTGATTTCAGAGTGTAAAGAATTTCTTTGAGTAGACTTCTCCATGGAAATTTGTTGCTGACTTGTGTTCCTGGACTACGAAACATGAAATTTGGGCTAAAGCGTAGTTTCTCTTGATAAATAAACAATTAACACATACTATAAAAAAAAATAAAAAAAAAAAATAAAGAATTCACCCTTCCAATATGACTCCACCAAGTTTGGCTGGAATTTACAGGACTAATGGTAACAGCTCCTGCTTTCCTGTCTATCTGGAATTACGATAAAAGGTAACTGTTCGGTGTGCAAGAGTGCCATTAGAAACTACACTTAGAAAAACAGATGTACCTCTGCCCAGCGTTAAAAGAAATACGAACCTCATTTTAAGAAAGGTTTCTCAAAAAAATTTTTTTTAAATAAAGGTTTCTCTCTTACTCATTAAAAAGATCACTTATATGCAAATATTTAATACGTTTTTCATAAAATAGTTTCATCTCTTCATAAAACTTTCTCATCTTAAGGATTTTGTTGCACAGACTCATTCTTATTTAAACAAGTTTCCTTATCTTCACCCTCTTACAATCTTTCAACATTTTGCAGTTTCACTTTTGTTCTAATAAATATCTCTTCTTTTGGGGCCTGGCCTCATACACTGTTGAAGAGGTCTCAAAAGTGTTACTTTCTATCTGTAGAAACTCTAATCTCCAATAATGCATGAGCATCCATTCTGGATATGATATATGATAATTCTGTTGGATTTTCAGTTCTTGCTTACAAAGGTTTCAGAACATTTTTACTGGTTAGGGCATTAGCCAAAAAAAAAAAAAAACCTGAGGGCCTCTCATTGTCATGCTGCGGTGCTTGCCTGTATCTTTTGCCTTTTTTTTCCCCTTTCCATCAGGTTTTACGTGTGCTTTGATCCAGGGAAAACATAACAAAGATATTTTTCAGTTGCAGAACTCCAACTATATATCCACCTAGAGCAAAGCTAAAACCATCATTAGGCAACAGTTATGCTTTGAAATTCTGCCTGTAGAATTTTGTGGAGCATAGTCTCCTTGCCCTTTATGGGAATAAAACCCTTTATAATGCTTCGTATTCGCAATGCCTCCTAGTTTCCCTGCAAAGCAGTGCTGCTTTGTTATTCCTCCCCACCCCACCCCCACCCAAAAAAGCGGCAGACTAGATGGTTAAGTAACTTGTCCAAAGTTATTCACATGGATTAAAATGAGAATATTCAAACTATTAAATTAAATGTTCTCTGCAGTCACAGGTTCTTCCTGTGGTAATGCTAATACTTGTTCCCTGAAATGCACTGTCTCCCTCAACTACCATCTGATAATTCACATCGTACCCCTTCTGGAGAGCTAGCTCAGGTCCCGCCTCCACAGCGTCCACTTCTTCCAAACCAGCCTTCTATAAACTTCTCTCAGACTTACCAACTGAATGCCAGGACTAAGTTCTTGAGCCTATACTGTTGAGCCTTGGACAACGAGGGTTTGAACGGTGAGAGGCCACTTACAGGAAGAATAAATACGTTCCGAATAAAGACGGTCGACTCCGTTGTTTCGCATCCGCAGATTCAACCAACCGCTGACTAAAACCAGTGTTTTTGCATGCCCAACTGCAGTTTCCCGACAGCAGATTCCCAACTGCACATCGAAAATACTGTTTTCAATTCTTGGTTGGTTGAATCCTCAAACGCTAAGGGCTGACTGTAAAGTCAAAAGTTATATGCAGATCTTTTACTATGTTGGGGGTTGCACCCTTAATTCTGGGTTGTTCAAGTGTCAACTGTAATGGTTCCTGTCTATGCAAATCCAAATGGGTAAAGTCTTTAGAATACTAACACGTTCCCTACTTTTTCTTTTGTCCATAGTGATACTCATCCTACTTCATGGCAACGGTAGTAGCACAATTATTCTATTGGCTGACAAAAAGCACTAGATTTAGAGTAAAAAAAAAAGACTCTAAAGCATAGACTTATGTTGTTATTGATAAGCTTTTAAAAGGTGGACAAGTCTAAGTTTCAGTTTTCCAAACTATAAAATGCAAGTGTTAAATAACATGTTTTCTGATAGTAAATCTAAACCTTAAATTCTATGATTCTATAGTTTTTTTTGCACATGTATTTTGGGATGCCAAAATATTCCCATTTCTTTCCATCAGGCATCCAACTTTTTTCTACGTGTTCCTTCAGCCCTGACCCAAGTATCACCATTTCTAGAAGCGGAATTTAGAGGGGTACTACTGAATGAGTCTACTACTATTTATTTAGTTTGTCTTTATTTTAGAATGTGTATTTCAAGACATATTGCAATAAGGCTTTGAAGAGTCTAATTATGGACTCTTAAGTTTGGAGGTTATTCCCTGTCTCCAGGATATGGAAAAAGAACATAGCCAAACACATTTTTTCTAGCCTCTGGAAATAGAAATAGGATGACCAAAGTTGGTTTTTTTGTTTTCTTTTCTTTTTCTAGAAATTGAAATTGCATATAAAAACCCCTACTAATTGAAGGAGAAAAGGGTTGTCACAGGCATTACTCATTCTGTGATGAACAATGCACTCAACTTGGCATTATGGAATCAACTCCTGCTATCAAAATAGGTACTTGGTAAATTGAAAATGGTCTCTAATGTCACTAACAGCACTAACTTCCTAGTATTTAAGAGATCTGATGGGTCCTTCCCTACCTCCTATGAGTAACTCCATACCGAGTTCCCAAGACACTCCATTCTCCCTCAGTAGAGTTCTCTTTCTTCAAAACATACCCTCCTAAAAGAGCTTTCAATGGGTGGACCTCGTCTATCATCTTCCACCTATATCAGTCTTATCTGCGTTTATCTCAGCTTTTTAGAAAACTTCTACTGATATAAATACTTGAGGCATGCGGCAAGCTCATGCTGCCTGTTGACATGCATATATGAGAACACAGGACCTCTTTGAAATCTGTCCAACATAATAAAAGAAGCTACTGTTGAATCAGAAGAAAGAGTGATCCATATTTCCTTGTCTGTTGACCAGTTTCCTCAATTTTCAGCAAGTATCTGTTTTCCATTATGACCTGATCTTTTACGAATACTAAATGATGCACCAGCATTGAGAAAAACAACTCACAGGGCTTTTTGCCAGTAATATTGTATCAGCTAAAACTCTCATCTTTCATATGAAAGTGACAGCAAAGGACTCGAGGAGACCCAAAGCATAAAAAGTACCTTTCCTGGCTTTAGTTTCTTCATCTATAAAATAGAAGCGTTGTACATGTCCAAACTGACAAATGAAATTTAAAGTAGATCAAGACATTAGACTATCAGGCAGCCATTCAAATGCAAATTACAAAAACTATATAATATTGAATTTTTTTCTAATTCAATGTTAAGTAATAATACAAAACTATTTTGTTGTATTTTTATGTCAGTAACCATATAAATATATACGTATGTGTATAAGTGGAAGACACAATGCCAAAAGGGAAAAGAACCATTTTAGGATAGTTTGATAATGGGTGATTTTATATGAAGAACAACTTGAATAATGCCAGTCCTTTTTATTAACAATAAAATGGTTATGATGATTGCTCAGGTTTCATCCAGCAATGGAATTTTTTGTTCTTTGATAAACACATCCATGTCTATGTGTTCAACAAGTGTAAATGGGATAAAGAACTTCTCATTGAGATAAAAGATACATTTTTTTAAAATGTCTTCATGAAAAAGCATGGCTGAAATAGTCTTATTTCAATAGTTTCAAAATTAGGGGAAGATATTATACCTCTAGTTTAAAGTTTTTTCTTAGCCCAGAAGTATTAGGCACCATGCTTCCTTGTTTATGTCTTTATAACAGACAGCAGTTAACACATTACGCAGGGACTGCTTGTCTTTCATTCTGACTTTCCTAGGAAACTGGAACCCCATGAAGATAGGAATTGAACTTTATTCATTTTGAGTCCTAAGAAACCAGAACAATGCTTGACATACAGAGAGGGGTCAAATCAGAGGCTTTGATAAATGAATGAATGTATGAATGAATGAATGAATGAATAAATGAATGAATGAATAAGATATAAGGAATATAGGTAGATTAGTACTCCTCTCTTAAAAATAAAGATAAGACAGGTGTCCAGGGGGCTGGTGTCCCATCCCAGGGGCAGTGTTCATTTTGTGTGTGTGTTTGTCGCCCTTGCCCGCTTTTGCCCTTAAGCCATCTTTATATACACAACTCACTCAACATTTTTCTCTTATTACCAAAGAAGTGTGCTTTACACTTCACAGGCCTAAAGTTTGCCAGACCAGACTCATCAAACTTCATAGGGCTACATAGGCCTTTGCTTATTGTTTTAGTCAGCAGTGCTATTAAACCACCTTTATTTGTAATGATTTGTTTCTTTTCTACTTGACTTACCTGTTCCCCTTATAGTTTTCCTGACACTACTATTCATGCCCACCACCAATTGCCTTAATAATCTTCACTTTAGAAATGAGAGGGAAAGAGTTCAGAAATGGAAAGGATTGCCACAATTAAAGAGCAAATGAATGGCAGAGATGAAACCAGATCCCAGGTGCTCAAAACTTTGCATTCAAGGCTCTTTTCATTTCCTGGGAGAAATCCTTCTCTCATGATCAAACAGAACATGTTTCCCTATGCCCTGCATAAAGCATTATTTCTGGACAAGAGAAATAGGATGGACGTCAAATGATGGTTTCATCCTTCCATGGTGCCTACAATTCCTAATATTAAAAGGACTCCTTAAAATATCCTGGAGAAACTCTGTAGGGAAGCCATTTCTGGTATTTCCCTTCCAAGTCACACCTTTCCTTTTTGTTACCTCAGAGCACCTTACTTATAGTGCTTATATTCTAACTTAGCCTGGTTCGCTAAGTTGTTCCTGTGTCTCTTCTCTCCCCTCCTTCACACCCAGTAGATTATGAACTTTGTGAAGGGAAGGACATCACATTAATCTTTAAGTTTCCAATGCTCAGCATGGAACCTACCTCATAGGAGATAATTCAACATAAGTGTATTTTATGAATTTGCAAATAGTATGCTCTAACTAGGTTAAAGCATAAAGTATTTGAAAAATGGCAACACCCCAAGGGAGTGTTTTAGATATTCGACACAAAGAAGAACACATCAGAACTCTCATGAGATTAAAAGTCTAGAACAGCTGGTTTTCATGGCAGGTACTTTCATCTGCAAACAACAGAATAAATACCCTACTGAAAGTGGCTCAAATTTTTAAAGCATCATGTATTGCTTATTTTACAAAAAGTTCAGAGATTGATAGTCTCTCAGCACCAGTAAACCAAACGAGAGGTGACAAGGGTGCAGAAAAATCCACTTTCTCTTCTGTGAGGCATAACCCAAATTGCCTTCCTTACCAGGTTTTTTCTCTCATCTTTTTTAAATTCCATGAGACTTCCTCTCAATACTACTTGCCTGTAATTTTCTTCTGCTTTATGTTGATAGCTCATCTTCTCGAGTATGTGATAAAGTGGTCAAAGGAAAGAATAGTACCTTACCCATATTTGTATCTGCCACTGACATATTTATTATGCCCTGGTAGGCACTTACAGTTTAGTCATCATTTGAGTAATTGATTCAAAGTTCTACTCATGTCCTGCACACAAGGGATTGCCACAGAGAAACAATTCACATTCCCTATTACGAAACACAGGTTTGAGGATGGAAGCGGGGTGGGCGTTGTACTCATTTGCTTATCCAGCAAACTAATCCAAACCATTTGCATTTTCTTGGATCTCTGAGGTGTTGCTGCATGAGTCTCTGGTGAGCATTTCAGGTGAGTTCAGCAGAGTCATTCCCTTATGCTGTCAATATTGCCACAGTTTTATCTGGATTGAGTTGAAGCCCTGTTGATGTAATCCAGAAATTTATTTCTGACAGACAGCTGGGTAGCATTTGTCACTGTGTTTTGAATCCATAGTCAAAGAGATTGAGAGTGTCATCAGTGTTTGGGTAGTAGCAACCACAAACATGGTTTATTTTCATCATAAATTGTAATTTGTTGTTTTTACAATATGCAGAAACCCACAGGCTAAAACAACAGGAACACTTTACACACTGTACAAATGAAAATATGAACAACCTGGAATAAGTGCTATGTTTTGGTATCCAAGTCTGGATATTTCACTCGGAGGATTTGTTCTCTTTAATCCAGACTTTTTCTTCACTTAAATCAGTCAATGGAGCATAAATTAAATACATGTGCCATCAAAACTCTCCTCCCACTTGCCCTGGCACATATTTAATAGAGGACAATGTTCCTGGCCTCACATCTCACAGATTCTCTGACAGCTTAGGCAGGAAATATATGTGAAAGAATCCATTAAAAATGTGGGGTTCGTGTAGACATTCTGTCAATGAACAGAAAAGTAATTGAGAGCCCCTGCCAGGATTCAGCTTTCTATAATATTAACCAACTGAAGTCAATTTGGAAGTGAAGTCCCCAGGTGGGGAAGCAGGACGCTATAAACACATCGCCACACAATTTGTCAAACAATTGACTATTTCCTAACCCATCACCATAACCACACACTATTTAGGGCACAAGCTAACCAAATGTACGTGTTTTATCTCATCTTAAACATTAAGATGCATCAAGAAGAGGGATTGTAACATCCTAATTTCCCAGTGCTCTATGAGGTGACGTCCACATGCAGGTTTATGTAACTGTTATGGCAACCGAATCCTAGAACAATCAATTTAAGATTAATTCACTGGGACTTCATTCTATGTTTTATACCTGGTTTTACCTGAGGATTTAAAGTAGAATTCAAAAGCATACATAGTTTAATGCAGTGCACTTACTAGAAATGGAACACAAATTTGTCTCCAAGCTTCCAAGAGACATACAATGAAAAAGAAAACCTAGCAGGCATATCACTTAGTGTATGGAAGGTAAAACACAAGAGCACAGGAGAAGTTGATTCTTTTGGTACTCAGAACAGAACCCTCATGGAAAAAACACTTTCATAAAGGGAACAACATCTTTCTAAAAAAAATACATTTGCATTATGAAAGCATTAATGATTTCCAAAGGGCTATATCTTGAAAAGTCTCTCAGTGTAGCCATTGACATGGCACCGAAGTTCAAAATAATAACAGCATTTTTCTGTGGTGCTGTTAATACCTCCATAAATAAGTTAGGCAATAGATCAGGAAATTAGCAAGCAACATTTGTTTATCATCTATCAGGGTGGCCTGCTGCATCATTTGCATTATGGCTTAGAGGTAAGCATAAAAATGGAAGAGATTTTTCTTACTTAAAAAATACTCTGAAATTGGGGGACAGATGGGCTGTTACTTACATTGCTCTGGGTTGTTGAAAACCTTCCTAAGATTTCTTGGACCCAGAAGCTGTACCTATCTAAGTATCCTGAAGTAGAGATACAATAATTTAAAAACTTTGGCAGAGAAAAATAACTTATTTCACTAAAATGGCAATTGTGTCTAAATTTATATAGTCTGGCCCTGTGATCAACCAAATCACTACATAGTTTTGTTAAAGTTCTATCCCCTCTGCCAATACATTAGCTTCTCCCAGGGCATCAATTACCATAAGCCATTTTTTGGAAGGCATTCAGAGATAACTATCCTAGCAGTTCAGTAAACTGTAGTCGTCACCCAAAGCAATCTGTTATTTCTATAACCCCTATGTGTATACTACATTTCACTGAAATCTATCAAATATTATAGAAGATATGCCTATTTGATAACTTTGCTCAGCTTGTATTTTGTCTCAAGATGAATGATTGTGTTAAAAATAAAAAATAAAGAGACACCTTGATATCCTGTCATAAAGTACAGGATTTTAACAAAAGAGGTCGATGTAGAACAAACCTATACTAAAATAAAAAGTTTCAGTAGAGTTGAAAGAGAGCAACTACTCCAGCAGAATGAAAAACCACATGAAGTGCCTACTAATAGAATGGTACAACTTTTATTAAAATTCCAAGGAGATAGTGCACTCAAATTTCTCGTCTCAGGCTAACTTTTCTTATTGCATAAAAGCCCATATTCTCCTTTATGTAACCTACACACACTCCCAGCTATTTCCAGGAAAAGGACTGGGGTAGAACATATTCTCCAAGAGGGCTGCAGCAACATCTCCTACCTCTGTGGTCTTGACCTGCCCAGTGAGAGGCAGAACATGTTGTTTCACCCCCTTGAGTCTGGAAGGACATTATGGCAGCTTGGATTGACAGAATGGGACAAAGTGATGCTGTGCCCCTTCCTAACATAATCTTTAACCAGGCTGGCATCTCCACACTCGTGCCTCTTGGAGCCTGTGTAAGAAGCCCATGCTACTCTG
The DNA here is from genome assembly GCA_004026885.1 of Lyroderma lyra. NCBI lineage: Eukaryota > Metazoa > Chordata > Mammalia > Chiroptera > Megadermatidae > Lyroderma > Lyroderma lyra. The sequence goes on along the minus strand of PVJL010000340.1, from coordinate 207,643 downwards.
AGACATAGGCACTTAGATGAGTACTGAGGCTCCAGACACGTGAGTGAAATGCCAGCCACCTTGAACATCCGGGTCAGTTGAGTTGTCAGAAGATGATCCTGCCCCAGGTATTCTCTGACCACAACTGTTTAAGACACCCCTAGCCGACACTCCCCAGTGGAGCCTCGTTAACCGACAGAACCCTGACAGAAAATAACCATTATTTTTTAAGCCATTGTTTAAAAATGATAATTAAGGAAGACGATTTAGGTGATACCAACAAACTTTGTTTACTACTTCATGAAGTGCACAGTCTCCTTTCAGAGGACTGCAAAATGGGTCACAAGGCAAGAAGCTTTTATAAAATAAAGAATAAAGAACAAGAAAGAGAGAAATAGAAAATACAGTAGACTCTCTGTGAACCAGAACTCAAACAACCAACACTCCCAAGCAACTGGCAAATACTATTTTTAGCCAGGATGGGTGCCAGTTAACTGAGAGTTTACTTAACATTTATCCGGCATCAACAATCCCCATGGGTGCTGGTTACCCGAGAGTCTACTGATTAGCTGCAGCCACATAGTCGACCTTGTTCGGGCTGAGAAGCAAGGAAATAAATGCAGAGCCCAGAGCTCCTTTGGCTTTGGGGGATTGGCTGGCTGGATATACCGCATTTTGAGTCAAAAGGATCATTAACAGGCACACGAAAGTTACCTACGTTTTGGTTTGCTGACATGGCACCTTGCGCAGGAGTGGCTCCATCTTGGAGCTAAAAAGTTATTTCAGTATCACTAAGTTTGGGTATGATTTGGAACAAGCCAAATTCTCTGGCTTTCTCCTTGTTCTCCTTCCTGTTCTAAATGCTGGGGGTTATATTCATTCCTGCCTAGTTCTGCCTTTTAAAATCTCATTCATTTATCGAAAGTTAACTAACTCAATCCCTCTAGCCAGCAAGGACCTCTCTCTTTTTTTCTAGGCCCATAACAATGTGTTCATAGCTCTGTTCCATGAGTTACCACTATTATGGATAAATAACATAGACTCTTCATTTATGGATGTATTCAGTCCAAAATATTTATTGAGTGCCTTCTACATTCCAAGTACAATGTCCAAATTCAAATGAATTACTGACTAGCACGGGTGACAGATATAGACAAGATAGAGGTGTAGTGGTTGTAGTACACACAAAGCTTCACAGAAAAACTGAGAAGGGAGCTCAGAGAGGGAAGGAATTAGGAGAGCTTCCAGGAAACAGTGCATCCAGCACAAAGTGATAAGGAAGAATGTTCCCTATAAAAGGAATCACATGCACAAACAAATTTCCCAGAGGTGAGAGGCAGCACTGGATTTCTGGGGAACTACATGTATTTCAGTAGGACTCAGGTATGAACCAAGAATTCCTGAGTGGTTAGAAGATGAAAGAGGAAGAAGGAGGGCTATGGAACTGGGATTTTTGCCTTCATGGGACCTTAAAGAGAACCTCAGGAGTTGTAAGGAGAATGCCATGGTCAAATTAGAGCTTTAATTTATTTTCCTTGCATATATACATATATCCATATATGTGTATATACATAATGGGGAAGGCAAGTCTGAGAGAAGAAAGAGTCCAATTAAATATCCATGGCAAGTCCATCCCAGAGATGGCCAAGAACCTGCCTGAGAGCAATGACCGCAGTCACGGCAAAGAGAATTAATCCAGTCTGACTCGTGCATTTGTAAAACACCAGAAGAATAAGAGCTTTTCCCCATGCTCTGACAAGTCAAGGCAAAATTGTGAAATAAAATTCAGGTTAACTAATTCTTCACTTTCTTCATTCTATTAAAATGATACTTCCAACCTCCTAGATTATTTACTCTTTCATAAAGCAACTGAGTACTATTCATCTTTATATTTCTCATACCATGTAGTACAGATGTTTGCAAATAGTGAGTGCTTAAAGTATTTGTTGACTTTGATGCTTAACTCACATTCTGGTGACAGTAGTATAATAATGTATATACTTTAATGTTGTTATTAATATTCTTTCCAAAATTTTTATGAACGTGCAGCAATTTCAAGAAACGTGATTCTGATTAAAGAGTAGACATTCTTGTACCAACTTTCATGGTATTTTTAAGAAAAGTATTCACTCAGGAAAGTGAGTAAATATGAAACCTATTTCTACACGGAAGACCAGCTTGGCATGAATTCTAGAGGGGTCTCCCTGATCCTCAGAGCTCACAGCCATCTGTATGCCATCATGTCAACTCAAGATCCCATGACCAAATATCTAGGGCACTTCAGAACTTTATTCATTCTTTCTCCTGTTTTTCTATGAGCATCTCATATATGTTGATCTTGTTTCCTCAATGAAATGCTATCATTGTGGATGAAAGAGCAGCAAACACACTTCCTGCTCCTTTTCCTTGTACTCGGTGAGAACATAGAACAGAATTGGAAATACTTTACCAGGCAGTTTATAAGTCTTGATCATACCTTTGCCTTGTAAACAAAGACACATGAAATAACTATAGGACAACATTTAAAAGAAAATAGGCATGATGGCAACATGGGGGAAAACATTGAACAAATTCACATAGTGTTTTGTTGTATGTATATTCTAATTAATTAAATGATAGTAATAATAAACCTAAAGTCTTATGTTTATAAGCTGTCATATGGTCTACATAGCACTTTCATAATCATTATCTCATTTATTGTAGGAAAAGGTATACTAGAGAACATAGAGTAATGGAAAAAACGTTGGAGCTATATATCAAGAGATGAATCACCAACTTTATTCTAATCAGTCAAGAAAGGTTTCTGAAGTAATTGTGTGCTAAAGTGAAGTTTTGTAAAGTGAACACAGTATCATTTTACTTTATCTTTGTCTATAAGATTCATGAAGAACAATATCTCTCCAAGGAAATAAGCAGGATTTTTAAGATATTACAACATGATTGCAAACCTGACATGGAAATCTGAAAGGCAACTGAAAGTAAACTAAGGACAAAAAAGATTTTCTCCACTACCACCACCCAGAATTGAGAAGAAAATTCTTATATCCTTTTCTACAAATAACTAAATTTGATTTCTGAGAAAGAGAATATTATTGAACCTGTAAGAGTCAGATAGCTCCACTGTGTTTCTTCTTACACACTCCCCTTTGGTGACTAACCAAATGGGCCAGTGATTTTTTTATCAGGGCCTTTTCTGCATAGAATTTGGGAGCTCATCTAGTTAAATGCAGAGAATGGCAAACCATACAGAGGAGGCAGAGGATTGGATGGATCACAGAGATAATGTCACAGACCCTTTATTATAACAATATTTTTAAATAATAGATCATGTTATAGTTCCATGGGCTCCTTTGCTACCACAAAAACAAGGATTGCTTTTCATGCACAGAGTTCAATAAAAATCAGGTAGTAGATTTCTAGTACATGAAATACAGTCTACTACATTTTTCCATGTTTTTTAATTCAGTTTTTATGAGCCTCTGTGGTGTAGGGAACTATGGCTAAAGGAACATAGAGTTGTGGGTGTTTAACAACAAGCTGATACATGCTCATAGCATTATAGGAATAGAATGGATGGTGGGAATCAACTTTCCCAATTCCCCTCACTTCATAGAAAGTACTAGAGCAGTACTTCTCAACTATGTTCATGTCATGACAATGCTAGGTAGGAAGTTAGTCATGAGCAACAGGAGAGGCAGAAGGTCACCGCCCATGCCCACTCCCCAGGGACCACTTGGGCACAGCCCCTGGAGAAGTTAGCCCCATTCATTACCAGCCACCTCTAGATTAAAAGAAAAAGTTGTCAGAAGAGGAATACACGAGAAGGAATTAGCCCTGGCCTATTATTGGCTGGCTCTAAATTTAAAAATAAGGCAATCAGAAAAATACAAGACAGGGGGTAATTGAAGCAGGGCTGGACATTAAGAGCCCCCATGCTATAGACCCCATAAAGTCCCTAGCCTCCGTTTCCCCAGTCCCCTAATCTTAATCAGTTTCTTAATCAGTTTTCCCCAGTCCCTAGCCTTAAATGATAGATTGTTCTTAGCCTGACTCATAGGATGTCCCCTACTTCCTACTTTACATAATTACCCTGAAACTTGTGTTTCAGGTCCCCATGCTTGCTGATTTTAATCATTATGGACAGCATTCTTTCCAGGTTCTTCTGGACCCAGCCTCTTGGGTTGATGACAACACCAGAATGACCAGCTGGCCAGAGGAAAGACCTCAGGCTCCGTGAAGTTTAGATACTCCCCAGGAACCATCATGTAGTCCATGTGGCCCCTGGGTGAATGCCAAGATTGCCCCCTAAGATTCCCTTTAAAAACCCTCCACCAATGCAAAGAGAGGCCACGTCCCTCTCACAGGGCAGCCCACTCCACTCTTGGAATATAATTTCTTTACTAATAAACTCCTAACTAACCTATATTTTCATGAACCCTGTCTCTTTAGTGAATTATTTCCTTCAAAAAGACAAGAGCCTAAAGAACTAGTAAGACTCAACAATAACAAAAAACAAACAACCCAATTAAAAAGTGAGCAGAGGACCTGAACAGACACTTGTTCCATGAAGAAATACCAATGGCCAACAGACATGTAAAAAAATGCTCAACTTCATTAGCTATTAGGAAAATGCAAATCAAAACCACAATGAGATACCACCTCACGCCTGTTAGAATGGCTGTTATTAGCAAGACAAGGGATAACAAGTGCTGGAGAGGATGTGGGGAGAAAAGAATTCCACACATTGCTGGTAGGAGTGCAAATTGGTACAACTGCTGTGAAGGACAGTGTGGAGGTTCCTCAGAAAACTGGGAATGGAGTTACCATATGACCTGGCAATCCCCCTTCTGGGGATCTACCCAAAAGATTTAAAAATCTTAGCTTGCAAAGACTTATGTACCCCAATGTTCATCACAGCACTGTTCATGGTGGCCAAGACTTGGAAGCAATCAAAGTACCCTTCAATAGGTGACTGGATAAAGAAGTTGTGATATATATGCACAATGGAATCTTATTCAGCTATAAGAAAAGATGAAATGCTGCTATTTGCAACAAAATGGAAGGACCTCGACAACATCATGCTTAGCAAAATAAGCCAGACAGAAAAAAACAAGAACCATATGACTTCACTCATATGTAGAATATAAAACTGAAAGCAACAAAGGAAAAACAAACAAACAAACAAAAATAACTCATGGACACAGCCAATAGCTTAGTGGTTACCTGGGGGCAAGAGGGGAGTGGGTGGAAGAAGAGGGAGCAGGTAGGAGAGGAGGTAGGGGGAGCCAAATACAGGGTGGTAGAAAGAGAGCTGACTCTGGGTGGAGAAAATATAATGCAACGCATAGACGAGGCACTGTAGAACTGTACACCTGGGACCTATGTAATTCTTGTTAACCAATGTCACCACAATAAGTCTAACAATGAAAAAAAGAAAAGAAAAGAAGAAAAAGAAGACAAGAGCTGAGGAAAATCACCGTTTTCCAGTAACAACACAGGAAATGAATACATTTTTATGGCACAAAGGGATAATCTGTACAGGCTGCTCATGACTCTCTGGTGGTCAGCCCTGTTTGGGCACACTTATAAGCCATTTACAGTATGTTAGTGTTGCCAAGGGCACATGGATGGGCAGCTCTGGTCTAGAATCCTCACATCAAACAGCAGATTTACATGAGTAACATCGGGATTTCTGACCTTTCCATAAGGTACTTGTATTGCCTTGGCCTTGGCCAGTTGATCAGGAAAACTGGTTAGAAGTAGGCTGGTCCACCAAAGGGTTTGTGGGATGCAAACTGTGGTTGCCTGAGAGATTTCCAGTTGCCTTATACATACCTAACTACTTAATATTTCTGCTTTTCAGATCTTTGCAAGATCTCTGGCCTTAGAAAATACTAAACTTAAATTATTGGTTCATCCCATTCTCCTTTCCCCACTCACTGACTTTCATAATACACAAAACTACACAAAATTGTGATTTTTAGAATAAAAAATATTAATGTGAATAACTGCTATGAATTTCACACACACACACACCACACACACACACTCATAAAAGTCTATCCTAAAATAATTAAAATCTGTGATGTTGCAAACCTCTTCCTTATTACAATTTTTTAAAAGAACTTTATTTTACTCTATCATTTTCTTTAACATTTAGGCAGAGACAAGGTATTTCCTGAGTCTTAAGTCCATGGGTGGTCAGATCTCAGTCTCAGTAGCTTTCCCTACTTACTCTCAGAAAACTTGAAAGGCATCTAAACTATTTATGAACTTCGTGCTTCATCATATTAAAACCTATATGAACTGTACTTCATTTTTATATGGTACTTGTGGCAGTGCCTAAATCAGAAACACCAAGGCAACCAGGCACTGGTATTATTAACATCCTATTCATTAGCCTTTCTTCTCCATCGTAACTATTTCCACATTGAGTTCCTTTTGGAACTCTAATGGAGAGAGTGAGAAAATAACTCCTGCTTATGAAATTTTTCTTGTATTCTGTATACTTGACAATGTAACACAATCCTTCTCATTTCACTAAAAATTATCACTTAGGAAATTCCAGGTTGAAAATAAGTAACTACAGAATGAGTTTCTTAAACATGAGGAAACCTTCTTTTTTAAACTAAAACTCCACTTCCATTGCACAGAGAATGCCTTGACTATTCATTTCATTTGACTACTTTTTAATCTCAGTTTTTATGAGGACACTAATGACCCTCACAGATTGTTACCCTCCAGTGAAATAACAGAGCTTTGGCAATGGCTAGATTCCAGTTGAAGAGTTCTAAAACTCACTGTAAATCTTCCTGCTTTGTTGTTCTTCAAACTAGGCTTTGCCATCTGCCTTCTGAATTGAATTTTTGTTGCGGTATTTCACATGATCTAAAATACGGTTATTGCCATCCATAAACTGAGGTTCCTGGAGAGTATTAATTAAGTCCAAAATATTGTACCAAAGTGCACAGTGAAATACAACACAAATGTCATGGTGTGGCCATCATTATTACCCTCTCTGTATTCCATGATGGCCATTTTCTCAAAACCCAGAGACAATTTGGTTGTAGCAGCCAACAAAGTTAAACCTGAAGACTTAAATTCAGGTGGATGAGATAAATTGAAACAGATCTTATTGCTCCCAAACACTGTCTTGGAAATAATGGCATCTTGACATTTTATCAGTCACTCAAGCGGTCATTCTCAGCAGTATCAGCTGGAGCTTGAAGGATAGAGCTGTAAAGAAAGGACTGTCAGCCATAAACATTCCTCAAAACCATGAAAACCACAAATGAGAGCTTAAGTAATGGAGGACGCAATACCCTTGATGTTTCAACAATTACCTGCAACAACAGGCTTTGTTCGAAATCATGGTCATCTTTTTCAACAGCCTCACTTGTCAGGCCCAGAATGGGGTAACAGGAGAGAAAAGAGAAGAGGGAGGAGGGGAAAGGCAGAGCTGATGTCCTTAAGTTAAAAAGTGAACTGGAGTTGGCTGCATATTTAAGCCATGGGAATTTTTCAATAGCAATAAATAAATAAACACCCACTAATGATTGATCTGAAGACATTAAAATTATTAAGCTTGTGGTGAAGCTTTGAGATCATTAGAAAGACATTTACACCTCTCAGTTGTTTTCTGTGTGGCCATTTCTGATGTCAAATTACAGAGCAGAAAAATAACAGGGAATGCTTTGCAGGGAAGAACAGATAGTAATGGATAAGAGTGTTAAGAGTGGAAAATCAAAATGAATTTAGCTTCATTATACCTCAGAAACATATTGCTGTGTTGTAGAAGGAAAAAGACTAATTTTAAATGGACTTGGTACTATCTTCTTGGCAATTGGGACGCAAGCCAACTAAATGAAATTGAGTACACTCTACAACCAAGTCACCCAAATGCAGGAGACAGCAAATGCGGAAAGGTTAAATGCCCTAGAAATTACATTTGTGGAGTTTCTCAACACAAGAGATTAATGGTTACTCAAAGCAATAAATATTAACTGAAGACCATTAGCTGAGGAAAACACATCCGTGCATCACAGTTCTCAGGGCTTATCAGATCAATTTTAAGTAGGTTTATCTTAGACTTTTCTAACATTTGATGAGGAACAAATTGTTTTGTTTTGTTTTGGTTTTCTGTTTCCTCTACCCATGTTGGCTTTTTGATACTACATAGGTGAGGACAATTAAAATAAATAGGCCTGTGACAAAGTGTTACTTTACTTGTCTCTGAAGCAATTGGAAAAGGATCATTTTAGGATTGTTTCCTCCCATTACACAGTTTGTCATGAGGATTTAGATTGAATAGTAGTAGACTCTTTAGATGAGAGGAGTTTACGTGGTCATTTGGCGCTTTTTGCAGCCTTCACATAGCACCTGCATAACCAATCTCAGTTTGACACGACTAACTTCTTTTCAATAGCCCTCAATCTACATCCATCAGAATCCCATTGTCAGTCCTTCTCTTTATATTTAACAACAAACAAAAGCAAACACAAAATACATGTTATTATCTATCTGGTGCCACTCATTGTACTAGGAGTGGTGGGGAATTCAAAAAACAAATAAAGCTCAGGTCCTTATTCTCAAGAACCTTCGCACCTGTTAAACCTATTTCACTTGTGTTATAGAAGCCGACTTCTGTCTCTAGAAAAAGTGAGGGGGAAAGTGCAATTATTTTATGAGTAGTTCCTTGATTGTATGCAAGGAACATTGAAGTGCAAAGCTTCCTGATTAAGCATTAACAAACCACTGGGAGGAAACCAAGGAGTGGTACCTGAAGTCTATAAAGATTGGACCTCAGATGTATGGCCTAGGGTTCTGCCTCAATCAGCCCTTTTTTATGTCTTCTCAGCCCCAGTTTATCACTAAGTTCTCCCCACAACTACGTGGCCTGCTTGACTATTCTTAAAACCACAAGGACTTTGAGATATAAATTTGCCTCTTAAAATTTACTTTTTTAAAAAAATCTTTCTTTTTCTAGGGTTACACTCTGCAATTCAGCTAATGATTTGCCATCCCTATCTAAATCTTTTGATAAGCAGCAAATAAAGCAATACAAATGTTCAACCAAATGCTCTAATTTTGAAAGCAGCAAGTGACATTTCTCTTTCTTTCAATGAACCATGCATTTCACCTTCATTAAAAGAATTACTTCTTTTATTCTATGTCAGTAGCTCATAATAAGGCATCAATAGAGTAGTGCTTACAAGCTATGGCTTGGCTGACCTGTAAAGCAACTCATGACCCCAATATTTCCCTTTGTGACTAATCCCACATGAAACAACCTGTTCCCACCCATCTAGAAGGCTTCAATGTCACAACAAACAAAATAGCCCAGTAGAAAACCATGCATGCTTTTCATGTATTGAGCACTGTCCACAGATTTAAATCTGAGTGTACGTTTGTGGTTTGAAAACACAGGTCATGAGTAAAGAAAGCTTTGAGAAGATTATGTCATGAGGGAATGAAAGACAAGTCTCCTCCAATGATCAGAAAAGAAAAAAAAAATGTGTCCTTTCCAATATCAAATAAATGGAAGTGTCTGAGTCTTAGTAATAGTTGAGCTGTGCACTACAGAGGCTCCATATAGAGAAATCTAGCCTGGAGTAGGAGCACACAGAGATGACAAACTTCTCTCTCGCTCACTTGCTCTCTCTGTCTTTCTCTTTTTCATCTCTCAGGTGCACAGAGATACACATTATCTATCTATCTATCTCTTTGGAATTTTTACAATAAGTATGCATAACTTTGTTTTTAAAAGTTAAACAGAGGGAAAAAGACTCACACAGCTTCCAGTACATCATTTGCTTTCAATAAACATTTTTTTAAATCTATAATCTACAAAAGGAAGTGTGGCCAGTATCTATTATACCAGGAGCCCTTTCAGCTAGATCATAAATCCACTTTATCCTGTTCATAACATCAAAATAAAATTAATAAAACAATGAAAAACTCTCAGTGTTCTAAAAATTGTGTGGAGCCCATAATATTCACTTCTTCTGTCTGCCCAGATCATCTATTTCCATGTTCTTGCTTATCTCATTTGGAATTCTCAGCTACATACCCTGACTTCAAAATGTGCCTTTGGTCTACTTTGGTTCAAATGACTCGCTGGACTCCCAGTCAGAATCTTAAGATTTCTTCTTTCCCTTACTGTTTTTGTTTGGCTTGGTTCTCTATTATTAAGGCCAGAATGCCTAGCCCCTCTGTCCCCAACTCTGGGGAACCTCATAATCAAATGATCTAGTTCCTAACATTTTCCCCTTCTCTACCCAGAGGATCATAAATTGAATTAGCTAGGAAGTAGATTAAGTAGTAAAAGTAATAATAGTGATTGCTATTTTTGTTATTTTAAAAAAGGAAAAGAAATAGTCAAATCTAAAGTGTAATGCAGTTAATACAAAGATGACAAAAGTTAACCTACAAAGGTAAAAATCCAGCAAGAGAGGTAGAAAGCAAAAAACCATTTTGAGGCAGAGAGAAGGAATTATGCTAATGGCTGCCAGTCCTCACCAAAACACCAAAGATTCTATTAGAGAGGGTTTCTAAGTATACGATATTTCTGGGCCCACCTGAGTCACATGTGAGGTGATGAGACTGTTTTGTTTCTCTTTTCTATTTCCTTCCCCAGTTCATGTTTATACGTATTTTTCTTTCTTGTCTACTTAGCCAAATGAGTGAATGAACCAACAACTAAATTTTCTATGAGTATAGCAATAAAGGAAAATTATGTCCTTTTATGCTTAAGGAAATTTGCTTATAGATGGGAGATAAGATTTATATTTGTATTAATCAAATTGTACTAAAAATAAATTTCTGCTTTCTCCAGTGGAGTCTGATAATTAAAAATCAACTTTGACTATGCAAAAGAAAAAAAAAAAGGCTAAGGCCCTAATTTGAAGATAGAAACAGAAAGAGCTGAATTTCTTTGAAAATGGGGGGAAGTATTGGATCATGTTGGGATATGGGTAGAGAAAAAAGGAGGATGGAGAGCAGAGAGAATGTCCTAGAAATTTTGAGAAGTATGAGAAGGCCTTTTGATGAGAAACAAGCCTAAATTTGATTTTAAGATTTTGCTTTGCTAAGATTGCAGGCTCCCTTCTTCTCCCCAAAATTTCAATTAAGTCTAAAAAATACAAAAAGCAACAAAAGCTGGTATTTTTGTGGAAATCAAAGACATGGGCTAAGATCCACTTCTGGATAGAAGCCACAGTATAAATAATCAGGGAGAGGACACAAGATGGAAAACCTGGATTTCAGAGAAGGCAGGAGCCTGAAGCTATTCACCGATCTTGATAAAATAACCGGCCGTGGAAGTCTCAGTAATCTTGGGAGGGGTAACGGACTTTACACAGGCTAACCTAGATCTTAAGAAGAAAGGAGACCAAAGCTGATATCTGGGTTTTCCATATAACTAGCCATATGATATAATTCATGTATATGTGAAATACTTAAATGCACACCAAAAAATGCCAGAGAGAATGGAGAGATCAAAGCAGGTAGAGGTCAGGAAGGGATTTTGGAGGAGGTAGTCAAAGCATAAGTGTAGTCCTGATTTCACTAGCTAATGAGCATTATGGCCACATCATTATAATATCAATACAAAGTCATTTGGAAGCTGTGTCCTGGTCTCAAAGGTTTTGTAAGGACACCCAAAGCCTATAGGGACAAGTCCTATAACCATAAACCAAAGTTTTGGAGAAAATACAATTTTTTCAAAGGGTCTCTCCCCAGAGAGTTCTAGTTTTCTTTCATCTTTTCACCCAGGTCAGTGGTGTCTTTTTTTATGAATTCCCCACACAAGTGGAGAGTGCAGTCTTAGTATAACTTGCTTCTTATCTAGGAAGAGAGAATAACATAGCTGTCAGATGTCTTTGAATTTCACTTCTGACAATGACTAACAGTATGATCATGAGAAAGTCACTTGACTCTTCTGAGCCCTGATATTAGCATCTACAAAGTCGGGGTGAGAACAGCTACTTCATAAAGTTAAAGAATTACATGAGACCTTGTAGGCAAAGCACTTAACACAGTGTGACAACACTGTAAATGCTTAATAAACTGAAACCCTTATTCTAATTATTAGCCACTCCAACATAAAATCATTTTCTTTCAGATGTGTATTTATTTTCAGAAATATTTAAACTCAATATACACACATAATATTATGCTAGGTGTTAAAGCATATAGCCCAGAATGGCTTTGAATGTGGCCCAACACAAATTCCTAACTTTCTTAAAACATTACAGAAATGATGCATGGACCTTTTTTTAGCCCATCAGCTATTGTTAGTGTTAGTGTATTTTAATGTGTGACCCAAGACAATTTTTCTTTTTCCAGAGAAGCCAAAAAGTTGGATATCGCTGTGTTAGAGGGTCTACCCAAAATGTATTTTTCCACCCACTAAGAGCTTGCCATCTAGTTGGAGACATGAGACATATACATCACATAATATAATTTTTTTAAAATACAAGAGGATGTCATTAAATGCCAAAGAGAGTAAGCAGTCCATACCACATGTATGAAGATTTTACTGTGTCTCTGAAAAAAGAAAAGATTATCAGAAAAAAAAAGTTTGGTTTTTAGAAAAAAAATATTGCTCATAACAAATTAGTAGCTATTTAATTCAATATTTTGATCACTGTATTACTGGGCCATGTAAATGTCCAATAGTTGATGAATAAATATTTGGTAAGCATCTACTATAATTAAATATTTGACATAAATGTAGAGAGAGAAACCAAAAAAGACATAATTGTATGAGGTTGTATTTTGGAGACCCTCAAATATTTAGTTAAAGAAAGTGAGCTTCATTATTTAGATAGAATGATAAAAATGGTTCCTTAAGAGTCCTAATCTAAAAGAAATGTTCAGAAAGAACTGGACTAGGGAGAGAAGAAAGGCAGATTAGTTATAAGGCTTTGGAGGTGGTAAGAGCTCAATCCAAACTGACAGTGAAAACAGAAAATAAACATTTTTTTATCCTTTAGTTCATGGAAATTTTCAACTATAAGAAAAAAATAATACAATAAACCTTCCTATAGCCGTGACTTAGCTTCAGTATTTTTCAACAAATGGCCACTCTTGTTCCTCCTTACACTCACCCACTTGCCCCCAACTCATATCACCATAAGGATCTCTGTTCCAGTGCTAACAAGTTATCCCAAAATGGGGACACACAAGAAGTACAGTAGACTCTCCATTAACCGGAACTCAGGCAACTGGCACTCTCAAAAAAACCAGCAATACTTTTTTGCCAGTTGCTTGGGATTTTGTCAGTTGCTTGAGAGTACAACTTGCTTTGAGAGTCTTGGTTGCTTGAGTTCCGGTTAATGGAGAGTCTACTTACATTTATCCAGCATCTACCAATCCCATGGGGTGCTGGTTAACTGAGAGTCTACTGTATTGACTTAATAAGTATAATTCAGCCAGACCTCTGGGTGAATGTTGGGCTTTGCTCAGGGATGTGTAAGCAGCTCTACTCATTTAGAACTCTGTAACACCCCCAGCCTTTGATGGGAAGGAAAAGTAAAACTACAAATTATTCCAGAAAGTTGATAAACCTGGGTATCTTTCTTTCCTTGTTTTCATTTATAACAAGGATCTCAGCAACAAAACTGTATTAAGGACAGGGTCTTTGCACACAGAAGTTCTATGACTACTACTACAGTAATACGAGTATAGTCATGTGTTGCTGAATGACGGGGATACATTCTGAGAAATACACCGTTAGGGAATTTTGTCATTGTGTGAACATCATGGAGTGCACTTACACAAACCTAAACAGTACAGCCTACTATACACCTAGGCTATATGGCATAGCCTATTGCTCCTAGGCCATGAACTTACACAGCATGTCACTGTAGGCAATTGTAATACAATGATAAATATTTGCATATCTTAACATATCTAAACACAGAAAAGGTACAGTAAAACACAGTATTGTAGATAAAAAGTGGTATGTCTGTATAAGGCACATACCATGGATGGACCTTACAGGACTGGAGGCTGCTCTGGCTGAGCCAGTGAGTGAATGGGAAGGCCTGGGACTACACACAACTGTAGACTTAATCGACACTGCACACTTAGGTTATACTAAATTTATTTTTAAAATTCTTTCTTCAAAAAGAAATTAACCATAGCTTACTATAACTCTTTTACTTCATAAACTTTTTAATTTTTTTAAACTTTTTGACTCTTTTGTAAGACTTAGCTTAAAACGCAAATACATTATACAGCTGTGCAAAAATATATTTTCTTTATATCCTTCTTCTATAAGCTTTTCTCTATTTTTAACTTTTTTCATCTTTTTTTAATTTTTTAAACTTTCTTATTAAAAATTAAGACACAAACATACACATTAGCCTACGGTCAGTATCATGAGTACCACTGTCTTCTATCTCCATGTCTTCTCCCACTGGAAGATTTTTCAGGGCGATAACATGCATGGAGCTGTCATCTATGATGACAATGCCTTCTTCTGGCACACCCCCTGAAGACCTGCCTGAGGCGCTTCCTGAAGAGGTGTCCATCTTTTCAGAAATATGTACATGGTGGTTTGCTTAGTTTATTTCTTTTTTTCATCATAGGTTTGCTTGTAAGCAGATAATGCACCATGAACAGTTCTCTCTAATAATGAAAACCTTTCAGTTTTCAAACTTTTAAAGGAGCACCTTGAGGTCTGCAAAAGCTTCTGCTAAGCCTGTCACTGTGAATTTCATTGGAGCTTCTTCTTTTCTTTTCCTGCAGTTTTCTTTTCTGTTGCCTCTTAATCAGCTATGTGTTTCTGTTCTGATTCCAAAAACTCCTCATTAGTCAATGAATTCCTCAGGAACCACTTCTAGGAGCTCCCAATGTCATTCTCATCCACACCCAGATTCAAGTTGTTGGCCATTTCAACCATAGCCTTGTTGAGCTTTGCCATTTCCATAGCTGTGGCATATGCTTTGACATCATGGAATAACCTCCTGAATATCTCCTTTCAGATGCCATTCATACACTCCTTAATACTTCACCCCAAGCCCAAGCAAAGTTCTTGATACAGTCATAGATGTTGTAATCCTTCCTTAATTGCACCAGTGTCTTCTCAGTGTTTCTCCGTTGCAGCAATAGCCTGGGCAAAGATCCTCCTCAGGTAGTAAGTCTTAAAAGCTGCTATAACTCCTTGATTCATTAGTTGAATCTAGGAGGTGATGTTTGGAGGGAAAAACACCACTTTAATATTGTCATGAAGATCATCAAAAAAAAGAGGATGTCTGGGAACATTATCAAAACTAAGCAAAATCTTAGATAGTATGGTATTCGACAAACAGTATTTCATTTTCCTGGCATAGAAATTCAGGAGGGCATCTCGGAAGAGAAGCTGGATCGTCCATGACTTCTTATTGCTCCTGCAACATACTGGCAGTGAGTGCTTACTGATATGCTTGAAGGTCCTGGGGTTCTCACTTGTGCCAGATCACAGAGGGTTTCAATTTGTAGCCTGCAATATTGTCCCCAAGCAAACTTATCCTGTCCTTAAAAGCCTTGAAACCTGGCATTGACTTGGTCTCCATATGGATGCAAGTCTGTTCAGACATCCATTGCCACAATAGGGAGGGTACATCCATACTGAATATTTGCACGGGCAGGTAATGTTCCTCCACAATCAGCTTATCTACAGTTTCCAGAAATTCTTCTTCTGCTCCCTTCACATCAGAACTCAGACTCGCTGCTCACTTCTACATTGCATATTGAATAAACCACCCAGAGTTTGCAATAAATTCAACATCATGGCTGGGTCCAGCCTTTTCTTTCGACATCACAAACTTTTTGCTTTGGCCGTGATCATGATAGTGCTGAGAGGGATCCACTTCTGTGTCTGGTCTTCAAGTCATTAGAAGTTCAATATAGGCCCGTGTCAAATTTTTGTTTGTCTTGGCTGATATAGGCAGGCCCTTCTGAAATTTTTGTGAGTCTCATTGCTTTGAATGAAGCAGATCCTTTAACAACTTCTGCCACTTTCTTCTTATTGTTCAAGGTCATAACTATGGTAGAATGGAATATGCCTGACAGGCAAGCAATAACTATCACTGATTTTCCAAAGTGGTAGTCCTTAATCACTTTTAATTTTGTTTCCAGGTCAATCACTTGACATGGCCTCTTGCTGTCAACATTAGCAGTGGATTTTGTATGCTTGGGGGCTGTGATGAACAAAACAGCAGGAAATTAAATTAGGCCCAAGAGAAAATGATGCAATCAAAAGGCATGGTAAACATGAGATGTGTAAGGCTGCTGCTGGTGTAACATAGCATACTGTTTTACAGAAAGACTTTTTTATAAGTAGAAAGCACAAACTCTAAAATAATGATGAAAAGTACAATATAGTAAATACATAAGCCAATAATAACATAGTCATCTATTATCATTTTGAAGTATTATAATTGCATGTGCTGTACTTTTATATGCCTGACAGCAAAGTAGATTTGTCACATCAGCATCACCACAAGCACATGAGTAATGTGTTCTGCAATGACTTTATAGCTATGACATCACTAGGCAATAGGAATTTTTCAACTCCACTGCAATATTATGGGACCATCTTCTTGTATATCATCTGTCATTGACCGAAACATCATTATGCAGTGCATAACTAACTATATTGAAGAAATAAATTAATTTATTATAAAATCATATGGTAATTTCTTCCCTATAGTTTCCCCAAATGTCTCTTCTAATCACCTCTTTCACTCCCTAGTAAGTAACTCGATCTTAATTCCTTTATTTTGTGCTTTTTATTTCTTTATTTTTGCTGGATGAATATGGATACTTAGCGAACAAGCAGTTGTTTCTCCAAGCTTTCTGACATGTCATATCCTCTGTAGGCCTCACTATATTATCTCAGCCTTAACTAGATCTTATCATAAACACGCTGCAGTTGGAATGGTGCTCATGCTACATCTCGTTTTTACCCTAGTGTTTTAGTTTTGCGTCTCGATCTAACATATTAGGACCAATCAAACTCAAACCAGCTCAACAGTATATGGCTTCCCTTCTTTTGTTATTTCAGAAAGCCCTGTGTCATTGTTCTCAAGGGGTGCTTCCCAAGCTTTAAACAATACAGACTTCACCAGAGCCCTTGTCAAAATGCAGATTCTGAGTCAGGTGGTCTGACTGGGTAAGGATATAATGAACTCCTACATGGTGCCAATGCCACTGGTCTATGGAGCACACTGTGAGTAGTAAGGCACCAGCTGTCCTCAAAATCCCTTATAGCTTGGTGACTATAGTTAATAATACTATATTGTGAACTTGAAAATTGCTATGAGAACAGAGCTTTAATGTTCTCAACATAACAAAAACAAAATGGTGATTATGTGAGGTAAAAAATATGTTAACTGACCTTACCGTGGTACACATTTCACAATATATATGTGTGTGTGTCAAATCATCAAATTGTACATCTTAAACTTACACAATGTGATATGTCAATTATATAGCAATAAAACTAGAAAAAAATCCTTTGCATGTGTCAATTCTAAGTATGTTTTTAAACGACTAGACATAGCTGGGGAGGCAGAGGAGGGAGAGATACCTGAAGAGTCTTGGCCTGTATCCATTTACCAACCACCTAGTGACAATGGTTAACAATTCCTGAAGATTCTTTTTTGCCAGGCTTTGTGCAATGTGCACTGCATTATTATTTCATTTCACCTGTACAACTACACTGTGAAGTAGGGACTATTATTCCCATGTTACAGATGAGAAAACTGAGGCCTAGAGAGGCTGAATAGCTTGTTCAAAGTCACAGCAGAGACAAGAATTCAATAAAAACTTTATAACTTAGAGCCTAAACTTCTCATGCTCACTATCCTATCTCTTTCTGTACTATATTCATATAGCAAAAATATAACTATATTTAGTTCTAAATCAATAGATTAATCTATTATTCACTTAATGTCCTTATAGCTGGAAATACTTAAGAGTTCCCTCTCAATCATTAAGGAAGGGTAAGCAATCTATCAAAGAACACTTTGGTTGTTTCCATGTCTTGGCCACCATGAACAAATGACTGGATAAAGAAACTGTGGTACATATACACAATGCAATATTACTCAGCTATAAGAAAAGATGAAATACTGCCATTTCCAATAAGATGGATGAACCTCGAGAACATCATGCTAAGCAAAATAAGCCAGACAGAAAAAATCAAGAACCATATGATTTCACTCGTAAATGGAATATAAAACTGAAAGCAATAAAGAAACAAAAACTCATGGATACAGTCAATAGTTTAGTGGTTACCTGAGGGTCAGGGGATGGGAATGGAGGGAGGGGGAGTCAAGTACATAATGATGGAAAGAGAACTGACTCTGGGTGGTGAGCACACAATGCGACACATAGACGATGCACAGAGAATTATACACCTGGAACCAATGTAATTCTTGCTAACCAATGTTATCCTAATAAGTTTAACAATAAAATAAATACATAAATAAATAAAAAGAAAACAGAAGAAAAGAAGAGTAAGTAAGATATAGGTGATTTAGAAAAGTCCCTACCACTTTGCCTCAGGGAATATCTACTAGCTGAATTGATAGGTAGCTCCCTACCATCCCTAGCCATTACCCATTATCAGTTGATTCCATTTGCCCCACTCCTATTCCTTGTACTTGTCACTCTGGACCTTCCACTGGCTCTGAAAGAGTTCTTTTGGCTCCATACAGAGCAACTGAAGGCCAGCTCTGCTCACTTCCCAGACCACATCCCCAGACCAACCCAGTCAATTCTACCCTCCCCCAACCAATCAAGAAGAGAAATTCAGACGTTGAGCCACTTATGAGCCATGAAAATACATTCAGGCTTATGAATTTGTAGTCAGGAAAGGCTTTAACAAATCAGAGAGCATTTTGCTTAAGTGACCCCATCTCCTATTTGTACCCTTAATGGAGAAACTGAAATTGTCAAATCAGTAGAATTTGTTGCCTTCTTTTGCACACAAATAATTTATTTTAAGACTTTTTATGCCTCCAGGGTTCTCTTTTCTGGGTCACAAATGATAAAGTGCGCAAAATTTTATTCATTTCTATCATGGTCCTGGGGATGTTAAAAATCACATTCTGCTTTTAATAGCTTCTCCTCTATCAATATAGGTAGTAACCTCTTACCCAGCCTCCCGTCTCTAACTGCTATTCCTGCCAGTCTGTCTTCACTGTGGAAACAATTCGCTTGTATGAGCTCTCATTTATTAAGTGCAGACTATAGTTAAGTGCTTTGCAGAATATATACAGCATTAGCACTTTGTGAGATTCACTCTGGTTTTTATAAATTGATGACAATAATAATGCCTTGTATCTTGTAGTTCTTTATATTTTATCAGAAGGCTTTTTGAGTTCATTATATCATTTGATCCAAAACAACCTTGAGAGAGAAGCAGAATAAGTATTATTCTGCCTATTTTTATAATTTTTTTTTAAATGAGGGTCAGAGAGGTTAAGTGACTTGTTCTGGGCTAGACAACAAGGTTTGTCTGTCAATTTGGAACTGAGGGACCCCTGAGTCACTGTATACTTTTCTTAAATTTAAATACAGAAAAACACAGATAAACAAACATAATCAAAATAATAAAACTATGTCCACCTACCCACAATTTATAAGTACCATCATTTTGTCAAGAAGAAAGAAAAGAAGGAAGGTGAGAAGGCAGGAAGGTGGGCAGGAGGAAATAGTATTGCTGGTTGATTGGTTCACAAAGAAGATAGAATTTTTATCTCACTCTGGAAGGATAGCTGAAATGTTAATGGCCAGAAGGAGAAGAAATTTGCATAAGCAACAGTGTGGGTATTTCACCATCTATGAATATGCAAGTTGAGTTTATGAAGCATTAGATTAAAAAATTTGATGACAGCAAAAGATTCAAGTAGGAGAGTTAATAAGAAATAAGCCGAGATCAGATAGTAGAAAGTCTTGAATACTAGCCTAAGGAGTTTAAGGCTATTCATATTTGCATAGTTAATACTACCATGTAGATGATGTTTATTGCGTTTGCAGTCGATCCATTTACCTCATTAATAACTACCAGGCTCAGTGCTGGGGAAAGTCCAAGGGGTATTAGAGTGATCTGTGCACCTGAGCTTCTGCCCCCACTATTAAACACTCCTTTCCCAGCCTTTAATCTTGACCCCCATAGTTGTATATATACAGTGCAAGTTTAGGATCATGAGTTTTAATGCTTGACCATTCTTTCTTGAGAAGTATTTTGAAGAAGCCTATGATGGCAATACTTCAAATATCTAAAATGCATTTCTCTAGTTACATCAATTACCCAGATTTTTTTTTTGAATTGCAATGAAGAAATTGAATTTAAATATTAAGGAAACGTGAAACAATGATAGTAAAACATGTGACCATGTACTTCTTTTAACAAAGCAAAAGCACTGATCTAGGGCTATGTATATTGTGGGTCCATTCATGCAGCCCAACTCCAGCATCTTCTTGTTCCCCATCCCCATACTTGATGATGAGAATTCAAGTTGAGAAAAAGAATGGTGAAATTCTGTAGAAATCCCTTGGTATATATATATATGCTATATACACACACATACATACACACACACACACACATACACACACATATGCTATATACACACACATACATACATACATACATACACACACATAATTATGTTCCCTGGAGCCTACTGACTACATCAGAATTTCTCAGTCTTGACATTATTGCATTGCAGGCCTAACAATGCTTTGTTGGGCTGGGGTGTGGGAGGAGCTGTTCTGTGTGTTGGAGAATGTATAGCAGCATCCATGACCTCTACTCACAAGATGTCATTATCAACACCCTAGCAGTGACATCCAAATATATCTCCAGACATTTCCAAATGTCCCTAGATGGCAAAATTGCTCCTAGTTGAAAACCACTGGACTACAGCTCAAAACAAACAAACAACAAACAAACCAAAAATAATCTTAAAAGGATCTGAACAATTGGTTTGAAATAAAACTAAGACAAATAAATTAACTAGCCTTTCTATTTTCCTAAGCATGCCAGTTTATCAAGACTTTGCTATCTAATCTCATTTGCCCAGGTAAACCTACTAAAACCAATCCTGGAGGAAAAATAAGAAAACAAAAGATGACAAAAAATAAATTCCAGCTATGAACCGGTTAACTAACATTCCACCGGAAACTATAGACAATTTCCCCGAAGAAATTAAATTTCTTTACAAAAGTACCCTGAGGACTTTAACACAAATCACTCTTCTTACTTGAGACGATTTATCACTTTTTTAGAGCTTATAAATTATACACACCAGCAGCAATTTTATACACCAACAACCACTATAATCCAGACACAAAACAGAGCAGTTGAAGGGTACACTCTTCTAACAAAGAGAAAAAAAGATGGAAGGGAAGGGGGCAGGAAAGGAACTAACCGTGCTCTCCTTTACAGCTCTCTTCTCAGGGACACAGCTTTTCCTTTCTGTCCCCACTGTCTTAATAGATTTCATCTTCTTTTAAAAGACAAGCCACTATCTGTCCCTGAAGACAGCCGTTATCATTAAAACACTCCGCTGGGGGCAGAGGGGCAACATTACTCAGTGTGAGACAGGACATGTGAGAAGACGTGTGACACTTTTCCTTCAGGGCCAGCATTTTGGAGAATGGAAGGACTAAGACAGGACTCCCAGAGGTCAGCTCTTGCACTCTTCTTGCCTCTGGTTGAGGCTGCAATCTAAGCCATTCAAAAAGGAAAGCAGTCATCTCCCTTCATTTACATGTCCTGAACAGCATAGTTCTTCACTTCACAGCAGTTCAAAGAGTGAGGATCGCCGCTGAAGCAATAACGTTCCTCTCCCCGTTACAGCGCGTGCTCACCTTCGCTATCCTGATCTGACCATCACTTATAATGATCAAGAATCAGATGCCAGAGATTCATCTGTGCAGCACACAGAGAATACATCACTCCTGCCCTCCTGTGCTGGGGGTGAAAGGAAACCTGATGAAGGACACACACACGGTGGTCAGCTTTCGTTGCGGTGCTTTTCATCTCCCTGTTGCTTTGCGTAGTAACCTACATATCACAATTAAGCTGCACACCAGCTATAGAACTCAATGGATAGGTAGTAAAGTAATGACAGTATTTAGAGCTGGAAGGCACCTTGAAAAAAAAAATCTCTACATTCAAACTCATTTTACAGAAAGGAAAAGTCAGAACCAGAGAGGTAAAAAGACACTGTCCAAGGTCATGCAGCTTGTCAGGGACCCTGGAGAACCACAGCCCCTGTCTCCTGACTCTGTCTAAGGCATGCTCCCTCCATAACAGTCAGGAGCCGTGACAGAGAACCCAGCTCAAATTGGCACCAGGAACAACAACAAAAACAAACAAACAAACAAACAAAAAAAACAAAAAGGAGAGACAGAAGGAGTTCCTGTAATCAAACCAATCTGAGAAAATGAGTATGTGGTTCTTGGTGGCATTCTGATGTCCTCATCTCCCTTTCTCAGCCATCTGGTTTGGGGGTGCTTTGGCCTCACTGTTGCTCCAGGCATCCTCCTTTCAGAGCGCTTCCTTCCCAGTGAAGAGAAATACTAACACAAGTAAGGCAAGTGACTTGAAGACGGGATTGGAAGAAGGAACCCCCAAAGACACACCTTTCCTTTGTTTGGAGCTGACCTTAACCATAGTTTCTATTCTTATAAAAAGAAGCTCAGGAGAGCTCAAGACTGAAGAGACCCAAGACTCCCCACCAGGTATCACGAGGCTGCACGATCCTACTCCCATTTACCACCTCAAAGTCCTCCTGATGTGACCAGAAATTAACAAGGACGGTACCGAACGACAGGACTGTGCTTTCATCCCAGACACTGGGTAGGCCCGCTCAGCTAAAATGAAGCCCTACGTGCGCTGAACATCAATGACTGTTAGTACCAGTGATCAGTTTATGCTGCTCTAGTTATTACCGGAAAGAGGAGCAGGTCTCCTTTTATATCTTTATTTTAAAAATGTTCCTCAGGTAATAACAAAAATATTTCATCTTTTTTTAATCACAAAGATCACATTTGACTGGTATTTTCATACCTTTCAAAACCTAATACCTCTTGTCTCACTTGATCCTCACAAGGCGCTATGTATCCCATTTTACAGATGAGGACAACTTGAGCCACAAGCTCACCCAGGATTACAGTGAGGACTCATGGCCCAGGACTGACACATTTATTTTATATGCTGCAAACTGTAGTGCTGTTTGCTTATTTTTCTTGAAATGGCTCCAAATATGTAATTCTCCTTCTCTATCTTCAAAGCTTTGAAGTTTATCTAATCTCCAAAACTTAAGACAGGTAGATATTAAGGCAGATACTTTTGAAGTACTGTGACATTATGAGAATCTCTGACAGTTTCATTCAGATTTCATGAGACTCTGGCTTGGTGTTAATAGAGGGCTTGCTATGGTAATGTGTGTGTGTGTGTGTGTGTGTGTGTGTGTGTGTGTGTATGCACATCAGTGTGAAATAACAGAAGGGCCACATGTGATAGATTATGGTCTGAAAGTGAAAGTCAGAAAATCACATTTATTTGTTATGTAGCACTACTGACTTTAGACTGGAATTAGTCATTTATTTAGTCATTTAAATCACCTGAGTTCAAAGTGACTTCTTGGCTATGAAATTGACACTTAAGATTCCTGCTCCTCTTTCTACGACAAATAAATAAGTAAGCATTTTGGACCATGACAATGATCTGGAGGCACCTTTTAAATCCCCACGCTCTGGGAAGCAGCTCGAAGTCAATCAGTGCTGTTTAACTGTTATTCATTTACCTGGATCTACCTTTTTTGTTTGTTCATATAATCATAAAAGATGAAAAAATCTGGCCACTCTATTAAAGTTGCAGCAGATTTAATGAGAGGTTTTGAGAGAATTACTTCCCAGCTCATGCTGGAAAGACAGAGAAAGGCAGCAGAAGTGAGCAGCTGCTCATGCTTCCTGGAGCTTGGAAGCAGAAGAGCTGCCTCAGACATTGTCACAGGAGGAAGGAGAAAGGGGAGGAGACAGGAGGGGTGGGTGCAGAAGCCTAGACACCTCCTCCTAACCCTCCAGTGCATCAAATAGGGCAGCTCCATCTCTACCTGTTTTATATATTAGGACTTGGATTAAGAATTAATTTGTTAAATTCCAGTTCCACACCCCAAAAGGCCTGAAAAAGCTGAGGGCCATTCAGGCAAAATGACTTGGCCCATATCACCCAGTCACTCCTGACTTCTTACCTCTAATCTCACTTAATTATCACAGAAATCAGGCAAATTAGGTATTATTACACTTATTTTGTGGATGCAAAAATAAGCCCCGAATTTCCTAGCAGCTTGGCTAAGTTTGGAGCATTCACATCTCCTGACTACCAACCCCCACGTTCTTGGCACCGTATACATCGTGTCTAAACCCAAAAGACAGTGTGTTTTTTATCATATGTGAGTCATTCTATCTTTCTTTCTTATTTCAATTTAAATTGTCTTCTTTAGACACCACCTTGTGTCTTCTGAAACATTATTTGTTCTTGAGCTTGGAGTCTGTTTCTTCTCTATTAAACCGATTGTGTCTGCAGTGCCCTTCCAAGACGACCTCTGCCTGGCACAGAAAGCCATCCAACAGGCCGTTTGTCACACCTCATCTCTTCTCTTTTATGAAAGGGACAAAAGGCTGTCTTTGAGCCCCCTTTGGAAGTGTTTTCATGCTAATCCAAGAATTACTGTTGTGTTTGTTTTCTGGCTGGTGCAGTGTGAAGCCATTCATGGGGCCGCATGGACCTTGTCTAGTCACATTCCAGGCCATTCTTGGAACATTTTGGGGAAATGCATCATCGCTCCGCTGGTGGGAGACAAGTCTGTGTCCCTGCCTGAGGCTGGCAGCCAATGCATCTATGCCCTTGATTGCACATGAAAACATCTCCTGCCATCTCTGCCAGGCAGCCCACTACCCACACAGTGAGGGGAGAGAATTAAAAGTTCATCAAAAAAAAAAAAAAAAAAGCAAGACCAGGAAGGGAATAACAACCTCTTAAATGTGTATCTCTCTGGAAAACAGGGGAAGAAAGTGAGCTAAACCCTTTAGTGAAGTAAATGCAATCTTTTCCAAAACAACCAGTCATTATGGGTAACAGAAATTAGATCCAGAATGGATATTGGGACACATAAATATTAATTCTGATTCTGCCACTACCTAGCTTTGTGACTTTGGGCACATTTCTTTATTTTGTCTCATATTGTCCCCAATAAAACAAGACTAATATTTCAAACCTCATGAAACTCTGATAAGGATTAAAGAAAATTCTGTCCACACACGCATTTGGTAAAGAACAAAATCCACACAACAGTCATTGTTGTTGCTACTGCTTTCTGAAAGATACTGGGATAGTACTACGACGTCAGACAATTAATTTCACGAACTCGTCCTAGAAAAAGTGCTACATGCCTCCTTGCTGAATATCCCTATGGTCACTTTCAACGTTCTCCCCTTGGGAAGCTAGTACCGATGCCAGTGCCTAGTCCACCCTTCAAAGCAAGTTTAGAATCTTTTTCTGGAATAACCACCAGAGCTGTTGTCGTACGAAAAAACTGACAATTCAGTTTGCGAACTTGCCACTGTGCCCTTACATTGGCAGCGCTGTACAAACAACTCAGTACGGTGTCATAACCTTGCCAAGGTTGTTTGTACAGTGCTGCCAACAGAAGCGCATGGTGGCAAGTTTGCAAACTTAACTGTCAGATTTTGGGTACGATGACAGCTCTGATGGCCATTCCAGAAAAAGTTCCAACATTGCTTCGAAGGGTGGAGTAGGCACTGGTGTCAGTGCATAGCTTCCCAAGGGGAGGACTTTGAAAGTGACCGTACTGATATTCAGCAATGAGGTATGTAGCACTTTTTCTAGGATGAGTTTGTGAAATTAATTGTCCAACCTTGTAGGTCTCCAAAGTCAACTATGTATCACAAACACCTAGGGAAATTTTAAAAAATCTAAAATAAGGATGCCATTAAAATTTTGAGTGTTAGGGCGTAAGCACTCATTTTTATTTTCATTTTCCAGGTTATTTGGGTATAACCAACTGGTTCAGGATTGGTTTTTAAGATCTCCTGGATTATCCAATGAAGATCACCATGCAGTGTTCAGTGATTCTCAGCTTATAGCTGATATAAGCTGAGATTGCCTATAATTTCATCACCAAAGATTCAGGGTTTTGAGTTACAAAATTCTTGTCTTCAAAAGTCCCCTAGTAGAAAGGTAAATATCCTTAACAGAGCAACAACCTAATCTTACCACTGTTTATTTGTTGACCCTTGTCAGCTATACTAACTGATTAAGAGCATACTTCACACAGTAGAGCACAGGAAATACTTCTGTATGTTTGAGGGTTGGAGTTTCCAAAACAATCTCTTTATTTTCAAGTATATTAATTGAACCCAAGAGAGTTTACAAATAAAGTGATCATACAGTTTTCATCACAAACAGGATACTTTGAAAGAGGGATTATCGATAGTTACGTTAGAAATAAGCCAGGGCATGCAGGGCCATTTGGTCACCCTAGTTAAAATGACTTGTCTACATCACAAAGAAAGTCAATATGAGAGAGAAACTAGAAATATCAAAGAGTAGGACAAGAAATTCAGCCTCCAGACTTCTTCATCACCCCATATCACAGCCTGTGTGATTCAAATTCACTTCACTTTGGGTCCATGTTCACCCTTATTTCTCAGAAACAACATACAAGTATGAGGGGGACCCAGAAATAAATGGAATTATCTTCTGGAGGGTGGGTCCCTTGTAGTACAGGCTTCCCCTGCTAGGTGAGTGTTCTAGGACCCTGTGTGCATTAGTGTACCAGTTGGCATTGTTGTCAGAGGCTGCATTCAGCTTCGGTTAAGTTTTTTTTGGAGACACTTTTAATGCATTCGCCTGTTTCATGATGGGTGATTAATACAAACAACATGAGGCATGACAATGTACTTGTCCACACCGCACAGAGTGTTCAGCAATTTTTGACCAAAAAACTGGCATGAACCCCATGCACCACCCTCCCTATTCACCCGATCTCACCTCCAGCAACTTTTTTTTTTTGTTTTCCTTGATGAAAGAAGTCCTCAAAGGGAAACATTTTGCCAATGTGGAAGAAGTGAAACAAAAATGGCAGAAACACTAAAAGTCATCAAAATCAATGCATTCAAAAACTGTTTTGAGCAGTGAAAAAAGCATCTCTATAGGTGCATTGCATCAAATGGAGAGTCCTTGGAAGGTGACTAAAGTTTAATCATGTAAGAATAAATACAAAAATTTTTATGAATAAATTCTGGAGGGTTTTGGGTCTCCCCTCATATACAGCTCTCTCTTCTACTTTTTTTCTATCTCCATCTTCTAGTTGCCCTATGTTGAGACTCCAACTCCATCACATCTGTGACACTCCACTGACTCAGGGAGCTTACTAACACATTAAAGATACCTTTCCTTTGGATGAGCAAAGATACCAACTATGCAGGATTAACAGCCATCCATGTAAATACAGAGCCTACACCAAGACCCTTAGAAACGTTGCCAAATGAAGACAGATGTTCTTGTGGTTGCTGTGAGACCCCGACAGTCCAATAGTTAACTGTCCAGAAACACTGTGCTTTCTCCCTCTAATTCTCATCAGGAGGGCCATAATGAAACCCAAGCTGCCAGTCTGCCAATACCCACTGGGCAGCAGGAAAAATGTCTCTTCCCCAAATTAGGTTTTCTAATATTGCTTGTCCAACAAAAGTTATTTCATTCCAGGCTTTATTTCCGAGAGATGACTTCTGAGCTGGTAATGAACCTTCACCTATACCCCCTATTCTCAGTCAGCCATACTAACAGATACCAAACACCAGGCTTGGGATTTTAGAAAAAAAATAACCTGGTTTCCAGTGCCCTTTTATGCTTGAAAGGAAAATTTTAAATTGTCCACTTGACTTAATTTTTCCTCTGGACTCACACCTATTTGCTATAATAAGAATTTCCCCCCTCTGGGTTTCACTCATCTGTAGCATGTGGCAGGGAAAAAAAAGGAGGGGGGATTAGGATTGTATTTGTAGAGTTTTCTGAGTGGATTTTCTTTCAGCAAGTCTGTTATCAATTCTGTCTGCCAAAATAGCATTTTAATGTGTTATCTGCCGGTCAAGTACATTCCGTTAACTTCTGCCTCTGCTGTGTCTTCTGATGCTGTTTACCATTAATTTTTCCCATTGTTGCCAAGCATATCCTTTTTAATACAAATGCGGATTAGGCGATCTTGATTGTGTCTCTATTTCTGCAATACATCAGTTTAAAAGAAAAAAGAGGAGGGTGTGCAGAGGGTAGGAAATTGGGCCTTTTCTTGCTGGAAAGACAATTTTAATGAGTTTTATTCGTAGTTGGGGAGATGCTCTTAACCTCCTTGGCCCAGTAAGATGTGATTTCTTGACACTGAGCGTATTGCAAATGCATTTTTATCAGAGCTGCGTAAGGTGGACACCATGGGGATTTCTCCTATATTTAACAAAGGCATCTATTTGCAACACAAAATAATGCTTTGTTTACCCTCCCTCTTTGTCCTGGGCATGGTATTATTCCAGAGGCATTGCTTCTCCCTTGCAAACTGTCAGTGGCCGAGGATACTTTTCAGAGTGTTTGGGATCATAATTGGCAAAAATGTCTGCACAGTAGTGGAGAAGAGGTAAAGGTCAGACACAACCCTGTGGGGTCCGTTCTCCAGTTTGCATGACGTAGACAACAAAATGCCTTGCCCATTCTCCAAAGTTCGCAAACCCTTCGCATTCCAGGGGCACAGCCTCTCCTCCCTGCCAGATAATTAGCGGCGGCAGCGAGCCCAGCCCACTCGTCACTGGGCACTCAATGGTGCTCCTTTCCTCCGAGCTCATTTCTTTGGAAGGTGAGAGTCATTATCGTAAAAGAGGGATATTGTCAATTCTGTTCCTTCTGCTACACAATGGCTCTGAGCAGAGAAATTTGTGTTTTCTGCCAGCGAGAAGAATAACATTTATTTAATGGATGCTGAGCAAAAGGTATTCACATTTCATGCTTCGGGGCTTAAGATGATCTTAGATCAGGAGGGAACTTTCCCAGGCTCCAAATTGTACAACTGGGTAAGTGCTTAGTGCTAACAACCTTTCTGTCCCCATGCAGGCATAGCCTGAGGTCCCCATCAGAGGGGCGCCCCCACATCCCATCAGCTCCCAAGTTTGTTCACAAACCATGTTTTATTACCCCCAGCTTCTCCTACAAATTTAAATCTAGTAGTACTTCTTATAGACGGCTCTGCTTGACTAATTTCCAGTTTTGCTTCACCAGCATCCCAGACTCTTCAAGAGAATCCTCTACAACAGCGGTGTCCAACCTTTTGGCTTCCCGGGGCCACATTGGAAAAAGATTTGTCTTGGGCCACACATCAAATATACTAACATGAACGATAGCTGGTGAGCTAAAAAAAAGAGAGAAAGAAAAAAGAAGTTGCAAAAACATCTCATCCTGTTTTAAGCATTTGTGTTGGGCCACGTTCAAAGCCGTCTTGGACCACAGGTTGGACATGCCTGCTCTGGAGCATTGGAGCTGCGAGTGTTTCCTCACTCTGCATTGGGAACAGCAGAAAACCATGAAGACAGAGGGACAGCTGGACACAAGAGTAAAAGGACAGCTTTCGAACTATCAATACAAAGATTGACCCAGGTGTGACCCACCTGTGCATCCTCAATAGTTGGGTGACCAAAACTTGCATTATCGCTTTGACAGTCAGTTTCCTCATCTATAAAGAAGAGTGAACCTCATTTGGCAGCATTGTTGTGGGAACAAAGTGAAGTCGCTTGTCCTATGTGTGGTCCATAGAGGACAGAAGGTGGGGCACACCATCCTTTTCTGAGGAGATTGCAATCTGGTCTGGTTCTAATGATAACTTGCTAAGTAACTTCTAGCAAGTCATTCAAATTCTCTGAGTTCATCTTTAAAATGAGGAAAAGAAAAACTTATATCCTGCATTCCCTGCAGGATTATTATAAGGATTAAATGAAATATTCATTAAAACAGAAATTTATACAATGCAAAATGAAGTAAGTGTTGCCAGGACATAGGGTGTTATTATTATGCCAATGCTTACTCTTACTGTCTTTCAAGTCTAGAAATTGTGTTTTTAAGAAATATTATCTACTGTGAAATACAGAATAGGGAATATAGTCAATAATATTGTAAAAAACTATATATAGTGTCAGATGGGTCCTAGACTTATTGGGGAGATCACCTCATAAATTATATAAATGCCTAACCACTACACTGTACACCTGAAAGTAATATAAAACATTAGTGAATGTCTACTATAATTTTAAAAATATATACTCACAGGATGTAGAGTACAGCAGAGGGGATATAGTCAATGGTATTATAATAACTATGTAAGATGTCAGATAGGTAGTAGACTTGCTGGGGTATCACTTTGTGAGGTGTGTAAATGTCTAATCACTATGTTGTTTTGCATACCTGAAACTAATAATGAAAAAAAGAGAGAAAACAATATTATCCACAACTAACTAGGCTCATCTAAAAATTCAATGATATCTTTCAATCACATATAGATACAGGCCACAGTGCTCTGATGGTAAAATAGCTGACATAAGCTTGTGTCTTGAGAATAGTTTTGCTCTTGTGGCTTAGTCTATACATAAAATGCGTAAGTACTTGGAAATTTAATTGTATCATAATTAGGCAAGAGCCTTGCATATAAGCATGTGAAACACATAACAGATGCTCACTAAATGTCAGATTTTAAGTATTCACCATCTTCCTCTTCACCCCAACTTCTTTCTTCTCAGCCCCCTCTGCTCTCCCATCACACATACTCTGCCTCACTCCAGTTTGCAGTGTCATCTGGACTTGAGAAAGGTAATAATAACCAAGCATTTCCAGTTGCATACTCCGTCTCCCCTAGACATTAGTTTGAGTCTCCTAGCTAAGGTTCCACTCCACATCTTTTGTTCTGCTTAATGGGATTATATCTCCTTCTTGGTTCCTGAATTCTTTCTCGCTAATGTCTGGGGAACTTTCACCCCAATTTTGCTGTACTATTCCCTATTTGTCTTCCAATCTGCTAGAATGAAGACTCTTCTAGTTGCAAATAACAAAAGCCAACTCAGTCTTCTTTGTGAAAAAAGCTAACAGAAGCTTGTATCTTGAGAATAGGTTTGCTCTAGCAGCTAAGTCTATACATAAAATAAGTTAAGTAATTGGAAATTTGATTGTATCATAATTAGGCAAGAGCCTTGCCAATAAGCATGTGAAAAATAAATCAGAGGGACAAACCGGAAGAACACAAGAGTGCATCACAGAAACCAAAGCTTGAAGTGTGCTGGGCTCCTCTCTGTGCTTCTGCCTCAGTCTCAGTTTCTCTGCCGTGGTCCTCCTTGGTTCTCAGTTCATGGGACCACTGACAGCTTCAGAGAGTAAAAGACACAGATCCAGCTACCAAGAGAGAATAAATCATCCCTTGGGGTCCGAAGGCAAATCCGTGGATAATGGAGACTAATTGGCCTAGGTCACATGCTCACCATTGATTAAACAACAGTAAAAAAGGGATGAACCATTGTTGACCAAAACTGGGGGAATAGAGAAACATGGTAAACTGGATTCTCCAAAGGTGTCCAGTACACATGGTAGGGTGGTCTCTAGAATTGGGCTGCACTCCCGTTCCTGTCCCCTTAGGTGATGTCTTCCACTGAGCCCTCCACAGCCTGCCTGATGGTGTCTAGAACTTCTATTGTATTCTTGTGTCAAAGTCTGTTAGTGGAGCTTTAAATCTAGGTTGCCCATGCATTTTGTGTTATACATATTTAGGTGAAACCACATTTTCTATCTTTTATTTGTGGCCCTCAGCATCATCACTCCAAACACAAGACTTTGCCAGTGGGTCACGATCGTCATGACTGCTTCCTTCATCGCTTAACATGGCTTTTCTCTTAATAAACTGCTTAGCTTTTGTGAAATTACCCTAGCATGCCCTCAAGTCCAGTTGTTCTATAGGCATAGACATGGAAGAATCTCATCTTGAACTGTGTGATGTTACCATAATCAGAATTAAAGAGGAAGTACCTACAGACTTGTTGTGAAGCTAAAGCTTAACTAAAAGGAGTTTTCTTCACCGTAAGATTATAATTACCACTTTGGGTGGATCTCATTATCCAATCAACTAGGATTTTGTTTTTTTTTTCAAGAGTAGTCTCTTACAAAGAAGAAGTTATCCCCAACAACTTAATTTTCTTTGTATTAAAACTTGCTTGATATTGAAATTGTATCAGAATAGACCTGCCAGATATTGGAGTAGTCTGAAACTGGTTGTATCCTGTAGTGAAACCGGATGAATAGCTGGCTCACCGATCGTTCCCACTGCAAGGGAAGATGGTGGTGATTTGGGTGAAGCCGGGGCAGAGAAGGCGGCAGAGAGAGGCTGCAGTTGGAGAGCTGCAAAACAATCTATGCTAAGGGCATCTTCTTGAGTGCTTCTCCCCGAATGCCCTGGAAGAACTGACAGTTGCCCGGCCTTTGCAAATTGAAATTGACATTTGCAGGCTTAGGTTCAACAGAAGCTAAAAAACAGGAGGGGTGGAGGACGCTCTAGGCAGACCTGGAGCCCAGTTCCCTGGATCCAGGGCAGCAAGTCCATAACTCTGCTGTGAGTGATG
The DNA here is from genome assembly GCA_004026885.1 of Lyroderma lyra. Lineage (NCBI taxonomy): Eukaryota > Metazoa > Chordata > Mammalia > Chiroptera > Megadermatidae > Lyroderma > Lyroderma lyra. The sequence goes on along the minus strand of PVJL010000340.1, from coordinate 174,940 downwards.
GGTCAATATCCAATAACTCCAAATCAAAAGCTGAAGTCTTCTTGAGTCAGCAGAGCTGAAGCCTCCTTCAGGGGATAAGAGCACAGCAGCGGCCCTTCTGACAGCTGGAGTTGCCAGTAGCCTTTAATCTAAGGAAACCACAGGCAAAGCAAACTTGGCATATAACTTTTCCTACATTAATTAGCACCCTTAAGTTGAAAGGAGAAAAATAATAATACTCTTGGGAGAGTAGCTAGAGCTCAACCTCAACGCATTTGGATTAAGCACGCAAAGACTCTGGGGAGGACACAATGGCGTAGAGAACAGAGTACAGGCAGGGAGCAGCAGAAGAGATATTTTCGGGTCAACTAACGTGGCTGGCTGAAGCGGGCAATTGTCTGAATTGTGTTTTATGATATTGAGTAGGGATCTTCCTTAGTAGTTGTTCACCTTTTCGGTCAGGCTTTGCCTCTCCTGTTGGAATTGGGATATGATACGTCCTAGAGCTGAGCTAACTGTACTCTTTCCTTAAATGCAATGAGCCTGTTGGGGGGACAAAGTTGGACATGATTTTAAAATATATTTTTAATAGATCATTGTCTACATAAGGGGAATTAACTAAATTTCAACAGACTGGTAATCAAAAATAAATCAGTGAGTTAAAAAGATATATAGAACAAGAGGTACTGATTACTATTTATGTGGATATTAAAGACATACAAAACAAGTTTGTTGTTTCTTTTAAATGAACCATGGATACACACATCCAATTCACCATAGCGATTTAGTGTGGTGAGGACAAAAGTTTAGAATTGAAAAATGGTAAACGAAGGACACATTGGGCTTTATCTTACTGTTCTAATTCTTCTTTTTAAAAAGAAGATTTAAAATTCATAAATCATTTATATAATTATATACAGAAAAGAGAGAAATCAATGTAGCCTTTTATAGGTTTTTTTTTTTTCAGATTCCCTAAATTAAAACAAGTAGTTGGCAGAGGTAGTTATTGTTTCTGTCTGCTTTGCAGCTGAAAACATTTCAAGAACGGTTCTTGGACAAAAGATACTGGACTCCTGACTTTGCCATCATTATCTAACTGCTTCCTAAGTTTCATGTCAGCTAGCAAGGCAGCAGGTGTCAAACTCTGCGTGGGGAACTATTGCCCTTTCTTCAAATCCACTCTCAGCCAAAAGCTCACCAGCTTGAATTTATCTAAAGAGTTCGATCTCCTTCCATTATTATATTCTTGGTTTACTTTTATTGCACTTGCAGTACATTTTAAAACAGTTTTTTAAAACATTTTTGAATGTTGTAAAATACAAAACTGAAAATAATTTAAAAATGTATTTCTTTCCCCAGTTGCAAAGTACTTTTGCACACATTATATTATTTAATTATCATCATGAAATTGGGAAGGTGCTTGGGTTGGCACTATTTTACCATTTTGCAAATGAGGAAACTGAGGCCCAAAAAGATTAAGTAACTTCTTCTAAATCATACCAATAGCAGTAAGGACCAAAGCTAGAGTTCAAGTCTTCCAATTTTTCACTGCCCATCCATTTCTTTATTCAACAAACATTTATTAAGCTAATAACAAACATTTATTAAAATAAACATTTATTTTACTATATAGACTTTTTCCTAGAATTATCGTCAGTGGCTCTGGTAATTGTGTTTCCCTAGCCTTTTATATTGTCATTGTAAGATACCATTACAGACTATATTAGTAATTATTTTTCCATTCTACATGCCTTATCCTTTACTTCAACTGCCCAGTAGATTATAATGTCCTTTCGTAGTTCCATAATTTCATGATATAAACATTTTTTATGCCATATAAGGCTTAGCACAGTTGTGTATGGAGACAATCAGTGTTTGTTTCATAAGCAATTTACTTAAGATTATTCCATGGGTATAAAAACCTAGATCTTAAAAGTTAACCCGCAGAGTTCTAATTATGATGAGGAGATAGAACCACACGACATTAGTACCTTCTGCCCCAGGTATGTGGACAAAACATTAGATTCCAAGAGCAGGGCAGAAATTCAAAGAATATTCTCCATGCCTATGTTACCATAGGAACTGTGCTAAGCTTCTCCATCTAATTCCCACTTAGAGCACATTATGTAGCACTGAGAACATAATCAGACTAGACCTTTTGGTTAGAAAAAAAAATTAAGATTTTCAGTCAAGTTGGCGGAGTAGGTAAATGCTGTGCTCACCTCCCCTCAGGACAGCATCAATCACAACTAACTACCGAACAACCATCATTGAGAATTGCATGAAATCTAGCTGAACAAAAGCCCTACAACTACAGACAATCAGAAGCCACCTGGAGACTGGTAGGAGGGGCAGAGACATGAAAGGGCTGGTCCCACACCTGTATGTGACGATTAAAAATCCAGTGGGATATCTTGCCTGCAGAGGTTCACACCGCAGAGGAGATGAGTCCCAGCCCCACACCAGGCACCTCATCCGCAGGTTTCAGTGCCAGGGAGAGAAGTCCTCACAACTTCTGGCTGTGAAAACCAGCAAAGACTGTGGCTGAGTGAGCCAGAGGGCAGCTACAGTCCTAGGTGCTCCTCTTAAAGCCCCAGCGCTCCAACTTGCTTGCCGACAAACTCGCTCTGTCTGGGCTCCAGTGTGGAGTCAGCAGCTCAAACGGGACATATGGGGAAAAACTGAGTTGTCTAGTTTTGGGGTGAGAGTTGGAGGAGCAGATTTATCCCAGAGAGAGGAAGTGGCTGAAGCCATTGTCTCCTTGTTGAGCTCTCCTTCTCCCTTGTGAAGACTCATGTAGATGCCATATCTAAGTCTTCATCTAACTGCCTATCATCTTTCATCTGCCCAGCTCTACAGGTTCCCTGAAACTCCGCCCCCCCACCCAACATTTTAGCACATTCAAGTGACTTCCAGTGACTTTTCCATATAAACAGCCTGCCTTGGCTCACACTCTGGATGGACTTTTCCTAAAATCTCTCTAAGATTTATAAACCCCAAACAAGCAGCATCTGGCTTCGGCATGTCCTGTACCTCTGGCTGAGTAGCCCGAAGCCTAGAACTAACAGCAGCTGGCCTTGGTTGGCAGATTGGCCTCTTGAGGCATCTCCAAGCTCAGTGTGGGCAGCAGCCATCTGCAAATTGCTTTGTGGCTTATAGATGTGACCTCAGGCAGGGCACAGGCTGCGGCTAAACTTGACCTGCAGCAGTGCCCTCCCAGGAAGTCCCAGGACTGGCATACCTGGTGGCCAACTTTGGACCAAGCCAAAGCATTACCCAGCCACCTCTAAAGATGACACACAAAAGGGCAAACTGGGCAGTCACCAGAGTCCCACTAAAGCAAACCCTGCTCTGTAGCATCAGCCTTTGCATCAGAGCTCCTCCACTATAGTCGTTGCCAGTCCTCACAACCATTCAGCCTAAGATTCAGTCCCACCCACTGACAAGTAAATAGCAACCAAGACTCAACTACAAGAGGGCACACACAAGGGACACACCTGGAGTTCCTGGCCCTGGTGACCAGGGGAATTGTTCCACTGAGTCCCATAAGACACCTACTACATAAGGCCACACTACTACAACCAGGAAGCATAGCAGTCCTACCTAATACATAGAAACAAGCACAGGGAGGCAGCCAAAATTGTGAGACAAAGAAACATGTCCCAAATAGAACAGAACAAATCTCCAGAAAAATAACTAAACAAAATGGAGACAAGCAATCTGCCTGAAACAGAGTTTCAAAAACTGGTTATATGGATGCTCAGTAATATCAGGGAGAACTTCAACAGAGATAGCAAACATAAAAATGGAGATAGAAAACATAAATAAGAACCAATCAGAAATAAAGACCACAATAACTGAAATGAAGATTACATTAGAGGAAATCAATAGTAAATTAGATAAAACAGAGAATCAATCAATGATTTAGAATTTAAGGTAGCAGAAAACAACCCATCAGAAGAGCAAAGAAGAAAAAAGAATCTAAAAAAATGAGGATAGTTTAAGGGCACTCTGGTATAATATCAAGCATACTAACATTAACATTACAGGGGTACCAAAAGGAGAAGAGAGAGCAAGTAATTGAAAACCTATTAGAAGAAATAATGACTAAAAACTTCCCTAACCTGGCAAAGGAATTAGATACACAAGCCCAGGAATCATAGAGTCCCAAACAAGATGAACCCAAAGAGGCCCACACCAAGACACATTGTAATTAAAATGCCAAAGGTTAAAGACAAAGAAAGAATCTTAAAAGCAGCAAGAGGAAAGCAGTTAATTACCTACAAGGGAGCTCCCAAAAATCTATCAGCTGATTCTCAACGGAAACTTGGCAGGTCACAAAAGATTGGCACAAAATATTCAAAGTGATGAAAGCAAAGGACCTATAAGATTATTCTACCCAGTAAACTTACCATTTGAAATCGAAGGACAGATAGAGAGCTTCTCAGATAACAAAATAGTAAAGTAGCTCATCACCGCCAAACCGGTATTACAAGGAGTCTTAGAGGGACTTACTTGAGAAATAAAATAAAATAAAATAAAAATATGAAGAATAAAATGACAATAACTACATATCTATCAACAATTACTTTAAATGCTCTAATCAAAAGATAGGGTGACTGAATGGGTAAGAAAACAAGACCTTTACATATGCTGCCTGTAAGAGACTCACTTCGGATTGAAAGACACACACTCAAAGTGAAGGGATGGAAAAAAGATATTTCATAAAAATGAAAACAAACAAACAAAAAGCTGAGGTAGCAATACTTATATTAGAAAAAATAGATTTTAAAATAAAGGCTATAACAAGAGCCAAAGAAGAACCCAGTAATCCCACTTCTGGGTACTTATCCAAAGAAAGCTATAATAAAATGTTACTTCAAGGGGACATGTGCATCCATATGTTCATTGCAGCATTGTTTATAATGGCCAAGATGTGCAGGCAGCCTGGGTACCTGTTGATGGACAAATGGACGAAGAGTAGCTAGTACGTGTATACAATGAAATATTGCTCAGCCATGGAAGGTAATGGGTTCTCGCCATCTACAATGGCATGGATGGACTGGAAAGGTATTGCACTGAGTACAGTAAGTCAGACAGAGAAAGACCAAATTTCATATGATCTCACTTCTATGTGGAATCTAAAGAACAAAATAAATAAACAAAATAGAAACAAACTCATAAGTACTGAGAACAATCTGATGATTGCCAGATGGAAGGGAGCTTGGGGGTGAATTAAAAAGGAGAAGGGATTAAGAAGCACAAAGCTGTTGTTACACGGTAGTCATGGGGCTGTTGGGTAAAGCGTAAGGAATAGTCAGTACTATTGTAATAAATATGTAGGGTGTCAGGTGGGTACTAGATTTATTGGGGTTATAGATGGGAGGAGGTTGGAAGCAGGGTGGAAAAGGTGAAGGGATTAAGAAGTACAACCTAGTAGTTACGAAATAATTACGGGGACGTAAGTAAAGCATAGAGAACATAGTCAATACTATGGTAACAACTATGCATCATGCCAGGTGGGTACTAGACTAATAAGGGGATCACTTCTTAAATTATATAAATGTCTAGCCACTATGTTGTACATGTGAAATTAATATAAAATAGTAGTGAGTGTAAAAATAAATAAAGTGTAAAAATTTGAAAAAAAAGAAAAAAGTTAAAGATCACTTCATTGTCATGTGTCAATTGGTTTTTATTGAGGTTTTACTACATGCACAATATTTTGGATGCAGTTATGATTAAACAAAGGAAAGCACATGGACACTTTTCTTCTCCTCAATGTGAATTGCACTTTACAGTTTACATGCTATTTCCTTTCAAACTTTATAGTTCAGCATGGCAGTTATATGCTTGAGCTCCAAGTCAAACGGTCTAAATTTAAATCCTGGCTCTACCACTTTCCAGCTGTGTGACCTCAGGCAATTTGCTTAATCTTACCAAACCTCAATTTCCTCATTTGTACAACGATAATAGGGTTCTTGGGGAGATTACAAGAGATAATTCATGTAAAGCACTTAGCACAGTGTCTGGCACAGAGTAAACCCTCAGTAAAAGTTAGCTATTAGTGTTATCATCTTTGCAACCACCCTTCGAGGTAGATACCGCTCACATTATTTATACATTAAAGAGAAAACAGAGGCTGGGATAAACTAGGTTGGTTGCAAAGGATGGCAGAGCTTGTCAAGGCTATCGACTTCAGGGGTGCTCCCTGGAGTCCCCAGTGCTGGCTCCATACACTGTCCTGACAGTGGAGGTGAGAAGAAAACACACAAACATGGGGCAAAGTACAAATGTGGAAGACAATTGAAGGCAAAAGGACAATCTTTGCTGGTTTAGCTCTCCTCTGCTTCAGTCAACATCTGATCTGCTTCCTCCCAACAGATGAACACACACTTGGTGTTAGGAAGGTCTTCCCAATTAAGCTTATTTCTTTTCATCTAGGCCAGTTCTCTGTCTTTTAATCTCACCCAATGTCTCATTGGCCTTTTTGATGACATGCTATGCCTTTGGATTGAAGCAAATAATACAAACATTCAAGGGATAAACATTATTTACTGGTGTGCCCAGAGAAATTATGAAGGAAGCAAAACTTAATCCCAGTCCCACCACAGCCGCTAGACCAAGTTCTCATAACCTCAGTAAGCATCTGAATCACAAACTGTTGGACCCTTCTTATAGGTTCTGATTCAATAGATCTAAAGTGAATCCCAGTCATTTGCATTTCTAACAAATTTCCAGGTCCATGATTTGAATACTGCCCTAATTAGTGTTCCCCAACACATGGTCCCCAGACAATTCACACCCAATCATTTTAGGCAATTGTCAAAATGAAGCTTCCTAAATCCCATGCCAGACTTGCCGAATATGATTCTCCTTGGATGAGTTTTAGGAATCGGCGTTGTCCCAAGCAGCCCCAATTAATATTCAGCCCACGAAAGTTTGAGAACCACTCATTTCAATTCTGAGTATTTCCAATAACCTACAATATCGTTGTATGCCCCAGACCTAACAGAGTACTTGACTTGTAGTTCTAAGGAAATGTTTTTATTTAAATATATCCCTTTTGTTTGTCCTGTCTCCCTACCCCATCTCAGGTACAGCTCTGAATTCCTGCCTTAACTGCTACAGCCATTCAGTCAACATTTACGATTTACTACCTGTAAACAGCTTTCTTATTGTCATTTTAATTACTTCATCCCACTGTTCCTAAACCTTATCTAACTGGAGTATCATCCCTGAAGGCCAAGTCCCTGGCTTCTTCCATGCACAGAACTTCAGTCCTGGTCAAAGCATTGCCATCTCACCCAAAAATAAAACATTCATTTTGTTTTAAATTTTGTTTCATTGAATTGGAAACCTATGCTTTTATTCATTCAATAGTTTAATTGAGCACCTACTAAGTGTCAGACACTTAGCAAGACACCAAGCTCTCAACATATATAGAAATAGTGAGTGACTGCTTACAAATATTAATCCTCTTTCATTTTTCATCTCCCCTATTACAAGTCTGTCTGTCTGTCTCTCTCTCTCTCTCTCTCTCTCTCTCTCTCTCTCTCTCTGTCCCTCTCTCTCTCTTCTAGAAGACTGATAATATTCACTAGTAGCTAAAAGGGGCAAAGCTATGATAACAAAGTGATTTCTCAGGAAAGATGGGGAAGCTTATCTCAATGAGTATCTATGCAATTCTTATCCCCACCTCACCCCAGAGAAAGAAGAAAGCCACACTTTTTTCTTCCTGCAATCTGATGACAGACACTTTCATATTCCCTGTATTCAATCTATGCTTTATCGTATCGCACTACATTGTTTCTTCACTGTGTGGCAGGGAAATGCTATAATCAGTTTTATGGAAGGCTCTCCCAGAATCAAGTAGCTGTAGGCAAGACTGGCTGGCAGCAGGATGGAGACATTTACAGATGTGGATCTAGCTGTGAGGGAAGAAAAGCAATTTAAAGAGGCACTGTCAAATTTGAGAGGTTTAAATATTTCATCTTCAGTTTACTAATTAGTAGCTTGAAAAGTATCCCATTAGAAATATTTTCATAAATATTTTAAAGAAAGAAACAAAGAATTCGTTTTTTTTAATCACCCATGAAATTATTCCTCAAATGACAAGTCAGGGAATGCTGAAGGACAATTAATAACCGTCCTCAAATAAATATAAGTTTACTGCCGGAAGAGGCCTTACAGATCAACACTCCAACCCCTTGTTATGACGAGGCTGAGACTCTCAAACACAAGATTTACCAAAATTCACAAGCCACCTCTCCGGCCACCCTTTCCCATGTTGGACTGAATCGGTAAAATGTTAACGGCAGGGACTCACAAAAACCTTTAAGGGGCAGAGTACTTTACAACAGAGAGAATTTGGGCAAAACTATGATCCAGGGTCACATAGCCAGATTCCAGTCTTACAGCCTTGTCTCCTCCTAGTCCTTCTCCCTATCTCCTGGGAAAAAATCCAGCCATTGTAGGAAAAAAGGAATCTGTGTCAAACCCCATTCCCCAAGGTAAACATGATCCCAGGGAATTTCTCCTACGCTCTCCTATTTTTCTTTGAAAGGCAGGAATGTCGACAGTACAGCATTTGTACTTTGGCAGATGCCTGTGATGTGCAATTTGTAAGAACTAAAAAAATACTTTTATGTCTTGAAAACTTCCTGTTATTTGCCTATCATGGTGTCTAAAGTTCTCACCATTAGAAAAGTTATCCAAAAACACTAAAATTTAAAGCTTTTTGTCTCCAGAGAACCCCAGTCTAATGCTGCTACTTCTAAAAAGGCTGGTACATGAATCATCTAGCAGTCATAGGCATTGGCCTAGCAAGACCCTGAGTGAATGGGGCACAGAGTCCATGCTTGAGAGAGCGGAGTCTAAAGCCATTAATGCAACCTAGTGAGGGCAAACATAAAAGTGAATTACAAAGAAAACCAAATTACAATTTGAGGAAAGCCAGTAGCTGACTTATTGAGGAAAAGAAATAAATGAAAGAAAAAAAATAAAATGAAGTAAATCCCCAAAATGAGCCACCTACTTCATAATTTGAACTATAGTTGACTGGATTGTCCCCAAGAAAAGCATAGGCTAACACAAGTTTAATGACTCATTCAACAAGTATTGATTGCATATCTACTCTGTATTAAATTTTGTTAAGGAGTAAAGAAAGGAACTAAAGGTATGCTTTTCTTTCCTTGAACAGACAGCAAATGAGTAAAGAAACAAGACTGTCAGAAACCTAACGATGGAAAAAATAAAATGGCTATGGTTTAGAAAGATAGCCAACCAGCATACGCTGAACCCTAACAGGGCCAAGGTTATACATTAGGTATGAGGGACATCTTGCTGCTTTTATTGTCTAATAGAAAAGATGGCCTCAGTACACAAATAGCCCCAATAGCATGGGAGATGAGGTCCAGACAGGAGATAAAAGCAAAACTTGAGCCATAAGTGCATGTGTTTGGAGGGGGAAGAGGGGCATTAATTCCACTGCAGAAAGTCTGTCATGAATGTGTCACTAAACCCGAGCCTAAATCTGAAGGAAAAGGAAACCTCAATAGTTCTCACTGGAGTAAATTCAAGGTGTCAGTAGGCTAACCATACGTACCATTTGAAATGGGAGAGTGCCGTTGTTTTCTGTCCCATTTAAAATGGGACGTCTGATCAGCCTACCTTGGTGCTTTTGGCCTTTTCCCACTTCTCAGAAATCAAGGAATAATATGAGGAAATCTTGAAGGGTTACTGAAACCTCGGCAAATCATGTAACCTCCCTTAGCTTGTTTACTCATCAGTAAAATGGAGAAATTTTTACTACTGACTCGATAGAGTTAGGAGATCCTAATGAAATAAGGTTTTAAAAACATATCCTAGACAGAGCTACACAAATATTCGTCATTACCATTATTGTGGAAGTGTGCCCAGCATGCCCATTGGAAGTCATCCAGCACTAAGTCACAAAACAGAATTAAATTAGTCTGTCTTGAAAAGGTCTTCTAGTCTAGGAATGCAAATATCTACCTAAAATTAGAAATCAAGGTAGTACTTGTGTGAGATGCATCTAATTGCTGGCATAAATACCCTCACTGTGTCTACCTTTCAAGCAGTAGAAAAGTTAATGCATGGGGTGAGGTAGGGGTGGGAGGTCACCCTAACCCTTCTGGAAATGTTTAGATAAACAACATGCTACAAATGTTTTCAGAAAAAACACCAAAAAGCATTTTTCCATACTTTTCATTGATTAGAACTTTCTTATATATCATAATCCTAATAAAATTATGTCTTTCAATAAAATTAATGTATTTTCTAATGAAAGCATAAACACAATATATGGTGTATTATATTTTTCTTTACACGTTTCAAACATGTCAAAGGCAGCTGTGGAGAGTAGTAGGGAATCTTAACACTAGCCAACGACCACCTCCAGGAAAATAAAAAATAGATTGACTGGTAATAGCTGTGAAGATTTCCAACTTATTATAAGGATAGTTCAAAGGATCAAGCTAACGATATGTTCAATTTTTATGTAAATGCCTCCTTTCTCTTTAATTAGCCCCATCCCAACTTTTCTTAATGAGTACAATTATCTGCAGACTTCCCATGTATTTTTAAAATGAAGGAAAGGCCAGTTTGCAATCAGGTTTTGTGGGCAGTCACACAGGGTCCCACATTCATAAAAGCCCAACACTTACTTTAATGCTATTATTATTCTTAATATTCTTATTTTTGGACTCATGTTTTATAAGTAAGTCTGATGGGACAATGAAGCATATGTGTGAGCAGAGGAGATAAACAGTTGAAAAGAAAAAGCTTCACAGTTTCGTACCTTTCAAGTGTGTTTTGGCTCGAATGGGCCAAGGGCTGCATTTGCAGAGCAGCTCTTTAGGCAGGAGACATGGAAACTGGGCTGACCTTGAAGGTACTCCCTAGTCCTTGTTCTTAAGGCCCTGCTCTGCCCCCAGCCTACTTCACTGGATCCATGATAATGTACCACACAATGACCTCAGCTGTATCTTCTTTAGACCACAGAGCTATGTTACATTTTCAGAAGTATATTAGGGTAGTGACATATATTAGCTTTTATTATTTTGAGTTATAAAAACAGTGTTGATTTTCTGTTTCAATCTATGATGAAGAAATATCCCCTATCAAAATCAATCCAGCTATGTTTTCCAAAGTAATTCTTGAAAATAGAAGCCAAAGATATATTAAGCAACTTAGAAATGCAAAGTAAAAACAGTGAGTTAAGATTAAAATTCCAAATATCAAATTGGCTTCCATTGTGGCTGCTGCTTATCAAATTCCTTTCTGGGGACTGATTTTGAATTTCTCCTTTCATTTTCAGTACTTGAGCACATTCTGATTTGTTTAAAATGGGTGCAGGGGATACATAGACACTTACACCTATCTGTCAACAAACGCATTTGTTAAATTCACAGTCTTTAGATATTGATGTTCTGTTTAGAAGAAAGTCAGACACATAAAAGCTGTAGGGAAAAGTTTCTTTGCATAACAAAAGAGCTAATGCATCAAGTTATGGTTTGTTAATGGCATTCAATTAACAAATAACTGTTGTTAGTTGATTAAAAATTAACTGTGAATAACCATTTAACATTTAGCACTTGCAAATGTTCCTTGATTTATTAAAATTATGGGAGCTAAGGAGTCTGGGGAGAAGCTAGAAATAGTCAGTTAGGTTTTGTGTTTTTTTAATGAAAATTTTAGGCACATTGTGAAATATTTCTTCCTGGTAAATATACATTTGTAAATCAATCTTCATGTTTTAACCACTCATGAAGAATTTTGCAGACCTCCTGTTTTAAAGGCACTTGAGAAATAAATATCTGCCAGGGAGAGAAATCCCATCAGTTTTCTTGCCGTTCCTATACAGATGGTGGACCATACTGTGAAATTTGCTATTCTTCAATTGCTCCATTCTGCACACGCCCCAAGGAATCTCAGAATTGTAGAAACTAAAGACGTAAAAGACTAAATAGGTCATCTATTCCAATAGAAATTTCACCCAATTTATGCAAGACTCTTTTGAATTTACAATACAGCTTACTTTCAAGGGGGTCCAAACACTGAACAGAAAATTGGCTTTTTTTTCCCAGCCACCCTAGCTTCATATATTATGTTCTACTATTAATCATGTTTTTCTCTTGTGAAGATAATACACCATCAGAATGTGCACATGAAATTGCTTTTCCAACAAAGGCATTAGATTTGCAGTAATACATTTTCAAGCTCTCGTCTGTACCCCATCTTCACCTCGAACCCAATGGCTATATTTGCAGGACAGCTGTCTGAGGTCACAGGAGTATTCCATAGCCCTGAAAGAATGAATGTACAAGTAAATGACCTTTGTGTGTGTGTAACATTCAACAGTTTGGTCTCTTTAAAACATACCTTAAACAATCAAAGTAACCAGCTGCTGACATATTACATGATTACTCCGAAGTCATTTCAACATAGTTTTGAACACCAAGTATATGTAAAGAATAGCCAGGAATACAAATGAATTTGAGACACAGTCTCAAACCTTAAAGGTCTTCATTCATGGGTAGAGAGAAAACCATTAACTGCATGAGAATTTTATACTGCCAAATAATGGGGATGCCCTTCGTTTTTGTCTGCCTTTCTTCATTCTTGTTCCTAGAGTAAATATTTACTCTGTGGTTCAAATGGATCTGACCCCACAGTAACTCATACCTGTAGTCACAGCAATTGGTGCAGAAATGATCAATGATCTATGTTTGCAAATTAAGGTCCTCTCAGGAATTTTAGTGAGTAGTCTCTAAGAAAATCACTCTTGATCACCGAAAAGCCCTACCCTTTTTAACCTGGGAGAATGTGGCCCCAAGGCTGCCATTGGCACCTACCCAACATGTGCAGAGAGCCCATTTGAGAAAGAAGCCAGGTAAGAGAGGTAGAGAAACTACAAAGTCCACACAATATCATTGAACTTCTAAATTCACGTGTTCCCAAAGGTATATCCAAATTTTTTAATTTCTTCATTCTGTAACCTCCCACAAAATATCTCTTTCTCATAGTTAAGGTAGTTTGAGTTGGGTTTCTATCATTTGTAACTGAAAGAGATCTAATAGATAGAGACACCTGCCAAGTGAGATATACAGATAATAAGAGTTATGGGAGTTCAGGGTAGAAGTTCAAGGGAAGACTTTCCAGAAAAAATGGAACTAGAGCTATGCTTCTAAGAATCTGGGGAGATGGAAAAAAGAAAAAAGGCATTGCAAGTAAAATGGTATATAAAAAGGCTGAAAAGTACATGCCAGTTTCAAAGGTCAGAGAACATCAATTTTGGGTGAAATGGAAGTTATATATAGGCTAGGAAGTAGGAGATGAGGCACAAAAACAGAAATATGCTTAATAAATGTGGAATGTAAGTGATAATCTAAGGAAAGAGAATGTTTTTTATAAACGTTGAAAAACTAAAATGCTGGGCAAATATTATTGTCATCATTATGAAGTATCAGCACCAATCAGCTTCACTCACAAAAGCCTTGGCATGCACTCTCTCTTTTCCCAGAGGGGCTCCTGAATACAAGCACAGGGAAAACCACCCAGTGGCAGCCAGCATTGCACACACACACCCTGACTCAGCTATAGACTCGAGCATCCAGGGTCATCTACCCAACATTTGTCATGATGACATAATCCTTTTAGAAAGACCAATAGAATCGAATCCATATATAGACTGCAATTTTTCTCCTCTTCTGGTCTCTTACCTCTGCAAAATAATTCAATTAGATACTCTTTCTTTTCACTTTCCCCATCCTGATCTTTTGTTTGTCTGTTTCTTACATTCCACACCTTGACTTTACCTTGTCCTAGAGTACCGCCGTATGCGTGATACAGAAGAGAAAATCTTACAATGTTCTCTTCAGCTGCATCTGAAAACTTCTTTGGTACTGATACAAAGCATTGGAAACATGTGTCAAATGTGAAAAGAATTATCTAGCCATCCTGATTCTTTGGGAATAGTGGTGGTAAGTTTGGTAATTTATGAAGACCAATTTTGTAAGCCACCTTAGTAGGAAAATATAGTTAGCTACAGATATGGATTTGGATGTGGATATGGATTTAGATATATAGGTAAGTGTAGGTAGAGGTAGGGTAAAGGATAGAGGTAGGGATGTGGATAGGGTTAAGGATAGAGAAGATAGAAATAGAGAGATGAGACAGACATGATAGAGATAGATATGGAGACAGGCAGAGAGAGAGAGGGAGGGAGAGAGAGTCTGCAATGTGAGATGCCAAGGCCTTCGTACTATCTTCTGTTCTTTCCCTTCCTAATGACTTGTGGTCAAACTGCATATTTTTTTCTCTTTTAGTTCTATAAGGGCTGTTATAACCTGTATCTTTCATTAGAATGAGCTCACTCATGGAGTTGGTACATTTATTGTATGTTGGACAACAATTGGTAGGAAAAGTAAAATAATTTGAAGCACCCTTTGAATGCTACCTGAGGAAGAGCAAACATTCAGCTGTGTCTGACTAAGAGAAAGAGGTTAGGCAAACCTCTTTCCACAAGAGTCATTTTCATCTACTCATTTGGAGTTCATACCTATGCACACATACCTAATAGCCAGAGAGAAATAAATCTGCAGAAGGGGAGGGCATTGGGGTGAGAAATAGAAACCAGTTTTATAATTTCTAAACAATTGAGTTATAGTAATCATTTAGCTAACAAATATTAATTATTTGTATTCTTAAGCATCAAGTTAGTTGTATCACATGGCACATATGTTTATGAACTAAATTCTATACCATTAGCTTGCTGAAGGATTTAGTCTTTCCATTTTTGCATTATGAAACAAAAAAAAAAAACAATGTCAGGCATGTGGTAGAGGGTCAATATTTATTCAACAAATTAATGGTTTGATGACTAAATGATATAATGCATGCAAATTATAGAATAAGTATTCCATCGATGTTACTACTTTAATTATAATAACATTTAAAGAGCAGGAAGATAAAGAACCTGCAAAGATAGAAAAGGAAGAGATAAGGAAATCAGGAAAAGTGATGTCATATAAGCCATGCGTTCTGCCCATAATATTTTTCCTCTATAGAATGCCCTCATAAGGCTGTTTTGCTTTACTGACTTCTACTGGTTCACCAAGACTCATTGCCAGTGCCAGGCGGCACAAGTATGTATTAAAGGATCCTCTTTTCTAGTGTGTCAGACTCCACAACCACAACCCCACATTTAGTATTTTATAGCTTCTGGAAACCACCAGAGTTAAGATCATGAAGGCAGGAGTTGATGAGTTTATTCATTATTTAGATTCTCTGCTGAATTATTTATTGATTCAGTCAATGTTTATGGAGCACCTACTATGTAGTATACACCATCTACAGGAGAAGCAATCATATTACATCTCAAGACGAGCTCACAGACTAGACTTTTACAACAGTTATAAAAACTAAGCCTGTCTTCACACTGAGACAGTTTGGGCAAGTCATTGCTATTACCATAAGAGTCCAAACCCATAATCATCAACACTATAAGGAAATTGATGAAATCTGGCCATTTGTCTTCAGGTGTAATCAATAAGGTTGAGGTATAATCACTAAGGTTAACCATTTCTGAGAAGTCAGGTGATTGAGTCCCAGCTGTTCCTTCATGCCCTGTGCCAGGAACACTGAAGGGAAGTGAAGGAACATAAACCAGAGGTTCAGTGGTTGAGGACCAAAGATGGGGTCAAGAAGCTTGACTCCAGGAGTTCCCTGGTGGTGTAGTGGCTTAAGGCTTCGGCGCTGGCGCTGTCAGTGCTGTGCCCTGGGTTCGATTCCCAGCCAGGGAGCTACCCACATACCAAAAAGAAAAAAAAAAAAAAAAAAAAAAAGCTTGACTCTCATCCAAATGAAAGAGGGAAGTGCTTTCTAAAGAGAGATGTGGAACATCGATTGTTTTGATGATTTTTTTTTTTTTTTTTTTTGGTTTTTAAGGTAGAAGAGGCTTGAGCTTATTTATAGGATAAAGACAAAGAGCCAATAAAGAGGGAGAGGTGGAAAATGAGGACAGAGGCAGAGATGACAATATCTTAAGGGAGAGGGTGTAGGGATGGAAGATGAGCAGCCCTGGAGAGATTCACCTATTTCTCAGGAAAGAAGAGGAGCCCAGGCAGAGGTATAAGTTTATCACAAAGTAAAAGGCAAGGTCACATGCTATGACAGGAGTAGATTTGGGGCTGGGGACTTTGGGAACATGAAACACCCTTCACAGAATGTTAGAGCTTTGGGAAGGCCAGGACTGGACCGTAGCTTTGTAGGGATACCAACCCCCACCGTGGAGCCTAGATGGCTAGGGAAGAAGGTAAAATCATGCCAAGTAGCAGCCTGCAGAAAAAGAGAGAATCGAAAGTCTTCCACACTAGGAAGGACAGAGAAGGGTCAGAGATCACAGAGCCAGCTTAAGATTTTAGTTGATTAAAAGGAACAAAAACCCAATGTACGATCTTAGAATTATGAGCCTGCAGTAGGAGAGATAAATATTGTTTTTAGTTTTCAGGCTGGAGTAAGAAGGTCAAATATGTTTTCTCCCATGAAGTGCTATGTTGACAAGGATTCTAGGGGTTCATCTAGGCTTAATAGAAACGAGTGCTGTAGTCAACGAGTAATAGCTGCTCTGAGGGAGTAAAAGTAAGACCATGTGGCAAGGTTTAGCCACCTCTTGCCTCAGCTGTCTGCATGGTAGCCACGAAGGACTTTGCAGAGAAAAGCAGTAGCTCAGGCAGGAACTAAAATTCGAAATGAAAAGAGGTCATAAGGGGTAACTAGCAGTTGCGTGAACCTAATAAAAGAGGGATTTTTTTCCCCACGATACTGTAAGAGTAATAATCTGGCAGCTGCAATGGGAATTGACAAAATGCAGTGGGGAATTAACAAAATCAAAGACAAGCATTTCCAACAGAGTGAGGGAGGTTGGGGCTTTAGAAGGAAGTCATGTTTCCATTAAAAGAACATGTTTGATGCCCAAAGAAAAAGTGTCCTAACCAACCATGGAATTGTTCTTTCTAATATGCCCTCTTTGGGCTTGCCATGGAGAATACTTGCTGTAGTTTTGTGCATAAATCACTGAGGTATATCAGAGCCCTGAATTAGATCTTATCCGAGTAAGTGGATAACAATCCTCGGAAACACTACTCTGAAACGACACTCTGACTCAAAACCTTCCACTGAACACCCACATTCCTTAGGCTGGCTTCAGTCTAGGTTTTCATTTCCTCCCGTCAATGTCCTAGCGTGGTGCTAACAAACAGGCTGATACGTTCATAGCCAAGCCCTCTTCCCACCTTCCCTTCCTCGTTCCCTCCTGCAGCATCACCCCCACCTCAGGTGCCCTCTTCGTTTCTTTCCAGCTATTAAAATCCTTCATGCCCTTCCCAGCCTGCTCCATCACGCGCTCATTTCCTAAAGTCTTCCTTTGATACCAGAGAATTATGACATCATCTTCCTCTGCAATCATTTGCACCCAACAAAAATCGGGCGTAAGTTTTTGTTTTTAATCACCAGCAACCCTATTAGATCCTTGCGTGCAGGAACAATCCACATCTCCTACTTCTTCTCAACCCCACCATGAGGGTTGTCTGGGGGAAACCCCAGTCATAAATGCCTCTATGCTTCATAGTACATGGCTGGATACTTTCTGGACAGCCCGGAGTACTAGATCCTCAGTAACTAACTGATGAATGAATAAATGAATGAACTACAGAAAAATTCCTGCATTATCTCCACCCAATAATCTTTACCTTGTTAAGGGTGGGGGGTGGGGGGCTCTGAATGATAGACTCTAAGGTTTCCATAGGGAGCGGGATGGAGAAATTCAACTTCACTCCAGACACTTGCAGAGAGGTTGGCCGGGGGAAGGAGGGAGCTACAACCACTGGAAGGACAGGGGTGAGCAGGGGCACACCCTCTCCCCCAAAGCTTGCAGGGTAGCTCCGTCGCCACTCCCCAGAGAGTGTGTGGCACTTCTGCAAGCTCCCATTATCCCATCACTCTCTCACACGGTGGGCAGTGGGATCGATATTCCACAGGCTTTAAAAAGTGCCCAAATGTCGTGCTGCCATTCGTTCAACAACAGGGGGAGAAATAAGGGAGGAGGGAAAAAAACTGATGTTGGCTTCTTATTTTGCTTATGTTGTTAAAAGCCTCTCCAATGCTGCTGTTCTGGAATAGGTCCCCTCTTTCTTTGAAAGCATGCTGTGTGATAGACTGTCATTTGTCCCCTGCCTCCAGAAGAGCCAGCTGGCAGCTAAGTGCTAAAGCCAGTGACTTGCATGTGTTTTTCTGACATTTAACAAATGGGAACAGCTTGCAAATCTGCATTAACTCACTCTGTCTCACAAATAATCAGGGCCTACGCTGTGTAGACGCTGGGAACATTAGCTCCGACACAAAAGAGTGAGAGGCTGTGGGGTGGGGGTAGAGGGACAGAAAACAAGTCAGCAAATAACGGATGTCTTAACGAAGACATGACTGTAACATTCTGTTTCAGAGGGAAGAGTTTTGAAGTCATTTTTGTTTTTCAACAAGCCACTGCTAATGGTGCTAAATCCGTCTGTCAAGGCCCAGCTTTGCTGCTTGAAGTCATTTTGCCTGCACCTCACAAATGCTGATCTGTTGGTTCCTGCCATCTTACCAACACCATTTCAAATTTCTTATGCTTCCGAGTTCAGGATCTCACAAATGGGCTAGGTTTGACCACACTTGGACTTTTGCAAAGTCACACCATCCCCACTCTGATGTTGAATTAAAAGAAAGAGAAAAGGTATCAGTTAAAAGGGCACATGTCAACATGCATTTGCAGATGAATTGTCACATGCTTGTTTAAGTATCTGTTGTACCACTAACGCAAACATAGCCATATAAGTGGGGGTACATGTCTAGCTCATGTTAGCACTGTGGATTTAGAATAAATTTATGAGCCTATCTCATTCAGAGCGATTTGGCATTTGGGAATAGGTGTTATCAATGCCTAAATGTTTCATTCCATTTAGAAGATGGCTGTGTTTGTGATGTTCTAACTTCAAGCCCCAAACATCCAAAGAAAATAAGTCCCGAAGCATGAATAAAGAGAGAAATAGATGCACTGGGACATTCTGTCTTCTAGAGGTGAAATAAACTTACACTTGCCTTAACCTTTTTGCTGCAGCATTCGGAGATTTCTGAATGAATATTTCCATCCACTGACTATAGTGTTCAAGTTTACCCCCTGAGCTCAAAAACAAAACTGGTTTTTTGAGGGAAAGGTATTTACAAATGAAAACAAACCATATATTGTTGTGCTATGTGTCCTGAAAACCCAGCAAAGTGTATTCCTTGTTTTGAGAATTATCACTCAAAAGTAAAATACAAAAAATCCTGTCAGTGTTGCAGAAAGGAAGTCTAGGAAAGCAGATGTACATTTTTCTACATTTGTGTGTTTTTCAAGAATGAACAATAGGAAATTTTTATACTTTAATGTAATCATTTATTTTAATACAATGTACCACCTTAACTGTATTTATTTAAAAATATAAATACTGTAATTATTGTAAAATTGTTATTCAGTGTGAAACTATTTCAATGACTTGTTCTCCATAAAAAATCTTATAAGATGTTTTGATATGTTTTCCTGTGGCTTGCACTATCAACAACAAAGATGTTTTGTATGCCATATTGTGTAACATTCTGTAATAACTTTTATGTCATCAGTGCCATTAGATTCTAATTTATCTATGCTTAAATCTAATTGATGCCACTTAGTATGTTTTGACTACTTTTTGCTAAAATTCAATATAATGGTAATTTTATTAGCATATAACAAAAATTTAAAATAAAAATAATGTTTATAGGCAAAGCAGCTCAAAATGTTATTATTAAGTGTATAAAATAGTCAAAATACCAACTTTTTATTTTTGGTGTTTTTTTGACACATTTTGAAAAAAACATTGCGGTCAATTAATGCAGTGAAAGGGTTAAACTTTCTGAAAGGGCCACCGTGGGGCAGGGTAATCTCCATCCTCCTACTGGATGTTTGCAAGACACAGAGACAGGTCCTCACACCCTCTGGAGGGAGCCATGAAGAAGACTTGGGGTCTCTTAATTAAATCACTGAACCCCAGGACCAAGGCATTGTCACAACAAGGAGGGATATGAATGTTCCTAACCATAAGCATGAATGCCCAGGAAGACAGCCACCTGACCCAAGAGAACATGTGACAGAGCCTGGCCCCAGTCATGGTCAGCATTCCTGAGGTTACATCTCTGTGCTCTTCCCCCAGACACAAGAGGGGTTTCCAGCAAGGACGCCCTGCCTTCTTCAAAGCCTTGACAGAGAGAGAGATAACCCTGAAGACCAGAACCAGCATTCAGGGATCCAAACAGCAGGGCTTAGAATTAGGCTGAGCAGACGTATCGTTTTTAAAAGGGACAGAAAACAACAGTCCTGTCCCAGTTCAAAGGGTACGTCTGGTCAGCCTGCTGACACCTTGAATTTAGCCCAGTGAGACTAGGCTGACCAGACTATTTGCAATGGGACAGTACTGCTGTTTTCTGTCCCATTTAAAATGGTAGGTCTTGTCGGCCTAATCAGAATCCTAGTTGACCACTGATAGGAAAGCACTGTCACACTCAGGAGCAAATTGGCAACTGTCAGTGGAAGAGACAGTGATCTGCAGCCCTGAGATGGAGGCTGAGATATTTTGGCAAGAGTTCCAGCTCAGCAAAGAAGCAAAGGGAAGCACCCGCAGAGAGTGGAGTTCAGCAGGGTGAGGCCAGGTGTCGAGATGAGGGGCCCTGTGGACAGAGACTCTTCAGCCTGTTCTACAACCTTAATTGAATTGTTTGCAATGCTGGGGAGAAAGGCAAGAGCAAAGGGTGGCTGATTTGCAGCACAGGGAGTCACACACGTAACCACCATGGACTGAACACAACCCAGAGGCCTCTCTGCATATCTCATGAATCCTGATCTTTCCCACGGCAGAAGTCTGGGGTAACTGAGAGTTACAGACAACTTTTGGACACAAAAGATTAACAAGTGATTTGTCTGAAACGTGAGTCAGCTAAGGAATATATCCCTGCCCCGGATCAGCCAGCTATAGTTCAAAAAACATTATTTCCTAAATAAATACTTCTGAGTCCAAATCCTCTATTTTTCTCTTCCCTTGCTTTAGCTCCAAACTTTGTGTTCTTACATTTTTTTTCTTTCTTAAATAGTATTTACATGTATCTCTTCATTTCTAATAATACTGTGCTAGACTAAGCTGCTATCATTTTACCTTCTCTACTGCAAGTACATCTAGATGACTTTCTCTCCCCAAACCCCCTTTTGATTCCAACCAATCCACAGACCAGAGTGGTTTCCTTAAAACACAGATTGGTCACATGAATGCTCTGCTCAAACCCCTTCAATTAGTAGTTTTCAACACACATACTATTAAAAACTCATGAGGGTGTTTTGGAATATTTTTAATTTTCAGGAGAAATAGTACTCCTCCTCATCAGTCCCAGCAATTTTAACATTGGATTGCACTCCATTTCCATCAATAACATCATATCTTTGTGATGCTGTTTTCAGTAATTACTGTGATAAGATAGTCAGTACTGCAAGGAAGCCAATGTGGAACAAGAAATAAGGGTGGAGGAGTCCAATCTGACCCCAAAGTTTGAGAAGTTGTGTTGTGCCCAATAGGCGCACACCTCCATTTAATAAGTCAGGCCACAGACTGCAGCCCTAGGTCTGAGGTCTTGTTAAAAAGACAGCAGCATCTAGTGTAAGTAGCATACTGTCATTTTCCTTACTCAATACTCACAGTAGGCAGCCAACTCTGTATCCATTTGATTGGCCTTCTGGCCTCGTTTCTTGCTTGTATTTGGACTTTCATCAAGAAGGAAGCCTTGCTATAAACCCTCAGACAGACAGCTGGGGTCCTGAGGGCCTCTTCCCCACTCTGCCTGGCCCTTTCTCCCAGCACTGGCCACTGGGTCTAGTATCCCTTATCTGAACTTGGACAGTCCTCTTTGAACAACAGCCCTGAGCCAGAAACTGCAATCTGCTGCCACTGGGAAGCCCTTACTGTCCACCATACTCCCCTATCTTTCAACAACAATAAAAAAATTATGGAGCACTACTGTGTGCCAGCCACTGGGGAAACCATAATATTCATGCAAACTGAATTTAATATGCATAGTGAGGGAGACAGGCAAATAACAAGTACACAAAAAAATAATATCTTTTTTTCAGCTGGTAGTAAATGATCTTGTTTGTGTATTGACATCAGCTTGGATGGAACTTGAGTTATCTCTCCCTTTTGTCTGGTATTTTCTGTCTCTGGCTTCTGGAGTGATAGGAGCCATTGCAACTCCCATAGTAAGCTGGCTCCATGTGTCAACTGGACCAGTGTCTCTCATCTCTTTTAGCTGGGAGCTCCCAACATCCTACTAACTTGAGTTCAAACTGTTTAGAACACTCCTGTGATGGTTAATGTTACATGTCAACTTGGCTGGGCCACAGGGTGCCCAGATATTTAATCAACCATTCTGGGTATTTCTGTGACAGTTTTTGGATGAGGTAAACTTTTAAATTAGTAGACAATGAGTAAAGCAGATTGCCCTCCATAATGTGAATTGCTTCATCCAATCACTTAAATGCCTTAGTAGAACAAAAACACCAAATTCCCGTGAGCAAGAGAGAATTCTCCAGCAAACTGCCTTTGAACTGCATTTGTGGCATTGGTTCTTCTTGGTTCTGTGGTTGATGGTCCTCAAACTCAAAGTGAGTGTAACACTGTGTCTCCCCTGAGTCTCCAGTTTACTGGTCCAGCCTGCAAATCTTGGGACTTGCCAACCTGTATAGTTGTATGAGCCAATTCCTTATATCAAATCTATGTGTATGTACACACACACACACACACACACACACACACACACACATACACATACACTGCATTGATTCAATTTCTCTGGAAAATCCTGACTAATATATCTCTCTATGACCAATTGGAAATTAAAAATAACTTCTTCCCCAAACAAAAACAAAACAAAGCACAAGTTATCTCTAGCTGAAACCAAGGTCAAATGGTATATACCAATTCAATAAACATTTGCTGATTGATTGACGCACTAACCGGAGAAAGCAGCAATGATACTAATCACTAGATTTAGGATTATAAGATGTATGCAAAGTCAAAAGATCAAGGCATTTCACAAAGCACTTGAAGCAAGAACTATTGACAAGAGAACCAGCTAGGGAAACATATCACTTGTGTTGTATAATCATAAGCAGAAAAAAATTGGGTAGTAAGGTTGTAAGAACCTTATTTTATTCTCAAAATCAATGTGTCAAAAGTGGCAAAAGCAGAAGACTTGGATTCTTACTACTTGAATCAGTAATGCCAACTGTAAAATGAGGACAATAATAGCACCTACCTCAGATTAAATAAGAGAATGAGAGAAAAGCATTAGTGCCCAAGTACACATGCTAAGTGCTCAGTAACTGTTGATTGCTCTCATTATTATTTGTCTCTCCTACATCTTGAAATGCGAGGCCAGATAAGTGCTTAAAAATATGAAGAAATACGGAGTTCCCTGATGGTGTAGTGGCTTAAGGCTTTGGCGCTGGTGCTGTCAGCACTGCGGCCTGGGTTCGATTCCCAGTCAGGGAGCTACCCACATACCAAAAAAGCAAAAAAAAAAAAAAAAAAAATGAAGAAATAGAACAAAGATAAAAAGGACACAGATTTATACAATATTATCTGAGGAATATTAATATGAGGAGTATTAACTCATAAAGGTATCTCAAGCCACCTCCCCACATTTGACCCACCCCTAAATATGACTAGCTGGCAGATCAGATAGTCATACTATCTGATACACAAACTAATGCAATTCCATATAGAAACACTTAAGTGCCATAAGAGAGTTTTAGGTACCTTGTTGCAGAAGTTCAAGGAGAAGAAGCAATCACTTCCTACAGGAATATCAAGAAAGCAAGCAGGAAGAGGGCCTGGTTTTGGAGGACAGAGCTCCTGTGTGCACATGGAGGTGAGGAAAGGAGAGCAGTGTGAACGAAGGCGTGACGGTGGAGAGCTTCCCTATCAGGAAGCGGCCCAGGTTGTTGTGGGCAAGGGAAGAGTGGGGCAGAGAAGTGAGTGATGCAAGTGAAAATTGACAAGCCACCTAGAAGTTAAATGACTTTCCTGAGGCCATACAGTCAAGATGAGATTTGACCTCCTTTTTATTCCAAAACCCTGCCTTTTACTACCCAACTCAAAAAACTAAAAAAAATAGAAGTTTGGGCCAATATCATAAAATACTATTAATGTTTGATTCTCCCACACCTAACATTACATCTAACATGCAGTAAGGAAGCAGAAACTTTAAAATGTATTAAGAAAGGGGCACTGAAATAGCATAACATGGAAGACCGGCTTGTTTTAAGGTGGAGAATTAGAGCGTTCAATGAAATTTAACCAAGGTATCAAAAATACCTCCTAACCAATATCCAGAATTATGACTAATGGAAAATACCTCAAAAGGAATTCTGCTTCTCTATTCATATGCCTGTCTTAGCAACCTGGAAAATTCCCACTGGCAAAAAAAAATCTCCCCTGGGGGGGTTTCATTACTCCTTTTGCCTTCAAACTATAAGCCAAGTAATTCTACCAAATTCTTTCTAATAATCTACAGGCAAATTCAAGTCTCTATTTGAAAAACCTTTTAAAGGGTATTTGACACTAATCATGTTTTCTGTGCTCACCCTGAGCTAACGGCATGAAGGGGCCAGTGGTTGGCACTGGAGTCAGGCTGCTGTGTCTTATGTACTAATATGTACTAGAAGACAGCGACTGCCACCATGACAGGCCTGTGTAAAAGCTCCCACCCCTCAAGTCTTTCTTGAACATTCCTTGACTTTTCCAGGCCTATATAGCAATCTCACCCAGCCAACAGTCAGTTTGTATCAGGCCAGGTGTGTGTGAGTGTGTGTGTGTGTGTGTGAGAGAGAGAGAGAGAGAGAGTGTACATATGTGTGATTCCTATTTTGATGGCCTCTTCCTGGTTTCCAAACTGCCATCCATTCTTAATGCTGGCAAGATCGTTTGTTTTCTCCATGTTTTTTTCCTTGTGCTTCTATCACTTTTAATCAGGTATCCCAATAGAGGGATAAACTTTCGATTTACTTTGGTCATTCCTCAAAGAATGTTGGTTATGGGGGTTTCCTGGCCCTCCAATGTATATAGAAGGTGTCTTCACTCTATTTCAGAGCATGTATGGATTTATTCAGCTAACATATTTACAGAGGCCCTACTATGTGCCAGGCACCGTGCAGGATGCCAATAAGAAGATAAGCATTCCATTTAAGCAAATAACCAACATAAAGACTAGAAAACACTAAGTTTAGAAACCTACAGACCTCAGTTGGAGGGGTAGCCCAGTGTGCTAAGCCAGGGGACTGAGGTTCTAAATTTGGATCTGCCTTTTAAAATCTATCTATATTTTTATTTTTCATATAAAAAAAATTAGATAGAGAACAGGACTGAATGAGTATTGTTCCTTCCTGCTCTGGAATTATAAATGTGGAAATCTATTGAGATTCTCTAAAACTATCCAGGTTTCATTACATAGAAAAAATACCTTACTTATAATTTATGTCATCTCATATTTTTTCAGTATGCTCTTCATATTGGCTATCAAAGTCCTCTTCAATATAACCCTAATCTACCTTTCTCATAAAATCTTTTACAATTTAACTTTCATACATATCCAAGTTTCTGGTCCATTTGAACCCCAATTTGATTCTAAAATAATCCCACATTCTCCTACCCATCACTTTTCTTTCAATCTGAAGTGTCTTTTCCTATCATCTCTATCAAAAGGCTACCATCTTCTGTGTGGCTCAGCAAAAATATTTCCTAATCTATAAATTTTACCTTACTCACTTCAGTTAATTATGGTTGCTTTTTACATTGATCTCCGTAGCACTTCCCCCTTACATTAAACCTATCATGTTTGTGTCCAAGAGTCACATTTCTTACTCCATCCTTGCTAGGGCCAAATGTACAAACTGACTCATCAACATTCTCCACCCCGACCCAGCTTTGTGTCTCCCCTACGGTGTCTTCCTTGGTGACTGACAGCCTGAGAGCAGTGGTGTGCTAGTAAATGTTTAATAACTAGTTCCCTAGGGGGAAAAAATTAAATGTTAACGACTAAAATAAAACTGAAGCAATGAAGGTGTTGAAACATCACGTGTTGGTCGATAATGTGAGAGATTTCTTTGCTCTATTGTTAATAGTTTTTTAATACTACAACAGTATTTTCTCAGATTTTATCCTATTCACTATATAACAGCAGTAGAGACAACACACTTTTAGATAGTCTGCATTCTTAGCATCTTCTCCACCATTTTGGTGTTTTCTGATTTTCATGGTATAAATCCACCATCATGGCTAATTTTGAGCTACTGATGGGTTCTCAGTGAACACAGAGCTCATCTTTCTGGACCCTGCTCAAGCATCAACTACTCCAAGAAGACCCCTTGCCCCCACCTCAACTTTCCAAGTACTTCCTCTCTTCCCATAGCACAGGACTCGGCCCATGCTCCTTATCCTGGATTTGAATTTCAAAGTCCCATAGAAGTCTCCTTACTTTATAAAGGTTTCTTCTCCCCACAGGGAAAAGAAGTTAAATGAGAAAGAAAGAAGGAAAGAAAGAAAGAGAAAGAGGGAGGGAGGAACTGCAAGGGGGAGAAGGGAGGGTGGTGATAGATATTAATAGTTCCTTCACCAGCTGTTGGCTCCCTTCTGTTGATGAAATAAGGCACTCTCCCCCGGCCACAGATGACAGGAAAGGCCACTGGGCTCTTTTGCAATTGATCAAACAGCGGGGGTGCTGCTCCTAGAATTGTGACATGGAAGCTTGCTTCACATTCCTATCTTTTAAACTGGGTATGTTAGCATAAGTAATTACCGGAAACACGGAATACTGGGTCCAGCTGCATCCCCCTTCTACAAACAGCAGAGAGAGGGGACTTCCTCCCCAGCAGTCAGCCTCCCCACCCATATCGATAAGGTAGCCCTCTGCCTTGATAAATGGTGCCTTAGTGTTATGGATGAATTTTCTCTGGGTACTACCACAGCTTTCACCTTTAAACATTTTTGCTAATGCCCTCCTCTCTCATGATCTTTAGCAGTCTACAGGGAAGCAGAAAAACTCATGCTTTATGATACATTGATATTATACTCTGACTAATATAAATAATTTTCTACTTTATAATTTTCACTCACAGCAATTAATTCTCCTAAACAAGGTTTCTAAGACTCTTCCAAGATGATGCTGTAAGTAGTAAAAAAAAATGTATCCATGGCAGTGGGGGGTGGGGGTGGGGGTGCATGGAGTAAGCACAATCACATAGTTATATACCATCAACATGATCGGGGTCTGCCTTCTTTACAAAACAGAGAACTCAAGTGTCTTAAGCCTAAATTTCCCAAACGTCATAAACCCATGAGAAATGCAAGTGTAAAATCTCTGATTTATAACCCCTGTCAACAAAAAGAAGATAAAATGCCACCTACTTCTTGCTCCCACAAAATTCTCTTTCACTTTGCTGGTGATCTCACAGGTCCTATGCTGCTTATTTATTAGGGAGTGGCTGCAGGACCAAGGTTCTTGGGGAAACAGCAATATGCACAAGTGCCAGGTGGTGCAATGTTAAAAACCGTCCATTGGCACCAAACTGAATCATCACCCTGGTTCTGACACCACTGCCCTGTATAGGAATGACCATCTTATACATCGCTTACTTAACATTTTTCAGGAATAGAGCTAGCCTGTGAGTGCCGGCTACCCTTCCTGAAACACCCAGCCACTCCCCACACAAAAGTATCTCTGAAGATCCGGGAGCAAAGGAGTCCATATCATCCAACCATAATACCCTTTAGAATTCTCCTTCGTGGCACAAAAATTGTACACATGCACAGAAGAAATGGTTTCATTGGGTCATCCCTGAAATAGCCACTTGATTCCTGTGCTGTCTTTGGAGACACTCAACCATCATTCATAAGGCAACTCCATCTCTCATTGCTATGCAAATCTAACCTCTCTGTGTCTTAGAACTTGTTCAGCCCATCTCTCAGAACCTTCTGGAGAAGTCAAAGAAGGTCATTTTAAAGACAGGAAATAAAAAAACTAAAAAGAGAGTATTTCTCTCTTGCTCTCTCTCTCTCTCTCTTTTTTTTTTTTTTTTTTTTTTTTTTGGATATCTGCATCTGCAATTCTTCATATTGTTCTGAAAGGTCCAGAAAAGACATGTAAGATGTTTAACAAAGTGGGGAGTTCCTTTATAAAGTCAGACTACAAAGATACAAAGGAAGTGCAAAGACTGACAATATACGGTTGAAATCAATTATGCTTTTTATTATGTGTTGTATTAGTTTTCCCCATTGCAGTTTACCACAGTTTTGCTTACAGAAGGGGCCAAAAAATATATATACACATTTTAAGAAAGGAAAAAACTATATTAAAATTGTGATGTTCAATGTTTACCAATAACAAAAGATGAATACAAGTCACGTTTGACTTCTGCAATGACAAGAGGTGCTCAAAGTGGTCACCATCAGCACCCAGACACTTCTGATCACAGCAAACTACTGCCTGAGCCACACTGACCGAAGTGTCCACTGGTATCGCTGTGCGTGCCCTTGTGCACATCACACACAGGACCACGCGTCTCACACTTGCCATGAATGCGTGTGATTGTTAGGCGTGTCGGAGGTGCTGTTGCACGGTCATGTCTCCACTGTTGTTGTACTTACACAACTTCGGGAATTTCAAATACCACTTCAACACAGTCCTGCGCTTCTCAAACAGCAACGGTGCTTCCACCATTTTCTCTGACAGCCCTGCCTGTCTCACGGTGACGCTAGCATTCATTTGATTAACGTCACCTTCTGAACAAACATCATACTACACATTGCTACCACAATTCAATTCAACTTTGAAAAGTAACACACAGGTAACATCTCTTAAAATGTGTGTACATTTTTGGCATGCCCAGTATATTTAGTTATTGCTTCTTACAACCTTCACAGAAGGCATCATTCATCTCTACTTCTCAGAAGTGGAAGCAGAGCTAGAGAAGTTAAGTGAGTTTCCCATATTTAACCAGATAAATGTCTCTGGAGCTGAAGTTAGAGGACCTTCTAATTCTTAAACCATTTCACCACAAATTCTTACACATGTAAGGTTTGGAATGGTGGATTTATGACATTGCAGAGTTTCAGAATTGAGAAGGAGAGTGGAGAGGCATTTAAAAATTGAAAGAAACAATTGTAAGATGAATAAAGTTGCTATTAAGGCACTTTAGCAAAACTGTCATGCAGACAAATTCTGCAATCAGAATACCTAAATTAGAATCCCAGCACTTTCCCTTACTCTGTGTTCTGAGACAAATAACCTTCCAAAAAGTGTCAATGGGATTGTCTGTAAAATGGGAGTCATCAGAGAATCAACCCTTTCTAGGTTGTTACAAGGATAAAATGAGACAATGCCTGTGAAGCACACAGTATAGTAAAACATCATAAATACTTAATAAATTTTAACAATTGCATTGGTATCTATCTCACAAGTCCTAAAACTTAAAAATAGCTCAAAAGTGGTTGATTCGAATTTACTGATCACAAATCTAAAGGTGTCCTTGAGAAGAATCAGATTGTTTAGAAAATGTTCCTAACTCCTGAACACCAAGGAGAAGAGGCAGGGGTACCCACAACCTCTCCTTTTGTGCCTTGCTAGAATAATTTCAGGTAGATGCAACACAGAGCTTAATATATGTATTTATAGAAAATGTTGTGTCTTGGTTAATACATTCTTAAGACTATTGACTTCTGGAGGGCAAGGACCGAGTCTTCTTTAGATCATTTAAAACCCTCCCGAAGACCAATACAGTGCTCTGCACTCAATGAAATAATTTTAATCCCTTATTTATTGATGGAAAAAACATGAGGTATTTGGAGAGATTTGCCAACAGCAATTGATCGTGAAAAACAGCAATTAAACTTCATCAAGCAAAGTCAATGGCAGGCAGAAACCAAGAAATAAGCACTGAGGAAATGAGGAACTGAGGCAGCAATTGCCTGGTTGGTGTAGAAAATACCCATAGAAGAGCATTTATTCTGTAATTTTACACTAAGCATCGAATTTGATCCTCTTGATAGCCCAGAAAGGTAGGGTAATATTTTTATATATGATAATTCTGAGACTCAGAGACAGAGAAAACAGCTGGCTAAGGGGCACACAGTTAGTAAATTAATATAAACTGATAAAACCAATGCTTTGGATTTAAAAAAAAAAAAGTTAACTGTTTGGGGAAATGATCCTGTTTCAAACTTTTGTGTTTCAAGGCAGCTACATAATAATACTGTCACGCTGCGGGTGAGCTTTGTTTTTAAAGGACCTACAGTTGCAAAGCTGTAACATTTGATAGCTTCGTGGCCCTTCCCTGAACGTTTTGGCCTGTGGCTTGAAATGTTGAAATACATATGTAGATCTCTATATATGTATATACAGATACACTCATCTAACACCATTTCAGCCTACTCTGAACCCGGGAAACATCAGATCATGTGATAGAATAATGCTGTGAAAGACCCAGCCATTGCCCAGCAGAGTGACCTGAGCAGTGAGGGGTCCCGGCTCCCTTGGAACTTTCCCGTCTCCTCTGCCCCCACAAAACTCTCCCATCTCTGAGCAACGATCCTCTCAGTGCCACACCACGAAGTCTTGCCCAGCAATGCTTAGAGCCCCTGCTGATCTGAACTGATCTGCCCAATTGTCCCAAGAGCCCCTTAAAATCATGTGCAATTTCTTTTCCTAAGGGTTAGGCAAGAGCCTGTGCTGGGCAAATATTTACTGATGAATGTATTGGGGAATTGTAATGCAATTTAGTAACTGTTTGAGGGTAAACATGAAAGAATTCTGTAGAAATACAAATAAAGAAAATATATTTCTGATGGCGGAAAGAGACTAGACAACCTAACATTCAAACAGGGCCTGAAGGAGGAGTGGATCGCCCCTGAATCAAGCCAGATAAAAGGGGGGCTGGATGGAAGTTTAGTGGTGATAGAGTCCTACAGTGCCTTTCGTACTGCAAGATTCCTCCATCATTTGAAAAGTGGACTCAAAATTTTCAATCACATAAGATGTCTGGGCTGATCAGTGTGAAGTTAATGGAATGACAAGTGCAGCAGTTCATTTGGTGGTGTCATCTGGATCCAACCAGATCCCGGTTACGGTGTAGTGCCCCCTGATGGAGATTATCTATTCTAGATGAATATTGATGACGATTGATCAGGGCTTGGGGGCTGGCTAGGACTTCCAAGATTGCTGTAGCAAATGCAGGAGTCGTTTACTGTTCCATCGGCCTGGTCAGAAGAGGTTGGGCCAGGAGAACACAGGCCTGCTTACTGGATGGGGTCGCCTGCTGTTTCCGTTCTGCACTTCCCTCCCCTGTTCAGATGAGCTCTCCATCCCTTCCAGCACTAAGGAAATAACAAATGTAGCCAGCCCCCTTTGAAGAAGAAAAACAAAGGGGCTAACTGCCAAGTATATTATATTAGAACCCCTATTACCGTGGGGCTTATAATCACAGGATTTTACTATCTTTGACTCCCTCTTATGTCCTATAAGAGATCAATCAACTTAGACTGTACACCCTAGTTGTGAAGCAAGCCATTCCATCAGTGGATGGTATTAATTGGTGGAAAGTCAGCACTCCATTCCAACATGTATACATCAGCACTATCTGTGTGCTCACCCAGAAGGAACCACACCCTTCGAATGTTGGGGAATAGACAGCTCACATCTGCTAAGTTTTCTCTTGGCCTGACTAAATGCCCCGCGTTCCCTCGGGAATGACGTGTCTGCCTCGCTTGCTGTTGTGTCCCAGGATTCAAGGGAAGTGAACTGGAGCACGGTGGACTCTCAGCAAAGATGGACTGAATGAGGACATGAATGAATCTTTAAAAAAAAAGGCCAACTTTGGGTCATTTGGGGAATGGTTCCAAAGTTTCCCCCCATGGGGAAAATGCTCTCATATGTGTCTTTCCTCTTCACGTGTGGCACCCAAAATAGAATGCAGAACTCCAGGTGTAGTCCAACAAGCACAGAGAACCAGACTGAGCACCAATCTCACCCTGGGTGCTAAACACCAATGAATGCAACCCAAGACTGACTTTTCTTTTTGAACAATTCAATTACCATGGATTCAGATCAAGTTTATTGTCAGCTAAAACCGCCCCCCTCCAAAGGTTTTTTCATGGATCTACTGTTCAGCTACATCTCCCGCAATCGAGTTTTCAGATTGAAGTGCAAGACCTCACATTATGCCCTGTAAATTTTGTCTTATTGAATTTAGGCCATTACACCAGCATCTAAAGACCTCTTTGAGCCTCGATTCTGACCTGTGACATACTAGATATGCAGCCTAGCTTTGTGCCACTTACAGATTTGATCAGCATTCTCTCATTGTCCTCACACAAGCCTTCAATAAGCACCTGGACGAAGTCCTGGACAGAGCTTTGAGATTTGCGTCAGGGACTTTCCTCCAGATTAATGGTCATTTATCTTGTAGCTGCATTATTGCCTGAGGGCACCTGGGAAGTCACAAGAAAGAGAAATAATGTACCATCAGAGCTTAGACAGAACTACTTTGTAACCCCAGCTTATCATTTACTAATTGTGTTCCTTCTAGCAAGAGATAAGGGGAGGAAATGAGCTTCTATTGCACATCTATGGTCATATGTCAGACATTAGTAAAGGGTTTTGAATCCATAGGTTCATGCTATTGGCAGAACAACTTACAGAAATATCATGATCCCCATTTTTACAGATGTGAAAATTGAGGTTTAAAAAGGTAAAATACCTGAACCGAACTATAATATATAAGTGGAAGGCAGCAAAGCCAATATTAGAATCCAGGTCTTTCGCAGTTTAATGCTCATGTTCTTTTCACTAAATTCATGCCCTTTGAAACCTAATTTCATAAGGACAGAAAAGTTAGAAAACTTAGCAGTGCAGGAACCAGCAGATATCACCTCGATATAATCTTATATTAAACCTGAACATCATTGAGCCTTTTAAAAAATCTCACCAACATTTTTAAAATAGAAACAAATGCTTGTTTAAAAAAGAAACAACTGGGAAATTAATCATCTTACCCAAAGCCACAGGGTGGTTGTAACAAAGCCCGTTGGGCAAACATCTAGTGAGAATCAGACCTCCACCTCCTCCCACCTATACCATGCTTCAGGATAGGAAAATGCCTGCATTACCTTAAACCAAAAATCAATCAATAACCCTTGGCAAGTATATTCTTGGTACATTTTCTTTTCTTATGAGTTTCTGAGAGCACACAGAGAAAAATAAAGTATGGACTCTTCCTCAAGATGTTCACATTGTAAATGGAAAGGCATAATATACAAGATTTGATTCCATTTCATCTATACAACTCAATTTCCTTGTATTACTAGTCTGTCACAGGTAAAACAGAATGGAATATATAGGTACAAGTAAGTGATAGCTCCTGTGGGCAGACTGCTTACACTCTACTAAAGTGCATCATCTAAGCAAGCACATAGGATGAGGTATAATATAGTATGATAGGGCCCCAGGAGATGCAGGCCAAGTATTCCAGGCACTCAAGGAAAAATGAGAGGCCTGCCTGAGATCTAGCATGATGCCTGGCTCTTTGTTGGGACTTAGGGCAAAAAGGGGAGTTTTCCCAGTAACAAAAATATTAGCTCAGAGCAGGAAATTCTTTTGATCTCCGAAATGAAGGAAAAATTACAGAAGGCAAATGAAGCTTGATTTTGATCTTTGGTTTTGATCATAAGATTTGACTATAAGTCTATTCTAAGGCTCTTCACCTATACCAAGTTTGTCCAACCTGTGGCCAGCAGACTGCATGTGGCCCAGGATGGTTTTATATGCAGCCCAACACAAATTCATGAACTTTCTTATGAGATTTTTCTTGCGACATATTTTTAAGCTCATCAGCTATTGTTAATATTAGTGTATTTTATATGTAGTCCAAGACAATGCTTCTTGCAATGTGGCCCAGGGAAGCTAAAAGGTTGGGCACTCCTGACCCACACTGTCCAATATGATAGCCAATGGTTGCATGTGGTGATGAAGCACTTGAGACATGCCTAATCAAAACTGCTATGTGCTCTAATTATAAAATGCATACTAGATTTAGAAGACTTAGTACAAAGAAAAGAATATAAAAAATGCCATAACAAATTTCTGTACTAAACACATGTTTAAATAACAATATTTTAGATAGATTGGGTTAAATAGAATATATTATTAAAATTAATTTCTGCTCTTTCATTTTTTTAATGT
Source organism: Lyroderma lyra (assembly GCA_004026885.1). Taxonomy (NCBI): domain Eukaryota; kingdom Metazoa; phylum Chordata; class Mammalia; order Chiroptera; family Megadermatidae; genus Lyroderma; species Lyroderma lyra. The sequence goes on along the minus strand of PVJL010000340.1, from coordinate 140,551 downwards.
GACTACTAAAAGGTTTAAAATCTCATGTGTAGCTTGCATTCTTTTTTTTGTTTTTTGTTTTTGGATAGTGCCAGTGTTGAGAGTGGCTCACTCAGAGAAGGTACTCACTACATGTATGTTGAACCAGCCTGAGCAATAGAAAGGCTATTACAAGAGATACATACAACAAAAGCAATGGCATTAAGGTAAAAAACTAAAGCATGTCCTGGGGACAGGGGTAAAAAAGAAACATGGTATGACAGTACTTTGGAAGAAAGATAGACTATGAATGAACCATATTTTTGCTTCTATGTTTGTAGAGATATTGCCCAATTCCTTTTTTCATCTACTATCTGGGGCTCATTAATTGAGGAAAATAATCACCTTAAATGATAACAGAATAATCTCTTAGAACAAGTACTTAATGAGCAATGTAGTACGAGGGCTGTCCAGAACATACCCAGCCATGTAATATGAAAATAGAGGCATTTATGGCTGGATGTTTTCCAGGCAGCCCTTGTCTATCAAAAGAGGACAGAGGACAGAGAGTCCTGGTTCTTTGTGAACTTGCTTTGTGACATTGGCTAGGTCACTTCATTAACCTCTTGGGTCTCCTCCCCCACAAAATAAGAGAGTTGGACTAGACTAAATTCCCTGCATTTCTACTGAGGTTGGGCAGGGGGAAAGGGCATGGTCTGTAGGACCTAAAAGCAGTAGTTACATTCTAGTTTTTGCTGATGCATGTTTTCCCTTCCTATAATCTGGTTGCTGCTAGGTTTAAATGGCCTCGGAGATCTAACAAATCTTTTTTCATCCTACTTTTGGTCCTTGTTAGGAGAAAATGTATGAGAAGAATGTTGGCCAGGTAAGCACACAGTATTTAAGTAAAAAGTCCGGGAGTTGATGAAAAATCCATCCAGTGTAAATTTTCCTACAGAAATGTGGTAAATTGTTGCAAATAGTATTTGATTCTGTCCTAAACAATACCTCTTGCAGGAATGGCTAATGCTTTTGCTTCAGGTCATAAAATGATCATGAGTCAAGATGACCAAAATTGGAATTGTTGTTACATTTTCTTCTGAAGATATTGACTATTTCCTCTATTAGAATCAGATTGTAAGTTAAGCTAGAGATGTAAGTGATTTAATTAATGAAATTCTTAGTAGCAATACATATGCCATATTAGAAGACTTAGTTGGACTAGGTGGGGTATAGATTAGTCAATGTTTTCATGGTTGCCAGTAACAGAAATGCAGTTCAAATAGTTTAAGCTGGAGCATCAGAGATGGAACTATTTCGTCAAGGCTGAGGAGACATACCATTTTAAATTGAACAGAAAACCATGGTACGGTCCCGTTTCAAATGGTACGTATGGCCAACCTAGTCTCACTGGGCTAAATTCAAGGTGTCAGTAGGCTGACCATATGCACCATTTGAAATGGGACCATACCACTGTTTTTTGTCTAGTTTAAAACAGTACATCTGGTCAGCCTTATTTTGTCATCTCTACCTTTGCTGAACTCACATCTCTACTTCTTGGCCTCCTCCATGACTTCAGACAGGCTTGCTCCATATTAGAGGAGAGGAAAGGGGGAGGCAAGAGCACAAAAAGTTCCAGGCTTATATCCTCCCTGCTTTGCTATTCCATGGAAAGCAGTGGAATTTTATCTATGTATCTATCTGTCTATCATCTATCTATTCTCTTTCTGTCTATCTAAAATCTCAGAGAAGGAGTCTGATTGGCTGGTTTTGGATCATAAGCCAGTCAGATGACAGATATTGTGGTTGACAAGACCTGACAACATGCCTACACTGCAACCAGAAGATTGAGACGCTGTGTTTGGCAGACCCAAATGAACCACATGGGGTGGAATCTGGTCCATTACTCAAACGAAGGGACATATTCATAGCACTGGAAAGAAGAAAGGTATGATGAACAGAAAAAGAAACGTCCAGTACAGGAAGCCACTGGCCCTTAACATGACCCTTTCCCAAAATGGACACAAAAATCCACTTCACTTTCATTAGGAATCCTCCCTCCATCTCTTTGTCCCTAACCATAGTAGTAGGTGTCACCCAAATCCTCAGACTTCCTTCTGCCAATGATAAATGCCTCCAGGGGCAGAGCACCATGATAACAAAGAGAACTGACAGAGCGGGGAGAAGCACGCTTTTGCTCTTGGGCCAGTTCGTCACGCCTGGCAGTGTCTGCCATCAGGGGGTATTTGTCTTAACTTGACCTTGTCAGCTCTGGAACCTGATTGCCTTTTGGACCTGTAAACTCTCTGCTGTAACCCTCCATGAATGCTACCTCTTCCCTTCATGGTGTTTTGGTATCTTCCATGTTCCCTCAGCCTCCAGAGGTCCTGTGCTGTCTCCACCTCCACATGACCGGCTAGCTTTTCATGTATAGTTTCCGGTATGTTTGCTTTTTCGTGTTCTTATGCTTGGTCCTCCCCTAATTCTAACTCTGGCACTTTACCAATAATTCAGCCCCTGTTTATTTCTTAATCAAATTGAACACATTTGGTGCTGTCAAAACCACAAAGCTAACTAGGCTCCCACACATACATTAATTGATGTGGTCAGGGATAGTTTGTAAAAAACACAAAAGGAGTTAGCCGAAATGGCGATTTCACAAAAAGGGGAAGGTATCTCTGATATTGCCCACCAAAACGTGCATAACTACCATTAGAATTTTATTCCATTGCTTTATCAAATTTATGCTTTGTCTCCTATTAAAATGGGAATCTTAAGTTGGAAATCATTTATCAATCTTTTTTCTGAGGCGGGATGTGATAAGGACATTTGGAAAAGAGCATAAAAGCTCCAAGTAACCAAGAAGAGGACAAAGAGATGGCATTCTAGAGGTCAAAGGCATCAAACCAGAGACATAAAAGAGGGCTCCTGTCTCCAGTGTTGCATGTCCCCAGCACGTACATTTCTGGTTTTGACTCCCCTGTACTCCTATTACCCAATCTGTTATTTTCTCTTTGTCCTATTGGGATGCCTTGACCCCATCCTAATCCTCTTTGGGACAGATGTCCCTTTGACGTCAGATTTGGCAATGCTTCAAAACTCACACTTGCAGCAGCTTAGGCTAAACAGGAGAAAGCTGAGGCTACTGAAAGACCAGATTAGACGAGACCTGAAAGAGATCAGCATCAGCACGGTGGTGACAAGCTAATGGGGTTGGCAGAGCTGTAACTGGCAGATCGCCAGTATCTTACCTCCCAGCAAAGGAGTCGTGGTTTGCTGGGTGGTTCTAAATGAGGATAGCAGCTCCAGGGCCAGAGCATTGAAAGGCACAGGTTAGGGAAGACGGTCAATTCCTCTGGCCTTTCATTCAGATGCCTTGCATCATTGGGGTTTTTGTTTATTTGTTGTTTGCCTACTGTCTTCTCTCTCTCTCTCTCTCTCTCTCTCTCTCTCTCTCTCTCTCTCTCTCTCTCTCAAATGTGTCCTACATTGGTCTTAATACATTTGTGGATGATGTTCACAGTTGCTATCACCCTTTGCATCATCTGAAAACGTCCAGATGAGTTGGAAGCAGCAATAAACAACCAGGCAGCCAGCTCTCATAAAGATGAATCAAACTATGGTGATCTGATAAGAAGACTTGTGAGATCCATTTATTTTCACCCCAAAGTGTAAGAGTTATTGTATCTTCTGAAATCGTCAGTGTTGATAAAGTAACCAATTGGAAGACACACTATTCATGCTTCACCCAAATGTACCGACTGGGTAAACAGAACTATGGCTTGTATCGGCAACCATAAATTTAAAGTTAATATTTCAGGTCTATATCTAAAGAATGACAGAATATCATCTCTCCTGATTCATCCAGCAGGAATGCATCATTCTTTTTCTCCCAATCTAATCAGGAACACTTCTGCCATGTTCATTTTTCTTTGTAAGTCAGAAAAGCACAGAAAAGATTTAGGCCTTCTCTTCCACACCCCTTTGACACAGGGTGGAGGAGGAAGCCGACTGCAGAAGAGCAAAACCTCAGATCCCATTCTGACCACACCACGGGTCCTCTTGCTTTGGCCGGAATCAACTTCAAATGCTGTACACAAGTGCCATCTAGCGGTCACCCGTAAAGTAACAAGAAAGAACACCAGCCTTTCGAGAATAAAAGAGACTTTCTTTCCTTTTTATTTAAACAAGAGGATTTTTCTGCATTTGCCTTTTTTTTTTTTAGGGGAAATTATTACTTTCATCAGTTTCTATTTGTTCTGGATGGAAGTATCTGGGCTCATCTTCTGCCACAGTGTGCTTCAGTCCATAAAATGTGGGCTGGGGTTTTATTCCCAAGAAGCCATATTGAGAATGTACCCTTTATTGCCAGTCACTACTCCATGCAATAAAATCCAGGCGCTTCTATTGACACGGTACTCTACTTCCGCAAACACTTCAGAATTAAGGAGTGGTGGAAATGAAAGAGAAAAGTAAGAAACGGGGGTGAAGCAAACCGTAACCATCAACTTCAGTGGTTCCCCAGTGCAGATTGCAGAATAACAATAGAAGCCCCACCCTGAAATCAAAACCCCTGCAGTCTTACTCGAACTCCCTGTCCTAGGCTCCCTCTCCTTCCGCCCCCTTGTATACATTTCTGTCTCCACATAAGCCTGTCCACTGACTCCTGAATAAATAATACATTTGAATCTCTCCTCATTTTCTTTACTATTATGGTCCCTTCTCCCCAATCTGTGATACTGTCCCCTCCCTTCCCGCCTTACTCAACCCTATCTGTTCTTCAAGTTTTATACTACTGTAACAGGATACCTAAATGGGACTATTTTAGTCTTGGTTGTCACTGAGACCTATACCAGTTAGTTACTGCTAAAAAGCAAATTATTCCCAAACTACATGCATGCATTAGTCTTCATAAGTCTGCGAGTTAGCTAGGTGTTCCAGTCTCAGCTAGGCCCATTCATGCACCTATGGGCAGTGGGAGGTTGTGCAGACAGCTTTGCTCTTCTTAGTCCAGCCCTCACACGTGTGTGTTGGTGTGACATAATAAGCAATACATATTTGGTCTCTCTTCCTGATTCCTGACACAGAGCTTGTAAAACCTTTCTAATAATGACCTGAATAGCAGGAATGCTAGGAGCATCATTTGCTCTAATATTTGGTCTTTGACCTTGGTTTCTGACCCAAAGCTCCTGAAATCTTTGGAATTTCCTGGGAAATAGGAGGGACTTTTGTTCTTAGGAGATAACTCTCGGTAGGCTTCTGAATAGGAACTGGTCACCAAAAAGATCAGGCCATAATTAGAGACTTGGAAGTCTCAGCCTCACCACCCGCCTCCCACCTCTACCATGCATCCTCTGAAGAGGAGAGGGAGAATGGAGATTGAATTAATAATCAATCATGCCTACCTGGAAAAGCCTCCGGAAAAATCCCCAAACCATGAGGGTTGATAAACACACCCATGTGCTTAGAAGTGGCACACCCCATCTCCATGGGGACAGAAGTTCCTGCACTCAGGTTTCTTCCAGACCTCACCCTATGCATCTCTTCATCTGGCTATTCATCTGTGTTCTTTATAATAAACCAGTAAATGCAAACAGTGTTTCCTTGAGTTCTGTTAGCCCTTACAGCAAATGATAAATACTGAGGAGACAGTGGTAGGAACCTTCAATTTATAGCCAGTTGGTCAGAAACGCAGGTGACAGCCTGGGACTTGCAAGTGGTATCTGACATGGGGTAATCCGTGTCCTCGTTGAATTGCAGGATGCCCATTTGGTAACCAGAGAGTTGCAATATTGGTTAATGTGGGGGAAGGGGCCAGGAACCAAGTGGTGTCAGAAGTGTTGTGAGTGGAGTATAGGAAAACAATTTCCTATTTCATTGGTTAGCTAGCTATAGGCTGGTCCAAGATGGCCACACCCGGGCACACCTTGTGTGCTCTCCCATCCTCCAAAAGGCTAGCCTGGGTTTGTTCACACGGTGGTACAAGGCACTCAGAGACAGAAGAATCACTCAAGGCTTCTTGAGGCCCAAGCCTGGGACTGGCACCTTGTCACTTCCACGGCAATCAGTTGGCCAAAGCAAACCACAAAATGAGTTCTGATTACAAAGAAATAGACTCCGTCTTCCAGTCGGACAAACTACAAAGTCACTTAGCTCAGAGATATGGAGAGAAGTAAAGCAAATGGCCCATTTTGAAACTCAATGCACTTCGAGGCCCCCATGGGAAAGCACATCTCATGGTGATGTGAGGGGCACTCTGCAGACCTTATTGTTATTTACATAAGTAATTTATTATTTACATAAATAATACATGGGTATGAAATGGAACTTTATTTTTCATTTCCAAGCAAAATAACCTAGGGAGAAAAGCAGCACTGTGTTTCCTTTTTGCAAATCTTTTTCATGTCTGCTCCAGAGGAAGGTGCTAGATTCTCACATCTGCTTCAGTACTCAGGAGTGCAATGTGTGCTTTTGGTCACAGTACATGAAGATCTGGCCTCAGACAGCTATGGACATGAAACGGGGAGGAGTTTTTTGGTAGCAATTTCAGATAATTGTGAACATTCTTCTTTGATACTACACCAAAACTTAACAAGCAGTAATTTCTTTAAAGTTAGTTATAATGTGGAATCTAAAACCATATCAAGATGGTTGAACGCTGTTATATAAAAATGCGTGTGTTCATTGTGTACTTTGAGTGGATCTTTTATCCCTGAATGATTTCATCAGAGTACGTGTTGTTCATTTAGAAAATACTGGCTCAGTGAGTTATATAAATCATCCAAATGTTGTCACGTTTTATTATCTAATATCAAACAAAAAATACCTCTGTTAATAATATCACCACTGGCCTCATTAGAAAATTCTTTAAGTATTGGGGAACTATCATTCCCATATGGCAGACAGAAGGGGTCTCTACTGCCAATTTTTGCTTAAAAGCTCAAATGTTTTACTGGCAAAAAATATTGTTCATTGCTTTCCTGAAGTGACAGATTCCCATTGTTCAGTTTCAAATCATGTCTGCCAATTCTCAAATCCGAATAACCATAATTTGTCTGTCAGAGGTGGGTTGCCAGCAAAATGGTGTCTCACAAAAAAAGCTGCCGGTCAAACGATTTCAAAAGTGTTTTGCCATTGGAAGAGGGAGTGTCTCACTGTTGGCCACCCTGGCTGTGCCACTCGGCCAAGTTAACAGCGGTGGCCGTCAGTCTTCTGTCTGTACAGAAATTTCATTTTGGCTTGAATCAGCCAGAAGAGCCATAGTAATAAGGCCAAATTTACTGAGTCATAGAATTAGAAAATACTGTAGACATCATCTAGTTCACTCTAAGAGAACATTCTCTCTATAGCTGGCTTGACACAAGGGCAATCGGCTTCTGAACAGCACTTCCAGTAATGTGCATCTCCGTAGTTCTCCAGGCAGCCCACTCCACCATTCCTGGATCGCTGCAATTATTATTCAGATCTTCATCATATTAAGCCCAAATTTTCCTTCCTTGGTTTTACGAGGCAGAAGAGAATGAATCTACTTTCTCTTCCAAATGGCTAAGTTTAAAGCCTTTAAACTTTAAATTGCTTTAAGTTTATAGGACTCCTTTAATCCCTACACACACACACACACACACACACACACACACACACCTTTCCGTATGATAGTTTTTTTCTCTAGGACAGAACCTGGGTCTTTTACTACTCTCTCTCAAATAATGTAGTTTCTCAATTTCTGTCACCTTACCATCTTAGACTCTTCCTACTCATTCATATGCCTCTTAAAAATAGCACCAGAACCCTACTAAAAGATTCTGAATTGAATCTTTCTGGGTCAGATTTCATTTCCTTCCTTTATACGTGTACTGGTGCAGCCTACAATTGTATTTGCTTTTTTGTTTGTTATTGCATTTGTTTTTCAGGAACCACATCAAACTGCAGGCTCATGCTGTGTTAGTCTTCAAGCAAGATCTTCAGCTCTTTTATTCAAATGAACATTGTTAATTTGGCTTTCTATTCTGTACTTATGCAATTATTTTTTAGCCTAAATGAAAGAATTTTCATACTATGCTGAGAAATTTTCTTACTGGTTTAGACCCATTTGTAATAATCTAGAAAAATTAAAATTTTTATCCATGTTAATGGTATATTTGTGGCCAAGAATACTTACTGGCCATTGAAACCTAGTCTCTCGTTTCTGGGGACGAGACTACATTACATTTCCCAGACCCCTTTGTAGTTAGATACAACCGTGAGGCTGATTTCTAGCCAACTCACTGAATGTGAGTGAAAAGAGGGTGTACACACAATGTTAGGGGGCTTTAAGGAAGCAGTGTGCCTACTTCGTTCTCTCTCCCTCCTCCCAATCTTGAACCGGGACATGACAACTTACCTTAACTGTACTATTCCACCCAAAAGCTATAATGATGACAGAGCCACAGGCAGAAGGAGCCTGGTTCCCTGAATCTGTGTGCAAGACCTGCCTTCTGACCTTGAATATCTGCCTTAAAATTATATGAGCAAGACACAAGCTGTTCCTCAAGCCACTGAATTTGGGGGCCTATTTATTACAACAGCTTAGCTTACATTAACTAATTTACATGCAACATATTGATGATAGGTATGATTATTAAGGTATCCGTCATCATCCAAATTGATGACATTTTTCAGTGGTGAGAATAAGGGGGAGAAATATAATGCTCACTAATAAAAGTAGGCCTTCCATAGGTCCATGCTTCATTTCAGTTCAAGAAACCCATTTTACTTCCCAGGGGGTACCTGAAGTCCCTGATTCTGGTCCTTTTGCACTTTTACATAAGTAACCTCCTCTTTGAAGTCTTTTCCATCCTCCCCAGGTATAGTCACCACCTGACTCTACCACGCTCCCCCTGAAACCCTACCCAAGCCTCAGGACTCAGAATTCTATTAAAATTATTTGCCTGCTATCTTTTCATTAGACTTTGTGCTCCTAAGGATAGGGACCACATTTTATTTATTTCTGTATTCTCACCACTGTGTCACAGTGTCTGACACGTAACGAATACTCAATAAATGCTTAAGAATAAATGAATAAAAAGTAAATCGATACTTTTAGACGTGGACCTATAAAAGATAATCACCGGGATATCTTGATTTTGTCACTAAGTTCCCATTCATGCCAAATAAACACTGAGTTCCCTGAGCACAAATTTGGAAGAACAGAGTTGAAATTAGTTATCTGGAGGGTCTGTCTGGTATTCTGAGGTCTGTGGATCCTTTTATAATTCTGCGTTTGCTTTGACTGTCTAGACCCAGTCATGGTGTCATAATCACCTCTAACTAGTTAATGTCCCAATTGCAGCGAACAAGCCTTTAAAAACCGGAGCCTGTTTTTTAAACCTTCCACATTCTCTTAAGATGGAACCGACTGTCTCCTTAGATTTCTTACTTGGGGTTCGATTTATTTAAGACTATTCATGACAGCCAGATGGTCCACACTAGTTGCAGACGATTTATCACAGTGCTCAGCTGTTGCATTAAATCTATTTCTTAAAGGAGAAAAAATGTTTATTATTTTAACAAGAATAGGGCTCAAAACCTACAAAGTAGCCTTAGATGTCAGTTCCTGGCTCCCTGCTCTTTAGAATCTTTATCTAGAACTTATCTGATCAGCTCAAAGTCTACTCGATGTTCTGTGGAAATCCAAAGTCCTTACAAAATTTCTCCAAACCCTTAGGAATATGGGGGAGGTTGGTATACATCCTAATGGTGACCTCTTGTTGGAGGTTTTACTTCCCACCTTCCCAGGTACACACACTCTGCATTCTAGGCCACATCAACTCAGGTATGAAGATGGCCCTTTCCTCAGTCTCCACTAAAAGTCCCATCAGATGTTATCAATGATTTGGGGGAAAGGCAAATGGAAACTTACCTTATACACCTGTAAATAATTTCACAATGAATGGTAGCCTTTTAAGTAACCGCGCTCTCTCCACTTTTTTTAACCCGCCCTGGAGATGTTTTTCAACCTGCCACTTCACCTGTGGTGACTCAGTCCCGTGTCTTTTCGCCAGTTAAGCTCTCCTTCCCTCTCTGTCTCTTTTCTCTCCCATTTCCATTTCAATGCAGTTTTAACTCAGAACAAGGTACCATTTCATTTTGGCTTGGATTCTTGCAGACAATAACGAGGATCTTGCTTTTCTCCCTGAACCTTACCAAGACACTTCCCTAAATAATGATGTTATTTTTTTCTAAATGCAATTCTGTCTCCAGCTGTAAGCCCATCACAAACACATGCTTGGGAGTGGGGAGGGAGACTGATGATATCTGACCTCAGTCATTTTTGTATAGAGACTTGTCCACAGATCTATAGGACCTCAGCTGCAGAATACAGCCCTGCCTTGGGGCCCCCTGGCCCCGAGGTGACTCCTCTCCACAGGCCATATTACCCACCTCTGCAGGAAGGAGTAAGTGCACTTCAGCCTACACCCCAAGTCCAATCAACACTCCTCCACTCTTCTGCCTTTACACCCCAGTTCAGTAGCAGGCCACCTTTCTCGTACTTTGATCCCACGTTCCTGCTTCCACAACCTGCCCATCACCTCCATTAATCTAGGACTGGGACTGTCATACTCCAGTGTATCTAAGATGAGAGCTCCAATAATGACTTCCAATGTTTCACGATTCCAGGATATTATGATATGTTCATGTACTAAATTACTACATTTTGTTCATTTTTTTAAATTGCAGATTTGTATGATTTACATCTTGAGCTAAACCTTTAGAAAGCATCCTGACCATATCCTCCCCCTATTTAAAAGCTCTGCATTGTATCTTATTCTAACTTGTATTTCTTGAGTTACTAAGGAGGTCGGGCATGTTTCCTTATCTTTACTGGTTATTCGGATTCACTCAGGACTAGATGATCTTGACAAAGTGATAGAGGTTGGGATGGAGATGGGGGGAAAGCTATGAGAAACAAGAAGTGAATGTATTGTTTAATTAACCTTTACCAGGATAAAGTATTCAACATGTAATATCTAAAAAAGTTGGGCATTCACACATATGCTTAGAGAAAATTATCAACATTTTGTCAATACGACCAACATATAATACGAATTCTATTCAAACATTTTTCTAAACTTCATCATGCATACTTTGTCTTAGAGTTGGGTACAAGAGGGGTTAATAATTGTTTCAAAATAACTTCAATATACTCCTCAAAACGTTAATACACACACACACACACACACACACACACACACACACACATGAACACCTTCCAGATGTGTTGTCTTCCTGTTCTGGACACCTGATTGCTTCTGCGTAGCTGGGTGCATGGCCTCCTGCAGGTGGAACATCTGGGTGATTGACTGTATTCTTCCCTATTCATCCAAAAGTTTTGGCAGCTAGTTGCAGACAGATTGAAGATCTTCCCCTGAAACAAGCGGAAAGAATAGCCTCTGTCAGCTGAATATTGACAGGATCCCTGCTAGAGTTTTTTTCCCCAAGTCTTGGATACCATCAAAATGTTATTTTCCAACTGCTAAGTGCTGATCTTCTAAATTATAACTCAAGAACAGTTATAATTAACAATGAAACATTAAAAATACATCTAGATAAAGTCACGAAATGGTATACAGAGCAATGTATTTGTGAATATCAGACTCTTTGACATCTGAGATTTTCCCTCATGAATAATTTGGACTTTATGTATATAAAAAGTATTGAAGTTGGTCATCTGTCGGCAATTAAATTTACATTGGTCCAGACCTGTGTGTGTCCATTTAATCTAAAGAACAGTGAAATACTAAATTAAAGAATTTTCTGAGTTCCAATGGAATAAACATGTGGTTTAAGTTAATTATAAATTGTCTGGCATTAGCAATCACAAATAAATTATGTGCAATATACCTATGTAGAAATATATATATTTATATTTATATTTATATTTATATTTATATATACATACACATTTTTTCCTATATATGCATACATTATTCAGCTGTACGGCTTAGTGGATAAGAACATCTGTTTTAGCAATCAGGCTGTGTATAAATTGGCTCCTACACCCACTATCTACATGAACTTGGGAAAATTATTTAACTTCTCTGTAACTTTATAATAGTAAATAACAGTAGAGACTGCATCATTCAGTCACGCCATGAGGGTTAAACGAGACAATACGTGTAAGGTATGTCAGAGGTGCCTGGAAACACAATAAACTAATAAATGTCACAGATCTGTGTGTGTGAGTGTCGCATCCCGCCCGACCCAGGCGTGGGTGAACGGGAAGGGCGGCGCAAGGTGGGGAAACCCAGCAGCCAAAAATAAGTTCCGAGTAGGGCCGAGGGGCTCCAGCCTCATGGACTGAAAAGAGCCCCGAATCACGTCACCACGTAGCTTTTATCGGTGAGCATACAAGGTGTGTAAGGTGTGTATGGGGGAGTAAAAACCTTCCTCTTTCCAAGATCTGAGATGATCACACCTTAGGGCTGTTCCCAAAAGTCCACACTGTGTTCCAGCACATATTATGTCTTTACACACAAATATATATATGTCCCCAAGGCAAGGTGTCATTGTTGTCATATAAACATACATTAAGGGAGGGGATGGTTGGACTCATCCCATCAGATCTCGGGCTAAACTGTAGTGGGAAGCAAGTCAGCCAGGGGGCAAAGGATTAACCTCGGAGGGGGAGGGGCTGTGCCTCACCTCTGTCGAGCCCAAGCTCCCTCCTGATGGCCCCTATGTGACTGTGCCTGTCTTAGGTTGTTCCTCCCTTGAGGAATCTTACCCGTCATTGACTGACCAGCCATCCTCTGGGCCATACAGGGTGGTGTGAGGTGTTCTATGCCCCCGTGGCCTCCACGCTTAGCTCCTGCCTTGGGAAGTCACGGGGAATGCATGGGGTGACAGATGGTTTGGCAGTTGTAAGGCAACATGTGAGTGTCAGTGAGTGCATGTGAGTGTGTGCACATGTGCTTAACATCTAGATATATGCTATTTTTTTTTTTTTCTGAATAAGGAGAAGCTTTTGGCATTGATTTCCTGAATTTTACCCTCAAGGAACTGTCATATGATTCACAGGTTATGAGAAAACAGGAGGACAAAAGCAAATTTAAAATGTAATGGAAGAAAATTTTGTTGAAAAATAAAATTTAGCTATCAAGGCTTATCTCTCTATTGTTGATCTTTCTTAACTATCACTTTAATCATTTTACTTCCCTGTTCTAACATCTTCAATGACTTTTGGTCAAGTTCTTGTTCGACCATTTACACATTATTTGACTTTGGGCCAGCAGCACCGTGTCCTCGTCTGTTCATGAGAATGAGAATTCCACAGCCCCTTGGAACTGTCGTGAGGTTCACATGGGAGACTTTCATGGGTATCTGCTTCTCTTGACTCCCTCACTTCTGCTTTCCTTGGATGGACTGTCCTCTTTCTCCACCTGCATGGTGCCTGGGGATTGTCCACCATGGGGACCTGCCTGCTCCTCACCTCAGACCGTGTTGTAGAGGCCTTTCTTTTGTGGTCGGGGAAGATGGTGGCACACGTCCTCCATACAAATGGCGACCCAGGAAGAAAGCTCTTCCTTACCAAGAGTCTGTTTATATTTAAACTCATGGATAGACCATTCCTCGTTCTTCTTGGATGTCTATTCTTCGAACCAATTGCTGAGGACATGGGAATGGAGGACCACAATTGATCAGGCCACTTTATTTTATTTTATTTTTAAATTTTCTGATTTCTGAATCAGCTTTATTTTTCTGCATAAGGAACCCTACATAGGCAGTTCAAATTAAAATAAATACCATTCCAAACTAAAAATGCACCAAAATGATTTCATGCAAACTTATCAGAAGTGACCAAAACTATGAAGGGATCCGACCTCTTTAATGGTAGAGGGCAATCAGTGAAAAGAAGTAGATATGCAAAAAGAAGACAGAGCAAGTGCATAGCAAAATCAGTTTTCCAATCTTGCAAGAGGTCATTTGAATTATTTCTTGCTACCCTGTGACACACAGTCTCCAAGGTTATACCTTTAATCTCATTCCTTTTCTTCTACTCCCCTCCTCTTGCCCCGCTTTCAACACATACATCTCTTTTCCTGTTGCATTTTTAAATCTTGAGTCCTTCGATTTCTAGATTTTTTTTTTTTTACTTCTACACCTCTTACTGATTTCCTTCTCTTCTTAAATTTTACTAACTGTTATCATGTGCTTCATATTTGGGTGCTTAATGATATTCCATAATGATACTTTAGGATGCTTATGTGTCAGTCTGTGTTTCTTATCCACACGGGCTTTTGCATTCTAGTTCCAAGACTTCTCTGACTCTATAGTAGAGTCAAGACTCTTTGCTTAGCAGCTGCTTCCTAATTTCTAAATATCCAACCCATGTTCACAGCAAAGTGAGTAAATCTTTAATAAGTAGGGCCTGTTAAAAAAGTTTAAAAAAATACCCACTCACAGAATTTTATACCAACACAATTTATAGACATTAAACCTACAGACAAATAAAACATTCATCTTATAAAAGCACATACAAACCAAAAGGTATATATTAAACAGAATAAAGTGGATATGGATGAAAGGCATAATTATAGGACTAGGGTCCAGTAATGAAAGAGTTTTTGCATGAACTAATGGTGACAATATGTTGTAAACTGAAAGCATGATAAACAAATAACTAAATAAATACCAGCCCTCTACATCTGAAATCCTATATAAACTTACAAATATATACTTAAATTCTAGGTCATATGCGTTACAAGATTCCCCAACAGTTTTGGGAATCAAAATCGCAACCCTTCTCAAATATAAGTTTTGTAACATGTATCCTGTTTATACAATGAAGCAAAAATATTGCACACTGAAAAGATGTCAAACTGAGAAAATCCAGTATAAGAAAATATGGGAAAAAATTCTAAAGCATATATTTAAAAGGTTAGAAAGTAATTATTTCTATTGCCAAAAAAAATGTGTCCTTTTTAATAGATAACTTGCTGCAAGGTTAATTTAAAACTGAGCAATCCCTTTTATGTAAAAGCATGTTTCAATTAAAATGTTCTATTTACAAAAATTTAACTCACACCAATATTTCATAAAGAGAAACAGCTCTATTTTTTGTTGTTCAATCTCTGCTTTTCCAACTAGTTTTCAGGTTACATCTTAATAATGAATGAAGTATTCAGTATAAAGTACATACAGAGAGGTCTGAGAACATTTATTTAAGAGTAATTTAATCAATTATAAAATACATTTTCCAAATATTTGTTTTGCTTTTGTGTGTGTATATGTGTGTGTATGTGTGTATGTGTGTGTATGTGCATGTGTGTGTGTATGTGTGTATATGTGTGTGCATGTGTATGTGTGTATATGTGTGTGCATGTGTGTACGTGTGTGTATGTGTGTATATGTGTGTGCATGTGTGTACGTGTGTGTATGTGTGTGCGTGTGTGTGTGTGTGTGTGTGTGTGTGTGTGTGTGTGTTTAATGCCGGATTACAACAAAGGCCTCCAGAGCAGAGACACATGGTGTCCTTTTTTGTAAGTCCCAGATTTACAGGCTCTGATGAGGGCTGTCATCACAGTAATGATGCTAATGACAGTAATAATGTTGATAGCAAAGGTAGTCAGGACTGGCAAGATGAAACATCTTATATTTGAAGTGAGCCCTTTTAAGCTGTCATTTTTCCTCCCCCACCCCCCACCACCTTTTCTCCATCAGCAATAATAGGTAGAGAATCACAAATAATTTCAAACTACATTATGTTTCTTGACACAGGGACCATATCTTAAATCACCAGTTCTCAACCAAGGTGTCATGACATACTCATTTGTTCCTAACAGCTGTGAAGTGCTTTAGGATCAATCTTAGTGTGTGATGTAAGTCATTAGATATTAATAGGGAAAATACTGTAAATGTGATTTTTAATAAAACAAGGTACCTTTGAGGTTCTACCATGAACAATGTCATTTTTGCTCCTATGTTTTCAAATACGCTCTTTTGAGAAAGGAAAAAAAAATGAAGCTATATGTAGTGCGATAAAAAATTGTACACAAAGTCCTTCCATTTTGGCTCTACCACAGCTCCCGGCTGCAAACCTTCATGGATCCTCATTTTCAATGTCCTGCCACCTCATAAATGAGAAAAGATCCCCGTATTCGAGCCTGTCACAACCTCACAATCTAAATCTAACAATGGCACGAAAATCGTTTGTCGAATTCTGATTCCTGAACTTTTGTTTGAAAAATATGGTCACCATGGAAATCTGCTAAACATGTAATATTTGTTAATTGCCATACAGAAGAGAAATGGAACCAGAAAACCACTTTGCAGACAGTTAATCAGGTAGAAGTCAGCATAAATTGGTATGATATGAAGGCCCGGATAAATAAAAATTCTCTTTCACCAGAGCAATGTATTTAACTGATAATTTCAACACTTTTTTCATCCCCAGCTATGTCTGTTAACAAAAAAAGGAGAAATTGCAAAGGTCATCCAAGCTTCTAAGAGCTTATAAGACCAGAAAGGGAGGCATTTGTTTGTATTCGTGCCTGCGGTACGATTGCCCGTCACTTGCAGTGCACTGAATAAAGCATTGCACACGGAGGAGGGAGAATGGGGAAGTTCTATGGGTGAAAAGGAAAATGTCACATTCACACAAAATACTAAAAATACAAAGTTGAAGGAGAAAAAAAAATGTAGGAAGAAAAGGAGAAAAGGGGAAGAGAAGACAGTGGGTGTTGGGACAAAACTGAAAGAGCAGGGAGACTGAACTGAGTTTTTCATTTTAAGAGGAGAAGGAATTAAATTCTCCACCAGAAACATAAATCAAGGGAACTTTTATAGGGCCACTAATACATTAATAACCTACAGGAAGCGCTGAGTTCTCAGGTGAAGGCAGTTCAAGGACAAAAGGGCAAGCTCCCACTCCCCAAAGACTGTCAAGGGATCCTCAATGAATTCACAGAGCAGAAACACAGAATCCAGAATTCTTAAGGGTGCTCGCCTGTGTCCAAGACGTCTCTCGTGCACATCTCCGAAAGGCCTTATTATTGACTAATGAGCTGGTCTGCATCACCTTTTTGCTTTATTATTTGCAAGCAAACATACAATTATGCATGAGCTAATTTGAGATTCCAACTTTTCGTTTTTAATGCAGCTTAGTGAACGCAGAAAACCTTTCAGTGTTCGTGACAAAAAGGTTACTTTTTATTCTTTTGTGGGGGTGATTTTTTTTTTCAAAGCGTGCTTCACTGGATGTCATTTTCTCTAGAAACTTTTTTCCCCTCCTTCCATTAGTGGGAACAGTCTAATTACAGCATAATGAGAAAGAGAGATGTGCACAGCTCCCTGGCCTCACCACATCCACACAATGGTGCCGAACGCGTGTTAACAGTCCTGTGAACTGTCAGCGCAAAAGTAATTGGGAGATGGGGGCTATTTCCTCGTGTACGGGGAGTGGGAGTTGTTCTTGTGCTTTGTTAATAGGCAAATCACTCTCGGGAGGTAGGGAGTCTCTAGTTAGTTAAGACTCTTTATATTGTAAAAAAAAAAAAGTTAACAACGGCCTTACACCCTCCGAAAAAATTCTTTTTTTCAATTATACATTAAATGATTTGGCATTTGAGGGAATGTTATCTAGTGTTAATTCACCTGTTAGGAAATTGCCTCTCTCTAGAACCTGGGGTTAATAGAGTGCAAAAGACCATTCTTATCAAGGGATGGGAGAAAGGCGATTAATTTACACTATAAATTAAAACATAGAAAATGGAAAGAAAACAGACTCTGAGTTCTGGCCTCACTCCTGAAAAGCCATTATGTTTTGTTGGTTTTTTCTGTTTTTAATTTGTTATTTTTATCCAGTTTAGCAGGCCTCTAATCATTTCAGGCAGAACACACAGCATGGATGAAACTATACATGAAAGAATATGCTTCAGGAAGCAAAATTAATTGACATTGCAGGGGACATATACACAGAGTCCGTGCAGTTACGGTCCTGTGGCTCCTATGCACATCACGGGAGAATCATTTGTCTGTTTAATATCTGCAAAAGCATATTTGAAAAGGGAAACTGTAAAGTTCTAAGCAGCCTTGTTGACAAGCATGGATCTTCTTTGTCATATTTCACAATGAATAAAAATGGTGATGCTCTAATAATAAGATTAAATCTATTTGTACCACATTTAGAACCCATTACAAAGCAAGATAGGTCAGAATATCGCTTCCAACAATTGAGCCTGGAAATAGTTGTTTATGGACCTTTGTGAAGATCAGTTTTCATAAGTAAAGTCTCTGGTGAATTCTTAGTAAAAAATACATAACTAAAGATAGACACCTAAGTTATTTGTTTTGATTTCAGGAGACAGGCTTTTCTTCTCTATGTTACCCAATGACCAAAAATATTAAAGGCAAGAGCAGATCTGTCACAAATAAAATTTTAAATAAACTACTGATGCATACCTTCCACTTTTCCAAGAACCAAACCTCGGCATCCTCATGATGTCTGGGACCTACCCAGAAGCCCACGTTCAGATGCCCCAAGTTAGACCTTAGCATTTCCCTTCTCCTTCCCTGCCAGTACTTTTCTCGTTCCTTTCTCTCAAGACTGATGTAGGCAATACGTGTGACTGACCGAGTGTCCACCACTTACAAGTTTGGAAGCTTCGGGCATGTTGTTTAATCTCTTAAGCCTCAGTTTCCTCCCTTTAAAACTGGGTCAATCACCCTATGAGGGTCTGGGGAATGAAATACGATGATGCATATAAAGCACCTGTCCCAATGCCTACCACATGTAAATACTCAATAAATATAGGGATATAGGATTATTATCCCCACAGCCAAGCACAGTAACTGCCATATAATTGGAACTAACACGCTGGTTGGATAGAATGAATGAAGACAGATGAGCCTAGATTGCCATCTGCAAACTTGAAATATCAGAACAAGTCATCAATCAAGTAGCAATTATTTTGTGCATAAAGTATCATGCAAGCATCAACATAGTTTCCAGAAGAACATAACATTTTAGATTAGTTCCATTTTCTCCTGTAATAAAGCATAGATGACAGAGACAAAGGATAAGTATTTCGTGCCTTCAGTAAGGCATTAGAGGAGATGTGCAATTGGCCTCGTTGCTGCTACCTGGGATTATTTGAATTGGAATGACTTACAAATGACTCACACTTTCCCTGACAATTTTAAATGGTGGCCCAAATGACACACCTTTAGCATTCATTCTGTTTGCTGAGAAAAATGAATAATTTTTTAAAAATCAACATTATAGCTAAGAAATTTCAATGTAAGTGTTAAAAGTCAGAAAAAAATTTTTAAATATCCCTGATAATTTGGGGAAATTGCCTTTAAATAGCATAAAAATCAATGAGAATAGGTGACCCATTTAGAGAAAATAAACAAAAAGAAAAAACTGAGAGAAGAAAAAAATGTTTAGGGAGACAAAGGGCTTTTAACAAAAACGAATTTGGATGTGAATATAATTCCCATCACTTCTTAGCTGAGTAAGTTTGCACACATCATTTAGCTTCTTTAAACCTCAGTTTTCTTATCTTTAAAATGGAAATTATACTATCTCTGCAAGTTTCTTGTGCTAATTGGAATAATAAATATTCCAGGCACAGAGCAGCCACTCAGTAATTAACAGTAGTGGAGGTGTTGGCGGTGATGGTGGCAGTCTCAGGACAAACTAGTCTGAAGGGAATCATATTTAATTACAGGCTAAATAAAGCAGCAATTTCATACTGTGGGGGGAAGAAAATGGTATTCTGAAATGTACTTTTTAAGTATATAATGGATGAGAATAAAAACAAATGTCCAATAAACATATGGGGGAAAAGTTCAAATTTGCTGGTGATCAGGGAAATGCAAATTAAATAATAAGACACCATTATGCACACATTAGATTGGCAAAAGATTTTAGATTTTAAATGTGACAAAATCAAATACAAGTGAGGGTGTACAAAACAGGAACTAGGAGAAACACTTTAGAGAGCAATTTGCAATATCTAGTTTAAAAGCTGCAGGTCCTCTGTTGCTCCCTGGTGGCATTTCAACAGAGATGATCTCATATCTGAACATGAGGACAAATTTGCAAGCATTTCTTACAGTAGAAAAAGAAAAGGAGAAAACGTAAATGTCTCTCAATAGGAGAATAAATATATGAAAATGATATATTCATTAAATAAAATGATAGAACATTTTAAATGAATGAATCAAAGCTACATATATCAACATGAATACACCTTGAAAACAATGCTAACATGAGAAAAGCATGTTGCTGAATGATAAAAAAAAATTAGCATACTACTTTGTATTAATTCTGGAAAAGCACAAAAACATGAAATGATGCACACTAGATTCGAGACAGTAGATTTTCCTAGGATGGAAATGAGAATAGAGGAGTACAGAGTCTATGGTACTTGATTTCTTTCAAAACAGTCTGAAGCAGACATGACAAATGAATGATACTTTTTACACTTGATACTATGTATGCAGGAAGGCCCATATAAACACATCACGTAGACAGATCTCTGGGGCCTAGAGTTACCATCTGTAAAATGAAGTGACTGGACCAGTTAATCATCAAGTTCCCCTCTAGCTAAGATATTCCATAACTCTGTGAAGAAAAGGACTTACAATGATGGGGCAGGCCAGCAGAGTTTTTCTCGGTGGCATAGAAAGAGGAAATAAGTTTCAATTTAAGGAGAAATACTAGTTCGCTATAGTAATCAAATAGTGTGGTACTGACATAATGATAAACATACAGATCAGTGGAATAGAACTGAGAGTCCAGAAACAAACCTTTACATTTCCAATGAACTGATTTTCAACAAGGGTGTCAAAATCATTCAATGGGCAAAGAACAGGCTTTTCAACAAATGGTGCTGAGAAAACTGGATATTCATATGCAAAAGGATGTACTGGACCCTTGCCACTGGACACAAAAATTAACCCATCCTTCAGAGACCTAAATGTCAGAGCTAAAACTATAAAATTCTTAGAAAAAAATAGGAATCTTTGTGACCTTGGATTAGGCAATGTTTTCTTAGATATGACCCCAAAAGTACAAGAGACAGAAAAAAATTGATAAAATAGATTTCATCAAAATGAAGAACTTTTGTGTTTCAAAGAACACCATCAAGAAGGTGGAAAGACAACCCACAGAATGGGAGAAAGTGTTTTCTAATATGTCGAATAATATACTTGTGTCAAGAAATCTCAACAATAAAAAGATAAATACCAAATTTTTAAAATGGGCAGAGGATTTGAATAGCTATTCCTCCATATGCAAATGTACACCTAATACACAAAAGAGTAATAAACATGTGAAAGGATGTTCGACATTATTCGTCATTAGAGAAATTCAAAGTAAAACCACAATTAGATACTACTTCACAACCACCAGAATGTTTATAATTAAAAAGGTAGATGATTTCAAGTCCTGGTGAAATGTGGAGAAACAAAACCTTGTGCATCGCAGTGGGAATGTAAACTGCTGGGCCACTTCGTAGAGCAGTTCAAGGTTCCTCAAAGAGTTAGACGTAGAGTTACCACGCGGCCCAGCAAATGCACTCCTAGGTGCACGAGTATGTCCACACACCGTCTTGTACGCATTTGTTTACCCATTAACAGTCAAAAAGAGGAAACAATCCAGATGTCTACCAACTAATGAATACATAAACAGCTAATATGTAACCATACACTGGAATATCATTTGGCCTTAAACAGGAATGAAGAACTGATACAGTCTACAGCGTGGCTAATCCTTCAAAACATTATGTTGAGTGAAAGCAGCTCGACACAGGTCACATATTTTATGATGTCATTTATATGTAATGTCCAGAATAGGCAAAATCACAGAAACAGAAAGTAGATTAGTGATTGCCAAAGGATAAGAGAAGGGTAAATGGGGAATAATAGGTTTTTTCCTGTGGTAATCAAAATGTACTAAAAGTAGTGGTGACGAGGTACACCTCGGAAACCACTGAAAACCACTGAATTGTACACTTCAGACAGTTGAATGTTACAGTACATAATTTTTATCTTGATAAAGCAGTTTCTTAAAAGTTTCTGAGAGGAAATTTGAGATTAGGCTTTTTTCAAAGAATATCTTGATTATCATACTTAGGAGAATTAGAATTTCCTTGGAAAGCTCTAAGGAAATACCTGGGGCATTGTTGTAGAGGGTTCCAGAAGAGAATGTGTTATAAACTGTCCCGACTCCTTTAGGCATGTTTCTTTCTGAAGGCATAGAGGTTGATTCATGGAATTTTATGAGATTTCTTCCAGTTTTATTCAATAATGAACCTAAGACTCCTGTTACTAAATGTTGATTTCTTTTTTCTGTTTCTTTTTTAGGTTTCATTTCTAAATATAAAGTGTATTCTCTTTCCTCACACCAGATGTGAGGAAAACCATTTGCAGAAATCAAAATTCAGTGATAATATAGCCACCTGTCATTGTTAAGAAAAGCATTGTTTCGTGCAGGTAAATCTTACAAAGTAACGGAAATTTCCCTGTAGCCAAGCCCCACATGGCACCTCCTTCGCCACACCTGATAGAAATGTCGCAGGCACGCTTTGTGTCCCTGACTTCTGAGGCAGGGGGGCGCAGCCGCACCCACCCTCTCCTCGTGAAAGCAGGTCAGCGTGGCGAATGTTCCTCCCTGTGACATGCTATGACATGCTATTATGCGCCGTCTGCTTCTGTCTTGGTTTTGAGTGTCCTATTCTCCCCGGCTGTCAACAGCCACTTCTTTTGTCATTGCAGACTGCCTTCCATGAAGGCTTTTCAGAGGTTTACAGAGGGGTTACTTCACTTCTGCCTGGCCCTCCCCCACGGTTCGAGCAAACACACTCTTTAACATCAGTCACTTTTAGAGAGAGAAAAGGGACCTAGTTTTTATAGAGAGAAAATGAAAATAAAGGACAACAGTTGCCCTGTACTCCTTCCTGTCACTTGACTGCATCTCAGTTTGACTGGTAGGTGGAAGGCTCTTATGTCCAGCCATTCTTCCTTTAAGGACCTAGCATTAAAGAATGGCTGAATTTCCACCTGTGCAGTCCCAGGGAGAGCCAGAGAAGTTGAGATGGCTTCCAGGACTTTGAAATGGGTACGATGCTACTTCCAGCAGGCTTCTTCTGTAACCAGACCTTTTCTTTCCCTCCTTCTCCTTCTCACTGATGTCTTTTCCCTAAAGATGGTAAGGAGGAAGTTACAGCAGGGGGTGGGAGGGTGTTGTTTAGAGGATGAAGGGGTAAAGGAAGGCAGGAGCAGGGCTCTTGGATGGACTTATTTTCTCCTAAGATACGGCAGAAGAATTGGGATTGTTATAGTATTAGCTTCTTACTCGTACTTAAAAATACAACTTAAGTTAGCACATTCCTCTGGCTGCATTAGGTTGACCAAATAAGATTATTGTTTATTCAGGTATTTTTTTTTATCTTTGAACCCTAAATATTGACATGGTCTTGGCTTCCATTTTTCCTAAAGGAAGGAAAATATACCTGCAGAGAAAATTCTCTCCCAAACTGGCTGCCACCTATTTCCCTTCTATGTCTTCCTGAAACTTCAGTGTTAGATAATTACAAACAACACTTCAATATTCTTTGCATCTGCATGGGTGGGAAATATGATTAATGCAACAATATTATAACAGATACTTTGGAATCTCAGGGTTCCTGTTATTTCGTGCCCCATAGATATGCCCCAAGATTGAGTATATCTGAAGTCCAGTTCCTAGATAAATGGGATATTATATTCTAGAAATTATTTAGAAGGAACAAATTTAATTTCAGTAATTAAGGTTACTATGTGTTTCAGTTGGTACAGCTGTTTTTTCTGGTATTGTGCCCTGATGATTGTATGGACGCAAAATCCCTGATGACCTTTATTAGAAATCTAGCATGAACAAGAAATAAAGATTTGTTAAATGACTGATATTTCAAGGTAATTTGTTCCCACAACATAGCCTACCAATCATGACTAATACAGATTGTGAGTCTAAAGATGAGGCAAATCTGTATGAAATGATATTCAGCTTGAGCTATGTTAAGAATGGTTGTTATTTGGAAAGAAAGAGAAGCATTCTAGGCTACAATATGCAACTTGAGCAAAAGAAGAGATGTGAGGTCCATGTGAGTAAAAACAGAGAGTGACAAATGTAAAAAAAGCATCTGAAAATACTGGAGAATATGGCTGACTATTTAGTATAAGACCAAATCTTGGGGGTTCCCTGGTGGTGTAGTGGCTAAGGCTTCGGAGCTCTCATTGCTGTGGCCTGGGTTCAATTCCCAGCCAGGGAACTACCCCCCCAAAAAAAAAAATTAAAAAAATAAAATAAAATAAGACCAAATCTTAAAGAGCCTTTGAAACCCAATCATTACACAAGATAGTTTAACTGCAAGTCACAAACTGATTTAAACTAGCTTAAGCCAAATAGAAGAAATTATTAAAATAATCTAGAGGGATTTAAAGGAACTCAAATTTAGGGATGCCTCCAAGGCTCTGAAAAGGTTGAAGCTAGATCTGGTATGGCTGGTGTAAGTACTGTCTCTGCACACCTCTCCTCTATCTCTGTTTCTTTCTCCATACTGGCTTTCTTAATTTCAGTCTATATTTTGCAATTTCTGACACAAGCTGGTCACTTCTAAATTCCAATATTATATCCCAGGAGAGAGGACCTTTGAGTGCCATATAGGTCAGATGTCTCACACTGACCCAATCAGAAATAGGTCAAGAGAGAGGGTCACGATGCCGGGAGCTCACCCTGCAAATCAAGAATCTCCTAGAAGGGAGATAGCCTTCTGGGCTAGACTGGCCCCCAGCAGTTGCCCACTGCAGAGTACCATAATGATTGTTTCTTGTTTGATATTACAAGACTTGAATATCATATGGACAATCTATTTCTTATCCAGTTCAAGTCATATGGAATATGAAAAAAAGAATATTTATTAATGGAGTCAATCAAGTCATTTCCTCAAATTTTAAAGATAAATATACATTAGACCTCATAACATTAGTAAATGAAACATTAATGCCTTCTGCCCAGTCAATAATGAGGACTTCCTCCATCTTTAAACATTTAGGTCAGAAGAGTTTTCTGCTTAAATTTTTCAAACTATGAATAATATATTTTCTCATATATTTTTATCATTGGGAATTTATAACTTCTTTTGAATCAATCCTGCAAGAAATGTTAGTTTAATGAGGTTCAGAGGGCCCTAGCCTGATAGTTGGAAGACCTGTTCTGAAATTGTAATTCCACCTCTCTTGGTTTGGAGTCCTTGAGCAAGGATTGAAGCAGTTTGACTTTTGTCTCCTCATACATATATTGATTGTAAAAAGTA
Organism: Lyroderma lyra; assembly: GCA_004026885.1. Classification (NCBI taxonomy): domain Eukaryota; kingdom Metazoa; phylum Chordata; class Mammalia; order Chiroptera; family Megadermatidae; genus Lyroderma; species Lyroderma lyra. The sequence goes on along the minus strand of PVJL010000340.1, from coordinate 115,253 downwards.
TTTAATAAACAGTGTTTTGAGCAACAGAAGAAAGCATTATTTGGTTCGGGCTGGACACCACAGACAGAGGGCTGACACAATTCTTATACCATTTTGTGTAGCAACTGGTTCCACTGTAACGATGGGCTCCAAGAGCAGGGTCTCACCCTCTGTCCCCACCTGTGGTGCTCGACATTGCAGAGAATGAGGATATAGTCTGAGTATGGCCACTAACGTGCAGTATTCTGGGGTTTTTCGATGCTATCGGCCCTGCACACAGCCCACTTGTACAAAGTCAATCTTTTCATAAAGCCAATCCTTAATCACTTACTGATCTGAACAATTTTCCTATTCCAAGGTAGTGTCTGTCACTACCTATCAGCAAATAAAAAGGCAGACATGATCTAAGCAGTCCTTGCTGAATTCACTTAATAACATGTTTGGTGCTCATGTTTTCAAATAAATGTATGTCCTCCCATAAGAACCCAAACTACAGTAGTGTAAGCCATGACTCCACTTGGCATAACATCTATTGACATTTCTTATTGCATGGTCCTATCAATGTCACTATCGCCCACTGAACTCAAATCCTAAGGTAAAGGTCATTTGCCATTTTTTCTTTTGTATTACCTGAATCTTTCACAGTGCCTAGAACAGAGTATGAATGTTCAATAAACTTTTATTGGATACAGAAAACAAAATATTTTCTTTTTTTATTGTCAAACTTATTGGATTACATTGATTAGTAAAAATTACATAGGTCCCAGGTGTACAATTTTATAATACATCATCTATGTGTTGTATTATGTGTTGATCACCCAGAGTCAGTTCTGTTTCTATCACCATATATTTGTGTCAAAATATTTCCTTATAAAACAAACATCCCAAAGAAAGAAATGAAGGAAGGAAGAAAAGCAAAGATTTGAAAAGAAGGCATGCAAATGAGTAGCTTGAGACTTTAATAAAGTTCCAACTGGATTTCTACCTGCCCTAGGGAGTGGTTATTTTGTTTGGGTGTTTTTTGTTTCCTTGTAAAAAGAACCACATGGATCTTTAACCAATATGCTGTGCCATTTCTCTCTAGTCCATCTGCTTTTACTCCTTTTAGCTAATGCCTATAATGAAAAAGGATGTGATTCGTTGGATATATGTATTGGATATTCATTCAGCGCTTTAATCTGTAGGTTTATGTCTTTCTCCACATATAGGGAAATTTCAGTTATTATCTCTTTGAATAAGTTTTCAATCCTATTCTCTTCCCTATTGAGGGGACCCTAAAGACACAAATTGTAGCTCAGAACCCTGCAACTTTGTTTATTTTTTCCTCAGATTATTTTCTCTCTATTGTTCAGGTAAGGTACATTCCATTGATCTAGCTTCCAATTTACTGATTCTCTTCTCTGTCATCTCCACTGTACCACAGAGACCATCAAACAAGTTTTTCATTTCAGTTACTGTATTTTCCAGTTCCATTAGGTTATTTTCTATAATTTCTATTTCTTTACCTAGATTTTCTTTTGTTTGTTTTGAGAGAATTTGTATCTTTTTGTTGAACATTTGAGAATGACTGTTTTAAATTCTTTGTCAAACAATTCTAATACATCATTCTTCTTGGTATTTGCATGTGTTGATTGCCTTTTCTCATTCAGGTTATGATTTTCCTGGTTCTTGGTATGACAAGATTTTTAAATAAATCCTGATTATTGTGGATATTATATTGTGATACTGTGAATCCTACTTAGTCTTTTTTAATAGTCAATCCACCTGTTAGGTGGGAAGGCCAGGTGGGTACGTACATTCTGCTTTTCTAGGCTCCACCTCCATCTCCTCATCCCCCACACCACCCTTGCAAAAGTGAAGGCCTGATTCCGATCACCTCTTTATAGATGCATGGAGTGGAAGTTCATCTCCCACTTTGGCCAGGCTGCCACCTTTCCAGGAAAGGGAGACACCAGTAGCATTCAAAGCATCTCCTCCAGTGGGAGTGTAAGCTGAGCTTTAAGCTGGGCCTCCCTCTCACACCAGAGAAGAAAGCAATAAGATGCCAACTATCCCTGCCTCCTGCGAACTCACTCGGCATTGTTAGATGCCAGGTCTGTGTGGAAACTGGCTCCCCACCAGCCTCTTCAGAAGCAAAGATGAGAGCAGGTGGGATGTGGGAGGGGTGAGGGGTAGCAGGGATGCTAGAGTGCAGACTAGCCCTGCTTTGCATTGTGTCATTCAGTCTCAATTGCAGGCACATGGGCATGGAGGTTCAGCTTCCCACTGAGCCCTGTGGACCTGGATTGCACTGGGGAGAAGTACTGTGGCACTGAAACCCCCATGCCCCCCAAACCCCTCCCAGCTTCCTTTCTCCCAACACTTTTTAAGTCTTCTTGCTACCTGCTGGGGGTGAAGGCTCAGCTCCATAGAGGACTGCTGCCCATGCCCTGCCTGGGAGCCTGCTTCACTGGAGGAGAGAGGAATGCAAGATTAGTTCCCCATTCGGTCCTGCTGAAACCACAGTGAGAGTGTATGTGGGTTTTTCTGTTGGGCCAACACTTCCAGATTCTTTGGCTAGAGAAGAAATAGACTCTTCTTGCAGGTTTTTTTTTTTTTATCTGTGGGTGAGTCCAGGTGGGAAGCTCTGGCAGCGGGGATCCACTCCCTCGGTAGCCCATCAATCTTTGTCCCTTTCAGAGTCTTCTCAGCCTTGTTCGTTCCCTTACGTCCAGGGTTTTTTCAGTTGACCTCCATTTTGATCAGAACTAAAAGTTTGAAGTATGATCATTTAATTCAAACAGCCGAAACACTCCCCAGATTCACAGGCAGGAGGCAGCCCCACCAGCAGTCTCCCTCTGCAAAAAGACAGAGGAATGAATGCATCCATGCATGTGTGTATGAATGAATGAATAACTACCATGTGCTCTAAAATTTTAGTTATAGCCACATGATTGGAGAGAAGGTTCATCCTACTGTCTCTGCTTTCATGTGGTTTACTACAAACCACCCTTTAAATTCAATCTAACACACAAAGACACTTCACTAAAACAACTGGACAGATTAAGACAAGAACACTCTCTAGTTAATTGTGATGTGTATATTTCAAGATTTTAAAGAATAAATAATTATTAATCTAATGCTAAACGTGTCTCCAAATCTGATTTAAAGTATTTTTTCTTTAACTTTAAAAAAGCTCATTTTTATTTTTATTAGAAAAGTAATACATGCTTGTCATGGAAAACTTCAAAGTATAGAAAAGTTTAAAGATGACACTGAAAATTTCTTTACTCTTACAACTTTTAATATTTTGGAATATTCTAGTCTTTTTTTGTCTACTTAGATGCATTAATTAGATTCATCTAGTACACATGGTTTTAAATTCTCCTTTTCTTTTTTCAACACTGTATCTTGACCATTTTCTTATGAGATTAAAATTATTGAAAAAACTTATTTTTATAATTTACTATTTTTAGGAAAACATCTAAAATTACACAAATAATCCCTTTTTATTGAACATTTAGATTAATTATTTTTTGCTACTATAAATTGTGCTGAAAAGCATAATTTTTAAAATAAATGTTTATCTTTTTGTAATTGTGGTTATTGCCTTAAGATAGATTTCCTGCCTTTAATCTTTACTTTGAAGGACAATTTTATCCCAAGTTAATGAGATTAATGCCATTATTTTGGACTGTTCAGTAAAATTGGAGAAATAGTCAATGTTTTGAACATTACAAGATGCTGTAAAAGCATATAAAAACATACAGTTATATAGAAAGTGAGACCTCCATGTTCTAGTACATATTTACATATTTGTTATTAGATGCTTTATTAGAGCTCATGGTAATTTCAATAGCCTCTGTAATTTTGCTGAATTAGTGATGAGTAGCTCTTACCTGACATACCTTGTTTTCCCACTGAAGTGTGAAGATTACATTTGAAATAGTAAACAACATCTTTAAAATATACCTGAACACATAGTTTAGGAGTTGTTTTATTTTCAGTTTTAGGTCTTCACGGTATCATGAGAAAAAAAATTTTTATATTAACTTTTCTTGAATGCCGTGTAGGAAAAGCATTGTTGAATGCCCAATTTGCTTGAGAATAGCCATAGGTAGAATATAAATAAATGAAATTTTTAAAGCTCTTTGGTAAACACATGATGATTTTTATTTTTAAAAAAGTGAATTGGTTTATCGTTGGTAAGCATAATAATTAAGCTCCAGTAGAAAGGAGTACACACGGTCACAAAAGATGAAAACCAAATTGTTGAGTGCAGATGACTTGAGAATGAAAGAAGACTGGTTAAAGGTAAAGTTCTTCTTTTCCTAAAATGCTCAATGGCAGAAAAAAAATTCACACAAAAGAGTTTAAAGGTTAAATTGCTTTTTCCTTCTCTAGAAAATAGACACAATGTGGCTCTCTGTAGCAATAAATCTCTTCTGTAATTGAAATGATAAATAAATGGAGCTGGGCAAAACCCTGGGTGGTTCGGAGTTTGAGCTGGGAGTATTGCATTTATACTTTCCAAGTTTCCTTTCTTAACTTGTGACTCTGGAGCTGAAATAATGATCTGATTTTTTTCCCCCTTTAAAATAAATCTTTCCCTGCTTCTAACTACCAGGGGAATATTATGAAAACATTCAGAACTAACATTACAGAGCTAACATAGCTAAAAACCATGCATCAGCATTGTGAAAAGGCCTCTAATTCCAGAGAGAGAAAAACTCCAAACATTATCAGCAGTGCAGGGCTCTTTACTGTTGATTCTGAGAAACAGTAAGTTTGAGGTCCTTGCTGCTTATTTAGCAAAAATAAACTTTCAAAAAGAAGAAATGATGGAAACACACACACACACACAAAAGTATCACATAGAAAACACTTCCCTGTATTACCTTTTGCCATGGTACTTCATGACCGAGTGAGCTGTCCCACGCTCACAGGATGAGAGCAGACACAAGGGAGAAAGGGGAGGACAGCATGACGAGAAGGAGGGAAAGAGCAGAGCCTTCCAGCTTCCTGGGTGCTGCTTCCTCCCCCCCACACTGCTTTGTGCACCCAGAAAAGAATACCGATGTCGGACACCAGTTTGACTCCACTGTGCTTTCCCAGTTGGTGTGGGACCAAGTAGGGACTCTTAAGCAGCTCAGGTTTAAAAAAAAAAAAAAAAAGAGATGTTCTCAGAAATTATGACTTCCCACACACACACACAAAAATTAAACCAAATGCTGCCATCTCTCCATGAGTCTTCTGGTTCTTTTTGATATTTAGTTACTTTCAGGACAGTTTCAAAGTCCACTGTGCATTATCTCTATCACAGCATGCACAACTCTGTGTGTGTGCATGTGTGTGTGTACATGGTTGTGTCTCAGAGGAGGGGTAATCCTTTGTTTCACTGTCTCACCACTTGAATATGAACTCCAAGGGAGTAATCTTGAATCCCTAAGAGCTTGCAAAATACCTGGCACATAGTAAGCATTCAATAGTAATAATTATTTATTGAGCAACTACTAACTCCCAGAAGTTGAGCTAAGTAATTTTACATGGCTAGTAAACACAACTTGAAAGGAATTAAGGAACTTGCCTAGAGTCAACAGCTAGTGGAAGAGAGAGGGAGTCTAGCCCCAGGAGTTAGGCTCCTGACAAGCAATAAAGCTTCAAACATTTATTGAATGAAAATAGGAAGCTCCTTTACTCTCTCCCCATTGTGATAACTGTGACTATCGATAGGTGACATTTTAAATATAGGAAGATGAAAAATCTGTCTTTTCATAATCAGCAAAACATGATTTAGCACTTACATATACTGGGATTGCCTTAGAAATGTTTTCTGCCTTCTAGAAAGCTAGAATCTAGGGCAATTACATTATGGGCACCACAGATACATAAAGGACGTAAAGCCTGAAGAATAAAAGCATTACCCTATATATTAATGGACCATAAAATACTACTCAGGGGGCTTCACTTTTCAAGTTACACTTAAAAATACACCAGGAACATCTGCTATACAAGGTTTGCGAACTCATCCTAGAAGAAGTGCTACAAACCTCGTTGCTGAACATCACTCCGGTCACCCTTGAAGTACTCCCCTTGGGAAGCTGTGCACCAAGGCCAGGGCCTAGTCCACCCTTCAAAGCCATTTTGCAAATCTTTTTCTGGAATGGCCATCAGAGTTGTCATTCCCAAAATTGGACAATTAAGTTTGCAAACTTGCCACCGTGCACTTACATTGGCAGCATAACTTCGGTTATGACACATTACTGAGTTGCTTGTACAGTGCTGACAATGTGAGCGCACAGCCGCAAGTTCACGAACTTGTCAGAATTTCGGGATGACGACAGCTCTGATGGCCATTCCAGAAAAAGAGTTCCCGAACTGCTTCGAAGGGTGGAGTAGGCACTGGCGTCAGTGCACAGCTTCCCAAGGGGAGTGCTCCCAAGGTGACCGTAGTGATGTTCAGCAGTGAGGTATGGAGCCCTTTTTCTAGGATGAGTTTGCAAAATTAATTGTCCGAACTCATATATACGTATATGTATACAGACACCCCCACACCCCCACATACACACCACACGGAGAGGGAGACAAGAATGGACTTCTCTGTTTATCTGACAGTTCCACTGTAAAATAGCTTGTTAGAAGAATTAAATGAGATAAAGCATAAAAAGTGCTACAAATGCCATCAGGACCCTCTCAGTCATTTCATAGAGCGTCACAGCCGGAGGGATCATTCCCGGCTGAGGGCAGATAAAGTAGGCATCCCAGTGAGCTGCTTCCCAGAGAGCTCTCTTGGACCACTGACCCACTTCAGAGCAGCTCAGGACCACCCCAAGTGCATCAGGCCTCACATCCGTGTGGCCCTCACCACCTACGTCCACGTCACCCGTCATCACCTGAGTTTTCATCCCCATTTGGCCATATCGCTCCAATTCGGACTCAGTTCCATCCTTCTCCTCTTTGAATCCTTTGCCTGGGCCTTCTGAAACGATCTTTTATAATCAGATAGTAACCTCAGGCTCATTTCCACAAAGCTGTTGTTTCTTATTCCTCTTACACACCACCTACTCAGGACCAGGAGGCAGACGAGGGAAATGCTTGGTCCCCACTGCTGCTTCCAACCGTTCCCCTTCACCCCCTTCACACAGAGGCCAGCCTAGCCCCTGGGCCCAGTAGCCACAGTACCAGGACCTGTGCTGCCTTTAGAAGACTGTGGAAACATATTTTGTTTCCTTTTAAAAACAGAGGACAAATATATATAAATAATCCAAACTGAATTATATTCATCTTTTACTAAAGCAGATGTAAAATATACCTTTTATTATTATTGTTATTTTTGTGAAGGAAGAGGGTAAAATGCTGGAGGGCCGAGGGGAGAGAGCACGGCCCTGCTTTAAACCCCGTGTTCTTCCTAAGCTCCTGCCGTCAGGGTCCATCACCGCCACTCACGCACGGCTTCATCTAAGGACCAGTGTTCTGTCATTATTTATTGAAGACCTGAGTGCCTGTCTACTGCTTTCCTTTCCATCCAACTTTCACATCCAGGGTTGGCCCCACTGTATGCTGAGGTGTTAATGCAAGCGACCACGTGTCCACATCAGCTCCCCCACTGAATTGGAGAAAGTCTGTGTGTGTTTGGGGGGGATGTGGGGGTGCTAAGAGCTGGAACAGTCTTAAGTATTTTCTATTCAGTCCAGACCATCACTGGGGAGGGGCTGAAATCTGAAAGTAGAGGGCGTTTGACAGGCCTGGGAGAAGAGCTGGGGAAGGCAGAGAGAGCGACAGCAACCGAGTCAGGACAGTACAGTAGTCCCCCCTTCTCCATGGGGGGTACATTCCAAAATCGCAGACAGTACCGAACCCTGTGTTTACTATGTTTTTCTTATACTTGCACACCTATGATAAAGTTTAACTTGTAAATTAGACACAGTAAGCGATTAACAACAATAACTAATAAATAGAACAATTAGAACAATACACTGCCATAAAAGCTTTGTGAATGTGATCTCTCTCTCTCAAAATACCTCATTGTACTGCACTCACCTTTTCACTTAGAGGAAGCACTTCACGGCTTCTCTTTGGCATATCTGAATTACCAGGATCACTACCCTTGTGCTTTGGGGACATTTATTAAGTAAAGTAAGAGTCACTTGAACACAAGCACTGCAACTCCTGGAGAGTAGATCCAATACCAAGGGGCTACTAAGTGACTCGTGGGTGTACGGCGCATACAGCACGAAGACACAGGACAAAGGGATGATTCACGTCCCAGGCGGGATGGAGCTAGAAGGCAGCAGATTTCATCACGCTGAACAGAACGCCACACAGTTTAAAACATATGAGTTGTTTATTTATACACCCTTCCATTTAATATTTTGGGACTGTGGTTCACCCTAGATAACCAAAAGGGAGAAAAGCGTAATTACAGGTAAAGGGGGAATACTGTACAAGTACCTGGGGATTGTCACCAAGTGTTCTCTCCCTTCTCTGTAGCCTCGGCCACTCTCACTTACCTGGCTGGGCTGGGTGAGCCCAGGGCGGGATCCCAGGTGGGCGTGCTCAAGGCCCAGGGCTGCCAAGGACCTCCTTGCGCTTTAGCCCTGGATCAGCAGACCACATGCCTTTGGCCTCTGCGTGCCCCATATCCTGAAAGTGTGAGTTTTCCAGGTGCTTCAGTGCATCCTGTAGGGAAAGCAAATGTTCATCACAATGGAAGGAGGGGGAGAAAGCCTGAATCCTTATTTCCCCTGAAGCTTCTTAAGTTCTTGAAGTGCAAAATAGAAGAGCTCAATGTGTGCGCGGAGGGCTCTTCACGCTGTAAAAGCCAGCCTGAGAGTGGCAGGCAGCACTCATTAAGTAGGCTCCCGAGAAGCCTCTTCTTAAAAGACGGGAGGCATGGTAGCAGCTGATGTGTTTGTTTTAACCCTGGCTGGGACCTGCAACGGCTCGGTGGGGAAGGACGCTTGCCTGGGGTCAGAGAATGACCCTGCCCCGGGCATCTCTCTCCTTCCCTTTTTCCTCTCTTCATTAAAATCCAGATTTACATCAGGAAGCAGCCCAGCTTATAATAATGGAGACAGCCTCTGTGCAGATAGAATCCCTGATTGATAGGGTGTGGGGAGGGAAGGAAAAAAGACGAGAGAGTTTACGAATTCACTCTCAGATTCACCTCACGCCAGGGGCCTGCCAGTCTCCTTAGGCGTAAAGCTGGGCGAGGCAGACACCAGCGCTGTGTGTGTCAATGGTGCACTTGCTCCCTCTTTTCTCTAAATCTGTTTACTCAACAATCCGCTGAACTTGAAAAATGGAGACGTAACACCACCCCTTCTTACATAAAGCAAAGCAGAAATGGAGAGTCTTGTTTTGTTTTGTTTTGTTTTCTTTTAATCTCTGATCTTCTCTGGGGACACTAGCAAAACTGAATTTATTGGTTCACTTTTAAAGAACTTTTTATCTCGGTTGCTCCCAGTGGGATGCCTCAAGGTTATTTAGTTTACTATTTGTCTTCGTATTTAAAAGGTTAATGTATTAATAAAAATAAAGATTTGCAAATGCTCACTGTCACTCACCTAGAGGCAATTACTCAAAAGATAATCAATTTAACATCAATAATTTATTTTTAGTGCCAATATCTGTCTGACACTGTCCTGGGACTTGTTGTGAATATAAGAAAGTAAAGGTCATATTACATACTGATCAATGTGGGCTGAAAAAGCAAACTCCTGGAGCGATAACAAAGAAAGCAGCATGCTAAATAAAAAAGTACGAACAGGCATAGCAATGTACATTACACATTCTAGGTACTCTACACGTGTGTCTATTAAATAAAGCTTATATTTTCTGTAGAGTAATACTGACCTGTAAGTACATTATGCCATTTCATAATGCTGGTCCTCTTACCCATGTAACATGCAAATCATCTTGTGCAAATGAAATAAAAAAAGTGAAGTCTTTTTTTCTTTTTGAGGTGAGACCATTTGTGAGGCTACAGAAAAAAATCAATAAAGCACAGAAAGATTCTATGTCCTGGCAGAACTATTTACATCAGTATAAGAAAAACTGGCATTTTAAGAGCGTGCTTTCTACAGAAAAGGTGAATCCCTAAGATCATCCAGGATTGCAAACTAAAGTGCATATCATCAAATGCTCACATCATACTAAGTGACTTCACGAGTCAAGTACCACTAGAGACAAAATAGCATAATGTATCATTCAGAATAATTTTTCTCTGTCTTCACACAGTTTTCAATTGTTTTAGTTTAATTCTAAATAGTTACATCTAATAAGAAGTTCTTTTTATTTTTATCTGGGGGTTATTGTGCAGGGAGAAGTCAGCCCTCTTGCAGAGACTTTTAGCAGCAATAAGTTGAAGCAATAGATGCAAAAACTACAGGATGAGATGCCAGCTATGAAAGGGGGAAAGAGAAGCAAATAGATTTGATATTGGAACTGAGGTTAAGAAGAAATAATAATTTCGCTGAACCTACAAGTTGTCTATTAAATTCTAGATTTCATTCCAATTCCAGGGCTGTTTGAAGGTATTTGGAATCTATGATTGGTTCTTGTCAAAGACAAAAACCAAACAAGGCAGGAAATTACTTTTATTCAGGCTATTACTGTAGGGATAACACCCCAGACTCGAAGATCGGATTTTCTCAGCAGGATGGTTTCATATTAGACTTTTCCAGGGAGAAGTAGACCAGTTACAGACTGCATTTTCTCTTGGGATTGTTGTTATCATCAGGAGACTTCTCAGTCAGCCAGCTGAACAGGAAATATTTCTCTCTGTGTCTAGCTAATTTGGGGAGGACAAACAGTTTTGTTAATCATTTATGAGATAAGGAATAGAAATTGGGAAGGTCTGTGTCTGGTCTGCTCATAAATAGAAAGGGGTTCATTAACAAATTTTATTTAAATCATAGAAAGAAGGGTGGTTCTTTTTAGTAAACCATTTTTCTGGACTGTAAAGAGTAGAGGGTTTCTTAATCACCCCCGTTCTGAGGAACACAGGGCTCAGATAAAGTTCAACACTGCCATTCTCAATCTGGTTTTAGCTGGAACCAAACTGTCCTGCCTCTTGAAAGTTTATTTACTAGGAAACCTGATTCATTCATGTAGTTGTTCATTTATTGACATACCATCCACGGAGGGCTTCACATTGCTGTAGAAGGTAATTTTCAGAAAAAGGTAAAATGATGATTCTCATACAGATATAAAAATAAACACATGCTAATAATTTTATTCTAGTCAATAATCAAAGAGGGGTTCAGTCCAATGTCATAACTAGTTCCAAAGAAAATTCAAACAATATTCCTCCTATTTTCAGATCAGAAATATTGACATGAATATGAAAATGAAGGCAACACTGGTTTTTCCAAAGATGATAGAGAGAAGTCAATTTGGATATGTCTGTAGAAATGTTTTTGCATTGCTGTTCGTTGCCTACAATTTACAAAGTTGTAAAATAGTTCAAAGGCTATAAAAGACTAAAGATCATATAGCCTGAGGGCGTGCACCCTGGAACTGCACGGTTCTTCCTTGAGGCACCATCTTTTTCTGCCTTGCCTTTCTGGTGACATCTGAACTTCGTAGTGTTCTTTTTTTTTTTTTTTTTTTTTTTTTTTTTTTTTTTTTTTTTTTTTTTTTTTTTTTTTTTTTTTTTTTTTTTTTTTTTTTTTTTTTTAGAATTGTGAATAATTTTTATTGGAAATTTCAATGGGAATTCTTTATTTCACAGATCCATAATCTAAGTTACTGTAAATTTTACTACAAGTTGTATATGTAATATCTTCCTTTTCTAATTCCGATAGCATTTTCTTTGTGCGCACTCAACCTCTGTATTTTCCATTTAATTATGCTGTGAACCTAAAGCTGTTCAAAAAAATAAAATTGTTAATTTAAAAAAAAGAAAGAAACCTAAGTTGAGCAGCAAAAGTAGATAAAATATGAAATGTGCTCGTAGTGTTCTTTAACTAGGTCCTGGCTCCTCCTGTCTCTCACCCTATCTTTCACTGTCTTTCCTCTTATGAGTTGAATGGTGTCCCCTCAAAACTCTTAAGTTAAGAATGTGACCTTATTTGGATGTCATGACAGATGTAATTAGTTAAGACTAGTTCATACTGAATTAAGGTGGGTCCTAATTCAATATGGCTGGTGTCCTTACAAAAAAGAAAAAGTTGAACACTGACATACACACAGGGAGAAAGCCAGAAGAGGATGAAGGCATAAATCAGGGTGATGCTTCTATAAACCAAGGAACACAAAAGATTGTCAGCAAACCACTGGAAGCTAAAGGAGAGACACAAAATAGATTTTCCTTCACAGCCCCCAGAGGAAGCCAACCCTGCAGACACCTTGATCGTGGACTTCCAGCCTCCAGAAGTATGAAAATAAATGTGTGTTATTTACGCCACCCAGTCTATGGTATTCGTTACGGCAGACCTGGCAAACAAGCTCACTCCATTTTACTGTGCTCTGTGCTTCTTTCAATTCATCTTCTTACAGGAAACCCAGGCTGTTTCCTCTTCCTGGAAGCACTTTTCTTCCTTCTTTCCCACCCATGTTTGTCCCTCAGTCACCTAGCCAACTTCTACTCATCCTTCAGATCGCTGCCTCATCCCTTCTTCCTCTGTACCGCCTTCCTTGTCGGCCTGTACCCCCCAAACGTAAAGAACCACCCTGACTGCTCCCATGAAACACTGTATTCCTTCTAGACCATGACCAATCATAGTCAATTCTGCTTATTTGCTGTAGTTTCATTCTATAAAGTCGCCATGAACACTGTTTTAGTAGATACTGAACCACGGCTCTTAGGGAAAATACAGAGTTATGTTCCTGTGAGCCGCTTGTCCCAACATTTTCATCACTCAATACGTAATCTAGTGTGGTGTTTGTTTCTGTTTAATGTATATTATGGATTCATTAACACCGCACTCATGGCCAAGTCCTCTGTGGCTCATGCCTGAATGAAGCTTACCTGACACGTGTATTTTGCTGTAAGGCACATCATAGCCATCTAGTACAGGGAAGCACTCCACGGCACTTGAGCACTCCATGTGGGGAACATTTTAAATAGTGAAGCCACCAATAAAAGACAACATGGCACTAAATAGATCACAAAGAAGACATGTTTTTAAGGTTTGAAAACTGAAACAAGGCAGAGCATTGCCTTGTTCAGCCTCAGCTGGCAATGTGTACATTGAACACCTCCAATTTTTTCTATTCTGTGCATCTCTGTGAATGACCATGAAAGCATCTGAGTATTAATCTTAGGGTTACATATACATTTTAGTGAGAGCAGGTAAATCAGTAAATATGGAATCCACGAATAATGAGGATTATTGTACTTTTAAAAATTTTATGCCTTTCCTATGAGACCATAACTCAAGAGACAGCAGAGACTATACCTACCCATGTGTATTTGCTCCTCAGTGCTATGCCTGGCCCATGACAGATGCTCGATAAATATTTGTTTAAAAAAATGAATGAATGACAGGTGCCATCATAAATTTACATGCTGTTGTTCTGTGGAAAATACAAAGATAAATTGATTTTAGCTCTGGGCTACTTATACAAGATAACAAATGTACATACATATGCATGCCAATAAGTGCACAGGTTTCAAAGAATTTGGGAAATTTGTGCTTGAAGATCAAAGAGGGTGAAATGTAATGAAGCTTGTTCTTGGAGTGAGTGGGATAATGAGGAAAGAGGAGACGTTTTAAGGAAGAGGCATGGCACAAGCAACAGATAGGTAAGGAAGCATGAATTGCAGAGGGGCCTGCAGCTGGCTAGAGCCTAAGCAGAGTGTCTGCCTTGACAAGCAGGAGAAAACAACATCCCCAAAAGGAGGCTGATATAAAGATCTGGAAGTTAAAGCAGTCTCAGGTAGGAGATTCGATTTTTGTTGCATCAGATGTGATGAGCCATTCACTCAAGGGTTTTGAGCAGGGAAAGGACAAATGGATATAGTCAAATATAGGCCTGGTGGAAGGAATGGAAGGAATTCTTATCTGGGCTTACTAGAAATCTTATTTAAAAGGTTTTGTTCTTCTTCAGAAGTCTCAAGAAGACACCCCCCACTCCAACCCCCACCCAAGGCATAGAGGTGGCCTTCAAGGAATGCAGAGATTTGGGGAAGGAATAGAGAAGGGCAGAGAGCCACCAAAGCTGATCAGAGCTTCCTAGAAAGACTTAACCATTCATTTAAGTTGGTGCCCGTTAGCATCGCGGAGGGCCAGTCCTCAGGCATACTGTACTGCAGTTCCAACTCTGTAATGACCAGTATTATCTGGGCAATTGAATCTCTACAGAACTCAATGTCTGTGTCTCTAAATGAAGAGGAATGGATGGTGCAGATTAGTAGTGCTCAAGACAGTCTCAGTCTCACTTACTGGAAATGAAAACTCGGACACACACACCCCCTCACACACCACCACCACCACCACTACTGAGTCAGCATCAGAATTTTGGTAAGATCCCCTGGTGAATCACACATGAGGGGGATCCCAAAAACCTGGAATTCATGTATAAAAATTTGTGTCACCTTCAAACTATTCTCCGTTTGATGGAGAACACATATGGAGATGCTTTTTCCACAGCTCAAAACAGTGTTTGAACTTGTCAATTTTGATGCCTTTTAGTTCTCCTGTTTTTTGGTTTTACCTCCTCCACATCAGCAAAATATTTCCCTTTGTCCTTCATCCACGAAATAAAAACAAAAGTCACTCAGAGGGAGATCTGGTGAATAGGGAGGGTGGGGCATGGCGGTCATGCCATTTTGGTCAAAAGCTGCTGAACACTGAGCAGGGTATAGGCAGGTGCATTTTAATGCCACGTGTTGTTTGTGTAAATCACCCATCATGAAATGGGCACATGAGTTGAAAGAGCCTCCAAAAAAATTCACTGAGACTGAATGCAGCCTATTACAACAAGGCCAGTTGGTACACTGACACAGGTTTATTCCTAGAAGACCCACCTAGCGGGGAAAGCCTGTACTACAAGGGATCCACCCTTCAGAAGAATAATTCATTTTTGGGGGGTCCCACCTCATACAGGTTTAGACAAGCTCTTTGTCCTCTTTCGAGAACAAATACAGTCAATTTTCATTATTCACAGATTGTTCATTTGCAAATTTTGCCTGCTCACTAAAATTTATTTGTAACCCCAAAATCACTATTTACAGCCATTACAGACATGCACAGATCAGTGAAAAATTTGAGCCACTTGCTATACCTGTTCCTAGGTGATGTCAAACAAGGCAGTACTCTGAAAGCTCTGTCTTCTTGTCTCAGTTTTCAGACACTTTTTTGCAGTTGGTTTACTGCCATGTTGTGGTTTGTTGCTATGTGTTTTGACAATTTTTGTGATTTTTAGTGGCCATTTTCTTGTTTAAAATGGCTCCCCCATCGCTTCTTGGCCTTTTGGCTAAGACCAAGGGTAAAATGACCCCTAAGTGCAGTGCTGAAGTGGTGTCTGGTGTTCCTAAGTGCAAGCAGAGTGCAATGGAGACAATGATACATGTGGGAGGTAAGCTTCAGTCGGTAAACATGAGTCACAGTGCTTTGGTCATAAGTTCAGTTTAACAAATCAACAATATATATTGAACCAGGTGTCTTTAAATAGAAACATACAAAAGATAAGGTCATATATTCATTGTTTAATGAAATGTTGTGACCAGAGGCTCACAGGAACATAACCCTTTATTTCCACTAAGAGCTATGTTTCAATATTCACTAATTCAGTGTACCGTGACCTTACGGAACTTAAGTACCATGAACAACAATAATGGACTATACCACTTACTGGTGAAGATAAAGCCAAAATGTTAATATAGAATAAGAGAAGAATATTCAGAATTGATACCTTCAAACAAATATTGAGAGACAAATAGAACCTAACAGTTTCACAAAAGAGACAGCTCCAATTCTAAACAGTGCCTGAGGGTCTGGAAATCCTGTTTCCTCTTAACTGTTGTGAAAAGCCCTAGCATAAAACACCACTTTGGTGATGTTTTGTCTTTGTTGGTTCAAAAATGCTGGAGTTCGCTGAGTGAAACCTGAAACTGCCCCCTCGTGCCCCACCCCATACCCACAGAGGGCAAGGACAGACAGAAGAAAGGTGCAAGCCACTCCAAATTGGTAAGTGTCAGTTTTAATGGGCAAAGGAATAAATCTGACCTATAAATCTTGTCTTGGATGGCTGAAAAGAGGAGTGGATCTCAACACACACCTTTCAGAATCTTCAAAGTTTCTATAGAGGCCTAAACTGAGTTGGGTCACTTATACTATCTGATGGGTGCATCAAGGCTATACATCCTTGAAAAGGGCTCCAGCTATGAAAACAGAGGGTGTGGGGTGTGAAATGTACGTTTCAAGGTCAGGGGAGGGATGAGAAGCCTGCACTTGATCAGGTCCTGTTCTTGAATCAACCGGCTGTAACATCCTCTCAATGACCTCCTCCAATAGTCAAGGCAGAAAGAAAGACAAGTAGGTTCATCCCTGCACGTCAATCAGACGGGGTTTCTCTGTGTTTTATTTCTCACATTCTCTCATTTGAGTCTTTTTTTCCCTTCTGAAATCCCTCCTCCAGCCTGAGAAGCATCCCCCTCTTGCTGGAAGGAGTATTAACTTTCAGAACTCTTACACTAATGCACAGCCCAAATTCAAGTAGACCCTCAAGTGAACAATTCTTTTTCTTTGTTCCCCTTCTCTCTCATTCCAGGGTTTCTTTTAGTGTTTACATAAGCTTTTTGTTCTGTTCAGCATTAAAACATAAATTCCTACACACAGCAAGTGTCTTTTCTTCTTTTTAGGGTCTCTGCCATTCACCCCTGCACATTTACAGAATCTGCGTAGGTGGTAAAGTGATTTGGAATGATTTAAAGGACCATGCATAATTACTTATGTCACTAATTATTGTCTATGGACTCAGACTCTGATTATTCCTCTTCCTTCTGTCTCAGAGAAACAAGTCTGAGTGTTGCGTCAATAACCCTTTTGTGATTAAATATTCATGCACAAGCACAAATGCACACAGGCAAGGCCATAAGAATTGCCAAAAATAACAGCAGCATCTCTGTCCTGCAGCGCAGGTAGAAGCATGAGTGAAGAATGAACACAGAGCAGAATTGTAGATCAAACATAATGTGGGCTGAGGACGCACTCATTGCAAAGGGTTTTCTAACAACAGTGAGTTCTCAGAAATACCTAAAGTTGTTATCATCCCCCAGTATTTATAGAACCAATGAAATAAAGCTCTTTGTGGCCTATGCTCTTACAGGATAGACTGTATGATGACATAGGAAACACACACTGAGAAATGCCAGGGGTGGCACCACATACATATGGGGTTACCATTTTCTCCCTGGTGAAATTGGAGAGGCCAGTGCCAAAAACAATGCTTGGTGTACTTTGTGGCATATTTTAAGCACTTAGTTGGTAAACACAGTAGACTCTCTGTTAACCAAAACTCAAGCAACCAGCAAAATCTCAATCCACCGGTACTTTGAGAGTGCCGGTTGCTTGAGTTCTGGTTAATGGAGCGTCTCCTTATATTTATCCAGCATCTACCAATCCCCATGGGTGCCCATTAGCTGAGAATCTACTGTATTTGTTAACTAAATGGATGATTTGAAAAGATGCTGAGTGGGCCAAAATCTCCTCTCTCTGTGGAGTTAATCTGTAATGAGTCAAAATGTTTAACCAAGAACATAATCTATACAGTGGCAGAGGGATCAATGGCAGTGCTAAATAACATTGAGGATGCTAAAGGTACTGCCATTAACAATTTATTTTCTGCTGCAAAAAAGTAAGTTCAAGAAGATCTCTATCATAGTTTGGTAAAAATATCATGCCTTTTGAAGTCAGCTGTGTATTAGCCATTAATCACGTGCAACTACCCAACCTACTTTACAGTTATTTTTCTGTAAAATAGGATAACAGCACCTAATTCCCTCATTTGTTGAAGTAATTATTAAAAATAATATACATGAAATCGCCTATTGTGTTATCTGACAGATAGAAGTTTTTCAAGTGCTCATTTAATTCTGCTGTCGTTATTCAATACCTGTTCTGTTCCCCGGAACTGAAGTAGGGTACAGTGGTAAATAAAACTGACACAAACCATTCCCTTGCACATCTTGTAGTCTAGTGAGGAAGTAAAAACTAACCAAATTACAGGTTTCCCCCACTATTCAAAAGTAGAGTGTTTCTATGAAACCTTTCATAGATGAAATGGTGTGAAATAGCAGTGTCCAAACATTTGGCTTCCCTGAGCCACATTAGAAGAGGAATTGTCTTGGGCCACACATAAAATACACTAACACTAATGATAGCTGATGAGTCAAAAAAAAAAACAAACAAACAAACAAACAAAAAAAAAACCCAAAAAAACAAAAAACAAAAAACAAAAAAACCAAGTTGCAAAAAAATCTCATACTGTTTTAAGAATTTGTGTTTGGCCACATTCAAAGCCATCCTGAGCCGGAGGTTGGAGAGGTATAAAAGGAAGAAACAATTACCATTAATTTATATGGAAAATTTTTCAGTGTTTCCAGACCCAAAATTCAACACACACACAGTGGTTTAATTTCATTCACCATGATCAACATGCTTAATTATGTCCAGTTTTACACTAAGTGTTAATGCTTTTATGTGCTCTCTTGGGCTTTTCTGATACCTTAGGGTGTATCGTACTACTGGATGCACACAATAAATGGAGATAAAGCACAGTTGTTCACAGAAACAGTTCAAAGCAATGGCAGCTTGACCCTGAGAGCCTGAATGTAGTTCCCAGGAAAGGAGACTGGCAGGGCTGACGCTCAGGTGTTGCTGCCTCTGTTAACAGTGTGCTGCAAAACAAACACTGAACGCTAGCTTCACGTCTCACCTTAACAAAATATTTTTTTAAATTACAGTTGACATTCACTGTGATTTTATATTCATTTCAGGTGTATAGCATAGTGTTTAGACATTTATATTTATATAATTTATTAAGTAATCCCCTTGCTTAGTCTAGTGCCTATGTGGTACTATATGCATACATAGTTATTACAACATTATTGACTATATTCCCTAGGCTGTACTTTATATCCCCATCATTATTTTATAACTGCCGAATTGTACTTCTTAAACCCTTTGACTTTTTCACCCAGACCATCAGCCCCACTCCCATCTGGCAATCATCAGTTTATTCTCTGTATCTATGAGTCTATTTCTGTTTTGTTTCTTTATTTTCTTTCATTTCTTTTGGTTAGTAAAGGCCTATTAATGTAGATCTTTGTGTCGAAGTGAATTGGCATAACTCGAACTTTCAAAAAAGTGGGGGATACCTGTATTATGACAGAAACTCTTAAAAAAATACTGTGAAAGAATGCAGGAGGGATAGATTTTCGAGTGAGATGCCTTAACTAGTGTTGAGGAGGAAGATGAGGTAAGAGGAGGGAATTATCTTAGGTTTGCAATGCAAAAATCTGATAGAAGTTCCTTTGGCACGAGTCAGGCAGACTCTCCCATGGTCCAGTACAGTTTTGTAATACATAACGTAGATGGGGCTTGGAGTTTTTAAAAATCTTTTAACATTTTGACTCAAAAGAATATAAACAGTAACCAGATATTTCTCACACTGTTCTTTAGCTCTCCTTTCCAAGGTCTCAGTACTAGAGATCACTCCAATATTAAATGAGGGAGGTGAGGAGGCACAAAAATCTCAACCCATACCATTTTCCTTGGGCAAGAACTGATCATATTTCCTATGGGAGATATGACCTCATTCATTTCTCTTTTATAGCTGAGATTCTAGAGAGTGATGTCATTCAACTACAAGGTTTGTATTTTTTTTTTCTTTTCTCATTTGTGACACTGAGAGAGGCATTTCTGCCATTATGTAATAGAAATATTACAAAGGAGCACACATGCAAGATATACTTTTATTATTACTCAATGCCTTGTGCTTTTGATCCTTTCCCTTTTGCAATTGATAGAAATTACCTTTTGGAATGGAGTCACCAGGCCTTGTGGATTCATGCTTCAGGATCACTAACAGACATTCTCAAGCCCATCGTTTTTCACATTGTCACTTCACAAATGGCCAAGACTCTTGGCTTATGAGGTAAGATTTCTCAAGTTTCCTTACACTGTTGTCTGTTCTACTGTGCAATTAGATTCTAAAATACCTAGAGTTATTAGAAAACTTGTAAAAGCACTTCTTTTAATTGGATGAAAAGGAATTATGAGATCATTTTAATCTCACAATGTCATATTCATTTTTTTTTAATGGAAGCTCAATAATAGATGGTTGCTTTTTAGTGCTGCGAGTGCCTTTTTTTATTCCAAGCTAAAGATAATTAATTGGGTGACAGAAATAAACAAAAATGAGCTTGATTGTCACTATATGAGTCCTGAGCAACTTAAAAAAATGGACCATTATCAACAAATTTCTCAACCACCATTAAAATCTGTTATTTGAATAATTAAATATGAAATTGAAGCAATTAGCAAAAAACATAAAAAACAAACACAAAATCAAAATTGCAATTTGAAGGTGAATCAAATATAGAATCAAATAGTCAATGAAGTAGGCTACCACATGAAGAAATCTCCTATGCCTAAAAATTATTTTTCTACAGACAGGAAGTGGTCTGTAGCACTGTGAGCTTTTGCAATGCAAATTGTGTTCTATAATTATAAGTGTGTATTATGAATTGTGAAAGATCACATGGGAAAGAAAATATCATTCCTCTCCTTTCATAATAAAATGCTTACGTCTTACGTTTTTCCTATGGACATGGCATTGTCAACTGGACTCTCTTACTCAGATCCACGAACCAACAACTTCTGGACCCATGACGGGTTGATGAAAGGCATTGCCAGTTTTGGTTTCTGGGACTTTTACTGTGCTTCTATAACCTACCAAAATCTTCTTCCTTACTGGCACATTAGTTTTTCTTATTGCATTAATGTCTTTAACAATTACAGTCTAATTACAGTCTAATTGTAAGATTTTTCTCATGATAAAATTTTAATGTTATTTATTCCTGAAGATTATCTTTAAAAAAGTTAATAGAAGTTTTTCCTGGATTTTATGAATGAATATCTTGGAACTAAGTACTGACACTTCATTTTTACACCTTTATCTGTGTTGTGTTTTTTACTATGTTGGGATCAGTTAGTATTCCTTTAACTGTTATGAGCTAATAAGAAAAGGACAGAGGTAGACTTAAGACAAAAAATGCTTTGGGGGTCAAGTAAAGGCCAAAGGCTATCATGATGCTTGTACTAATAAAGATTTCATACTTATTAGAATAGAAAGTAAAGCAAAAAAATTAAATTGCCATGTGGTATAAAATAGTATAGACCTGCAGAATTTCAAAGAATCAGTTCGGGAAGAGAGATCAATGCCATATTCATGTAGTTAATACAGTTTCAGCAAATGAACTACAAGTTTTTACAGTTAATTTGTAAATTTGGCTTTTTAATAAGTTATAAAAAATATATGTATATATGGAGTTTTATTTAGGTTTATACATTAAATACTAATAAAATTATAATCAAAGCAATTTAAGTCAGCACTGGGATCAGAGAATTTAGTTTTTACAAATTGTCGATATTTTATTCAAGTTTGAGAGATGTGTTTCACAACAAACCTCACCCCCATTTTTGGAATAATGGAGACAGGGCACTTGCAAGTATTTATTGTACTGTTGGACAGCTCTGATGATTAGAAAATTCAATTTTTATTGTTTGCTACAATTATTTGTAAGTTCCAATCATTGCTGGTAGCTATACTTAGGAACCAAGCAAGTCTGCTTTTTGTTGGAACTTTAAGTTATAAGAGGATAATGTCATGTTTTTCTTAATCTTGCTTCCACAAATATTTTTGAGAATTTACTTTTGACAAAATGTTTTGCATTATGTTATTTATTTATTCATTCATTCATTCACTCATTCATTTATTGCTTTTGAGGTTAAACAGCTACATTACTTTCCTTGAAAGATATTTTTCCCTAGTTACTATAATTTATATATACTCTAGCAAGTCCTTGTTACAATGTGGCACCTAAAAATAAACACATAGAAAATAGAGACTTTTATTCAGCATCACCAATAATAAAAAAAAAATAGAAATTATTAGACTCAGAAATGTATGAGGCACGAAGGGGTCAAATACAGAAGTATATGGCACACTATCCTTGCCTTTAAAGAGTTTTGAATGCAAGTGGAAATGAAGATTATAATTTTAGATAATAAATATCATGAAAATAAGCATTGTAGTTCCGAGGGTTCAGAAATCTGAGTTCTAGAGTTATTACTGAACGTTTCTAGGTTCTAGTTGGGGTAAAGCCTTGAAAGCCACCCTGAGTCTGAATATACCCAGTGTAAAGAAGCACTATAGTATTTTGTCCAAAGTAGCATAAATATTGGTAATGCCAAAAGTAGAACTCAGGTTTTTGTTTTGTCCAGTCCTTTCCCCATTCTTTAGAGTAGAATGAGGAAATCTTTGCTTGTGATAGCAAATATTTTATTAAATCTAAATTTTTTGGAAAGCCACTGGCATTTAAACTTAACAAAATTCGAATTCTTGTGATTGCTCCGTTTAGCCAGTAGCCAGTTAAAGTTACAACTGTTTTTGAAACATTGTTAGGACTGATTTTAGGAACAGCTCAAGCTCAAATGACAGCTTTTCTTAAAAAAGAAAAAAAAGGAAAGAAAAGACAAGGAAAACATCCCGTTAGGATACTAAAAATACAGAAACTCTGGAATGTAACCAGAACGGCTGTGTTTCCGGTATTAATCTTAAGCAAGATGGTGGGCCCCCTGTGCACATGCGCAGAAGGGAAGCTTGGGCGGGGAGTTCCGCCGCGTCGGGTCGTGCTCCAGGCAGGGATTGGTCCCGCCGGGCTGAGAGGCGGAACCGGAAGTGCCTGTGTTGTGGTACTCAGCCGGTTCGGTCCCAGTGACTTTTCCAGCGCTTCTCTTGCATCGTAGGTTGCTGCATTTGCCGGGGTTGCAATGGGGGAAGCGGAGAAGTTTCACTACATCTACAGTTGTGACCTGGATATCAACGTGCAGCTTAAGATGTGAGAGAATCCGGGGGCAGGGATTGGTCTTGCTGGCGCTTCGGGACCGGGAAGCGGGGGCTTGGGGGTTGGGGGAGAGAAGATGGTTACTAGCCTGAAGGCCATTCTGGGGCTGGCCGGGAGAACTGTAGCCGGGGAAGCGGAGGAAAACCGGAGAGGGGCCCTATGAGAGAAGGATTGAGGACTTGGTCTCTGTGAGAGAGACAGTGGTAGGAATACGCCTTGAAATCCCACGATGTTTTACTTTTTTCAAAGCCTCTTGCTGTGCAGGGCAACCTTTTGAGAAATTACTGTCACATTTTACAGATGAAAAAAATCAAGTTTCGGTAAAGTCGTCGTCTCGCAGTTAATAATTGGAAGAGCTTTACTTGAGAGCGGACTGCAAAGTGGGCTGGAGACTGCAGAAATTATGGAGAGGTAGACACAGGCAGGTGTGGTAGCTAAGTTAGAATAAGATGATCGCAAGGATCTATAGGAGTTTTAGAAGCACGGGAGTTGATAGAGGCTTGGACAGTCTGGCATTGTTTAGCCAAGGAAGTTGGTAGTGAGTCGAAGGTGAGGGTGCCAATTGCAAAGGGACTAGAAGATATGAGCCTTGCAGGAAAATCTTAGTGTATCATGATTGAAGTAAAGGCCAAGGGCATGATATCTTGAGATGAGAATAGTGGAACTGAGATGGGGAACACATAGGACTGAATTATGTGAGGGCTGTCCAGAAAGTATCCAGCCATATAATATGAAAAATAGAGGCATTTATGGCTGGATTTTTTTCCAGATAGCCCTTGTATTTTCATATGTGAAAGTTGTTATGGCAATTGTTAATCACATCTTTCATAATATGTTTAGTCAATATTCAACAAATGTTTCTCAGGGATGTGTGCATCCCTGCAGTAAATACATTTTCTAAGTTGTCAGGTACACCTTTGAGTGATTGTTTCTTTTTATTGTTAGAAGTAAGTTACCTCAGACTCTGACAATTTACTGTTCATCTTGTGGTGATGGTGAAAATATGTTAACTACCATACTGTTCATTTGTGTACATATGCCAAATAATTCTGCAGGATACGCTGCTAGATGCTTACATAGGACTGTATGCCATCATCTGATAAAGGACTTTCCTTCAGTTTCATTTCTCTTGGTATTTCTTAGACATACGAATGTAAATTTTGAAACTTTTGAACATCATAAGGAAGGAAGAAAAACAAAACTGGTCCATTATTAACATATACACACATTGAGTATTTGAAACACAGCTAAAGCATAAATCAGAAGTTTGGTAAAATTTACTACTAACCATCTATGCTTCTGCGACTGCCATTGTTGGCTTTTGGGGGGCTGGAAGTATCAATTTAGAATCATATAATCAGATGATGGTAATTCTTTAATTCTATTCTTCCCAGGCTTTTTCATCTATTTTTATGGGTTTAATAACTTGTTACTTTGATGTCTCTTTTCTTAGCATTGTAATTGAATATCAAAATGCCCACAAGACATGGTCACTTCGGATGGCCCAATGTGCCTTAAAATCCACTTGTTCGAATTCAGCACATCATGAGCCTACCTCTCTAACTCTGATCTTGTATTCTCTTCTCTCATCCTTGTTTTGATGATTGTTATCATCATTTATCAACTTCATTAAGACAGAAAACTTTGAATCAAGCCAGTACCCCTCTCTTAGCTTCTCTGTTTAATCATTCACAGATTGTCTTGATTCTACCAGCTGAATATCTTGATCCATGCCCCCTTTGCTTCCTTCCCCACTGCTGTGTCCTTAGTCTTTACTTTTTTCTTTCTAATTTTGACTGGAAGTTAACCCGTCTCCTTGCTTTCAGTTCATCTTTCCACTGTGTTCTTCTACTCTTGCCAAAAGTATCATAAATACAAATCTGATTATATTAGTCTCACTTCAGATAATTCAATGAACAGATTTTTGAACGTTTATTGTGTCAGACACTGTACTGAATTTGTTGGCTACTTTCTTGTCCCTTTACTTTTCATTGTCATCCCTAGCTGCTTCCCTACGTGAACATTTTGCTTCAGCTATACCAAACTACTTAAAATTCCCCAGACACACAGTTTTTCTTTTTGCCTTTGTATGTGCTGTTCTTCTGGGATGACTCCCTACCTCTTTCACTCCCATCTCTTGTATATTGTTCAGGTGTCTCTCTAGGATCTTAAGCCCCTGCCCCCAAGCTCTGAGACTTTTTGAGATATAGTATCTTTCTATGGTGTGAAGAACATTGGCTTTGGCCTCTGCCTGTTTTATTTTTCCCCTTAGCTCTGTTACTTAACTTTGTGGTCCTTGATCTCATTATTTATAAAATGAGAATATGGTGAAAAGTAAGTAAGAAAGAGTATGTAAAATGTTTAGTATAGTATCAGACATCATATTAATGTCCAAGTAGTGTTTGTACTTCTTTCTTTCCTGTACATATCTTTTATCACCTATGATGCTCTTTTTTAATTAAAAAAAAAGATCAGATAATACATCTGCATAGAAAAAAATGGAAAGAGTACAAAATAATATACAGTTAAAAGTTAAGTTTTCTCACCAGCAGCAAGGATGTAACTTTTTCTTGTAATGCTGTACTGTTTATCTTTCATTTCTGAGGTTCTGTGCCTAGTACAATAGATGTTGAAAGAGTAGATGAATAAGTGCACAGCATGAAATGAGTAAAAATGAGACTAAGACCTGGAAAGCTGGTGACATCTAGAAGGTAGACCAAGAGTTGATGACAAGGTTTAAACTTAAGAAGCCTACCAGAAAAATATGTTGATGAAGAAAGGAATGATTTTAGCTCTGTTCACATTTTAAGAGACCTTTATTAGATGCAAGAGTGGCTTTAATTTCATGTATAGGAAAATGTTTTGGTAGGATAAGGTAACTGTGACAGAGCCATAAACCTTTCTTAGTATTTGTTGTATGTATGCTTAAAAAAATGTATGTCTAAATGTTATTCTTATGCTTTCAGAGGAAGTTTGGAAGGGAAGAGAGAACAAAAGAGTTATAAAGCTGTTCTAGAAGATCCAATGTTGAAGTTTTCAGGATTGTACCAAGACACGTGCTCTGACCTTTATGTTACTTGTCAAGTTTTTGCAGAAGGGAAACCTCTGGCCTTGCCAGTGAGAACATCCTACAAGGCATTTAGTACAAGATGGAAGTAAGTTGTTTTCTTGCATGTGATGGGGTCCAGACCATGCTCCCATTTCTTTATAGATGTTGCAAGTATAATTAGGTGGTGATTCCAGAGGAATTTATTTTTTAAATATCTTTATTTAATGCCTGTAAGAATTGATTGAAGAGTTTAAAGTAGTTTACTACTCAGGATAAAGTATTAATACATAACAGTATTATAACTGCAGTTAAGGTGGAAGTGAATTTATATATTCATTGACATATTTGTATATTGACATATTTTTATAAAACTTCACTGATTCACAAAATGACCCAAACCAAAAACACGTATGTAGGATCTTTAAATTCTCTATTATTCTATGCCTTTTAACACATGAACACTTCTTGATAATCTGAAATGTTGCCCAATGGGATGTTAGGAGTACTGATCTTTAAAAATAGGTCTATTGTCATCTTTTATTATTTTTAATATGAAATTAAATTTGTTGAGCATGGTACATTAGCACACCATTGTCAGGATGCAAGGTGACTATAATAAACATGAAGTTCTTGTTTTTCTAGAACAGCATTGCGGGTCCATAATTTAATATTTTGATACTTCTTATTTGATAGATTATATGGTGCAGTTTTAATGCTCAGTCCACGAGTATTAATTCAGTACCCTGGTAGGCTCGTTGCAGGATACACAGGTTGTGTGCCTCTCAGAGGAGGAATTTATGCCCCCAGTGTTCACGGAAGACATGGTATATGCCCACATGCACTGTCGGGCTCTCTTGGTGGGCAGAGCCCTATTTTTACAAGGTGTGGCCCAGCAGGCCGGGAAGGGTTTTTCACAGAGAGTAGAAACCTAAGCTCTGGTGATCTGGCAACATCAAAACCAACTATTTTAATGGTGTAATTTCATCAGTAGGTTTTTTTTTTTTGTGGATAGATACATGTTCACTGGTCTCATTGGCCTAAATTCAAAGTGTCAGTAGGCTGACCAGACGTACTGTTTGAAACAGGACAATACCATTGTTTTCTGTGTGGTTTGAAACAGTATGTCTGGTCAGCCTAATATACATTCAAGTATATATGTGCAATATATAGTTGTTATTCTGGAAGTTTTGAACCTCTTAAAAGTAAGGAGAATAATACAATGAACTTCCAAGGCCTCATTACCTAGCTGCAATAATTAGTAATTCAAGGGCAATCTTGTTTTATCCGTACCCACCATTATTTTGAAGCAAATTCCAGATGTTATATTATCCTAACTGTAAACATTTCTGTATATCTATTTTATAAACATAACTTTAGTACCATCATTACACCTAAAACAACAGACCAAAATTCTTTCAGTTGTATCAGAGGTTTTGAAACTGCAATCAGTATATACAAAGTTCTGAAGTTGTATGCAGAATTTTGTGTCTTGTGCATTTTTACAGGGACAGGACTCAAAGCTCTTATTAGATGTTTTGAGGTGGCTTGTGATGCTCCCCAAAAACCTTAGAGCCACAAATTTAATTCTAGAAAGTCATTTATGAATTCCACTTTTCTTGGTAGGGAAAATTTTGTAGTGGTTTTGTTCCATGCCTTAGCAATAAAGAAAATTAGAACAAAACCAAATTCCCAGTTGGAGGGAAAGTAAACTCTTTCTCTTCCTCCATTTGCCAGTTCCTCTCTGCATTATTTATGGGTTATGTATTTTCAAGGATTTAAAACCTTTCATATTTTCTCTTTAAAAGTTTGAATTGTTTTAAATTATGAAACTTAAAATAAATACTCTAATTAAGTAATGGCTTTTTAAAAAAAATTAAAACATTTAAAAATAGCTGTGTCGAGATTAAGTTGAGAAGATACTTCATGTTGGGTAAGATAGCATGAGGACAGACTTTTTTTTTCCTCTTTGGGCTTAAGGGAAGGCATTTGTAGATTTTGTATTGCTCTTTAGTATTTAAGAGTTAAAAGTTTTTACCACTTTATCAAAACAAATGCTGTCTTCCTGAAATCAACAAGGGCAAACTTTACATAGCCATCATTTTCTATAAGCATTTACTTAAATGAAGTAGTCTATAAACTGAGAAAAGTAAATTATACCATAAAAGGATCTCTTGCTGTCCAAATTTCTCCATTTCTTTAGTTCAGATAGTATTTTTGGGTAGTACAAGATTCCAGATTATCTAAATCTGACTTGTGAGTTTCTGATAGTGAATTGTGAGAGTTCGAGTAATAAGGAATTCATTCAAAATTTACTCAAGTCCACTCTGTTAAATTCTGTTGTATCATGTCCTGTAATAAGAGAGCCCATAGTGACAGAAATCTGCCCTTTCTTTAGTTACACTTAAGGTAAGATTCTCATTTTTAGATGTAGGATATTACAGAGTTGCAAATTTATATAAGAATACAGGTGATTTAATTTCTTAGAATTTATATTGTCTTGTTTCATAAGGGATTTTAAATGGCTTTAGAGAGAAAGAGAGACATATACCAGTCTAATACAACTTAAAAATTAGGAAGTTAGGATTTAGGAGTGCATTAATCAGACCAGAGAGTTAGTACAATGGTGTGTGGGGGTGGGCGGGTACATGGGGATGGGAACATCTGGAATCTCACTTCACGACCTTGGAATGTTTTTATAGTTGCCAGGTGAATTTCATCTTGAGCTTAATGAGGGTCAGGGGAAGGAATGATGCGCAGGGATGGAGAGAACAAAATGGTGTTCAAAGCACACAGCTTTCTGATGTGTGACCCGGTCTTTCCATAACTTCTAAAATATCTAGAGCAGTGTTCAGACTATTTTTAGCTGCAGATTCATTTTCTTCAAAAGAACTTTTATGCAGAAGCCTACTATGTAAAACAGGTCAAAGTACAGTTGCATTGATTTAAAAAGGAGTGGAGACCTGGCGTTGGATGGCAAAAGGTTTGAAGCAAGTGATTGCTTGGTCATATGTATTGTCCCCTGGTTAAAGGACAGAATATAGAGGTGAGAATTTTCACTGTTCATTTTGGATATTGTAATAGTAATTAAATAAATTCATTTAGTTCCTCAAGCTTATCTGTAGTGGAGAATGACTTTTTTAGGCATGTGATTTATTTTTTCTAAGAACTTTGTAGAAGAAAAGGATTTAATAGCTTTGATTCCCCTTTAAATTGATAAGCCATCTCTAATTTTCCTGTAGGTTCTTGAATTTATATGGTGGATATAAATGGTTTGTCCTGTAAGTTTTTGAAAGTTCTGTTCAATTACTTACTGATGCAAATGTATTTGACCTAGATTTGTATATGTCCCTTTGAGAATAGTTTTGAGTAAACAGAATAATTTTGAGTAAAGAGCAAGAAACCATTTTCTGTATCTGCTGGGTATTTGAATTGTTTGCATAGTTTTCTCGTGGGATTTTAAAAACCATATGTTGTTTAAGGGAGTTGAAATTGTCAAATCCCATGTGAAGTTTGACTATGGAAGAAAATTTGCAGAGATGAATAATAAAGAGAAAAAAATAGCTATGTTGTCATTATTGTATTATTAAGAAGAAACATTCCTTAGGGAAATCATATATATAAACATGCTTCGAAAGCATAAAAAAACTAATAGCTAATGAAATTACTTGAAGAACAAAAAATCTCACATAAAAAATTGTCATTGTCTGTCCAGAGCTATGTGGTAACTTCTTCAAGTTACATGGGTAGCGGATACTCTAACCTTTTAAGGTTTTGGTTATTTTCTGCTTTATTAAGGTACTGCTATACATTATACGGCTATATTATCCTCAGAAGCATTTTGTATGTAGTGAGAAATTTTGATATTTTTATAATATAAAACTGTGTTCAGGAGAATGCTTATAGAAATCCCACTTTGGTTCAGAACAAGTTTGCCTCAAACAAGTTTAAGCGTTTTCCTAGATATTGTCTTGAGTTTCATGATTAAAAGATTTACCTGTGTTATTTTTCATGTGCTTTGTTTTCCAAATTTTGTGTGTGTGTTCTGTATTTAAAATCAAAGTTGCCTAAAGCAAAGTTGAAGTAACTGCTTTATTATTTTTTGTAGTACTAACTTAATCTTTTGGAACATTTTCTCTGGCCCATCCTTCTTGTATAATTTGTTATCGTTTAAAAGAAAGTCTTACACACACACACACACACACACACACACGTTTATGTTGACTTTATTTCCACAGCTGGAATGAATGGCTAAAGCTCCCTGTGAAGTACCCTGACCTGCCCAGGAATGCCCAGGTGGCCCTGACCATATGGGATGTGTATGGACCAGGAAAGGCAGTGCCTGTGGGTGGAACAACAGTTTCTCTCTTTGGAAAATATGGGTAAGCATTCTCTTCTCCTAATCAATAGGAATGTTGGAGTTTTCTGTTTCTTTTCTTTTTGGGAGACTTTAATAGTTATGCCCAGTCTGGCTCTCTATGTGTACGTGTTTGGTATCTATGATTCTGTCATTCTTGAGACTGAATTTTACACATTTCCTGTGGGATATACAGATAGATTAATTAAGAAAAACACTTTATATTACTTTACTTTTAGTAATTGGTAATGTGATTTCTATTAGAAAATAGTCATTAAGAATTAGAATTTTGCTTTTAGGAAAAAAGTGCTATTTGGTATTTACTGTGACTGCATTGTTACAGGGTTTTTTTGCTTTGTCATAATAGTGATAAAAAAGGGACAATAAGTGGGGTTAAAAAGCACTAATTTACTAATAGTAGTAATGATTATAATAGAAAAGTTGTTAATTCAGTTTTTAAAACTTTACAGATGATAGAAGTTTATTGTGAAAAAAAAGAAACCCGTAGTCCTGGAGGGTATTTTTTCTCTTTTCCTTTTTTCTTTAGAGAACTTGGTCTCCCACATTGTTGCAAATGTCAATATCTCATCATTTTTTATGGCTGAGTAGTAATCCATTATATGTATGTACCGTATCTTCTTTATCCAATCAGTCAGATGGAATAAGTCAGGTGGAAAAGGACAAGAATCATGATTTCACTCATAAGAGTACAAAACAGAAGGCAACAAGTGAATGAACAAACAAACTCATAAACACAGACAATAGTATAGTGGTTACTAGAGGGGAAGATGGGAAAGGGAGTCAAATATATGACAATGGAAGGAGACCACACTTTGGATGGTGGGCACACAATGCAGTATACAGATGATCTATTATTAGAATTGTACACCTAAAACAATGTTAACCCAATAAATTTAATTCAATTTAAAAAAAAGCAATGGTCAGAAAAAGAATTAAAATTGGGTCTTTTATCAAGTATTAAGTTACTTTGTTATACTGTTTGTATAGGAAGGGCAGATGAATGTTTGGTTATTTGTCCTTTTTACCAGTTTTAAGAATGAGTTGATGGTCTGTTAAACCTGCAATGGTGATGATTGATTTTTTTTTTCTTTTTGTCTAAGTTTTGTCATGAACTTTTAGTCTTACATCTTTGAAGTGTTTCAATCCATTGCTGTCTTTGTTCTTTATAATGCTCAAAAACTCTAATTATTGATCAGCAGGAGCCCTATTTCAGGTCGATCCAATGTCCTTTTGGTAGGACTCCAGGAGTCATTAGTGGCTACTTTGGTTTTTGGTAGTCAAGCTGTTCCAGGCACATTGGGCCGTTTTCTGCCCCAGACCTGGAGACTTTGAAGGAAGTCCTAGTTCTTCAACTGCAAAATGGCAGAGGCCTTAATGTAGGTACTATGAAACTTTATTAATTTCTGCCCATTTTAAAATTAAGAAATGTTATCTTCTGAATTTTATATCATTAAATATGAAAGAGGATCCTTATTATTTGATATGTTCATTTACTATTTTTGTTTAGGTTTCTGCAAATTGCTTTTTGATGTCTTTTGTCCCTTTTTTTTAAAAATTGAGATATAATTTACATAGCCATAAAATCTTGGATTTTTCCAAGAACTACATGATTCCACTCACATGTGGAACATAAAATTGAAAACAACAAAGAGACAGCACTCATGGACACAGTAAATAATTTAGTAGTTATCTGAGGGTAAGAGGGGAGGGTGGTTTGAGGGAAGGGATAAGGACACAAATACATGGTAATAGAAGAGAACAGACTGGGTGATGAACACATAATGCAAGGCATGGAGGATGTAATGTAGAGTTGTACACCTGGAACCTATGTAAATTTTACTAATCAATGTCATCCTAATAAATGTAACAATAAAAAATAATTTTTGGATTTTTTTTGAGTTGCCATTTTTCTTATTAATGAAATCAGCCCTTTATGTGTTACATGTTACAAATACTGTTTTTCTTGTTTGATATTTTCTTTTGAATTTCTTATGTATTTGTTTACTTGCTTATTTGCTTGCTACCCATGCATCTCAAATTATGATGTTGAATTTCACAGTTTTTTATGGCTTGTGAATTTAATGTTTTAGAAAGCCCTTTTCTATTAATAAAAAGGTTTTCTTCTGTTATGGTTTTCATCCTTCACATTTAAAGCTTTGATTCATCTGAAATTACTTTGATGAAAGGAGTGATGCATCACATCGGCAATTTTTTTTAAACAACGAATGGCTAGTTATTTATCTCAACACCATTCATTAAATAAGCCATTGTTTCCAACTATTTTGAAATCATATCCTTATGTCTTCAATTCATCATGTACTGACATCTAGGAGAAGCTGTAGTTTATCATATGGTGGTTAGGACATTAGGTTGTAGAACTAGATTTATCTGCATTCAAATCCTGGCTGCATTGCTTAGTACCTGTGTATCCTTGGGCAAATTACTTTAATTACCTGTGCCTCAGTTTCATCATCTGTAAAATGAGATAATAATATTTACCTCATAGAGTAATTTATGATGATAAATTACTGAAGATGTAATGAGCTTAATGAGTGCTCAGTAAATATTAGCTATTCTGTTAGTTTTCAATACTGTTATGTTATAAAATATTTTAATATTAGATAGGAATATTCTTCCTCTTTAGTTCTCCTTTCAGAATTTATGGATATTCTCTCTTTTATCAGATAAATTTTAATATTAGTTGTTTAATTAAAAAGCTCGTTATTTTGTTGAGAAATTGTATAGCATCATACATGTTAATTAAAGAGATAATTGACACCTTTATAATCATTGAATTTTTTTATCCAGGAATAGGGCTTATCAGAAAGGCTTAAATTCATGAATAAAATCCAGGTGTAATTCCATTTAGAATAGCTTGATTACTTAGTAATGTGTAGGTATTTTAGTCTAATGTAGTTACTAAAGAGATGTTTATTGAAATCTATGCAGGAACCATAATTCAGACATAATCTAGGACATTATGGCCTCCAGTTTTTAAATATAGTTTTTGATAAAATAACATGTTACATACAGTAGAACAGTCATATTACTAAATCAGTATTGTTCCTTTTCCAGAGTATTTGTTCCTTTTTACTATTTCCTTCTAGGGTGGGGTTTGTTTGCCACAGAGAAAAAAGTACGAAATAGTTTATTACTCTTACTATATAGTCTTGGTGGTTAAATGTTCATGAGAAACAGCCAGATGGACCTCTTGCTTTTTCCTCCAGGCCTCTTCATAAGTGGTGTACCTTCTGGAATATCAGCTGGAGGTTCCCTCATAAAAACACCTCTTTAGCATTCATGTGCATTTTTAACAACCCTAGGATGTAGTTTCAGGAGACACTCTGGCTAGAGTATGGGTGTGAGACAATCGCAATTTCCGTGGAAGTGTGGTGTAAATGACCTGCCTCAAACAAATAAGCTCTCACATTGACATTTGTGACGCTGTTTCAGTTGGCTTTTGGCAAGTTTTTAAAAAGTACATGAAATAAGTAGTAATCAGTCTGTATATAAGAACCATCTGGTAAGCTCACTAGAAAAGCACCTTCCTATGGCCTTACTATTTCAATAAGTCTGTGGTGGAGCCCAGGAATCAACATTTTTAATATGCATCCTGAGTGATTTTGTGAAAGGTAGCCTGTACAACACATTTTGAGAAACACTGCATTAACTTTTTCATAGTAGTCTGTCTACAGTACATGACCCATGCATTCAGTACTCTTCAGAGTTTCTTTACTCCATCCTCTGGTACCCACTTTATTTGTGTTTCTGTGTATATCCCAGTAAAAGCGTAATACTTTTACCTTTTATCCACACAGGCTGGAAACATATGTGAAACACAAATCAGGAGTATTTTGTTTTAAGGAGGAATTAAATCCCAGGGATTTCCATAAAGATAGTGGTAGCAATAGGTGGGAGTTAAACTTCATTTAGTTTTTCTGATATTAAGTAAATTAAGACTTTACATTTTGGCAAGTTAACTGTTTTCTCTTAATCCAACTGCAAAATAGTTTATGCTGTTCCTCTGTGTCCTGAACACATTTGATGTTAGATACAAATGAAACATTGGAGAGCAGCACTGATTCGCTGAGGTTACCTCCCTTAGAGCAGGTTTTCACAAATACAAGTCATTGACTTACCACTTTCAGAATACCTGCCATATATCTTACTAAATACATTTACTCTTATTTACTTGATTTTTTGAAAATTTAAACCGGCTCACTTTTTATACTTCCTTTTAGTTTAAAGCAAAAACTTAATATTCTGCTGAACATGAAAAACAAATATTATTTAATAATGGTGGATAATGATAAAAATAAATACAATGAAAATAATTGATGTTATTTTAGAAATTGAAGCAAAAAAACACAACAAAGCCCTCAATGAAATGCCAATGATAGTAAAGCTATTTGCTTTGTAAAATATGCATATAGTACTTACAAAAAAAATCCTTTAAATAGAATGGTTCTGTTTGTGCCTAAGCACTAGTCAGATATAAGGGGATATTCAACTCACTTAAAGTTGAGGTTTTATATCAACATGTTTGACCAGTTGAACTCCTATATGTTTGGTTGTAGGGCATTTAGCCAAATGATAACATTAGATTTTGATGGAGGTCTTTGGATACTTTAAACAATGGGGAAGGAAAACAAAAAAGTTAAATCACCTATTCCTGTTTCCTCTAGGTTGATGCTTATACTGACCTTCACCTCAGAAAAAGGAATTCTAAGATACCCTATGAGATTAAAATAACTCCTTTTTCTCCTGGAGCCTTTCCTTGAGGGCAGACTGGGCTGCAGTGGATACAGCCCATGTGTTCCCTAGCATGATACTGGACTTCCTGTGCAGCTTTGAATTGTAAAAGGATGTTACATTCAGGATGTCCCAGGTGCTGCAGCAGAGTGCAGACATCCACTTGTACTGGGTCACGGCTGCTTCTCTGCGTGGTGCTGCCGACGTCCAGGGAGAGCAAGCAGCATGAGTGTTCTGGGTGGCCTCTGCAGGAAACCTGTGCGCATTTCCCCCACCTACACTGAAAACTGAGTTATGTGCCTCTGTAGTTCTCGTGACTCACAGAAACGGTGCTGTAGACCGTGGTTTCTTCGGTGATGAAATAACACCAGATGCTCCCCACCTTGTTTCCTAAGTAGTCCTGGTGTGGACTTAGTAGCTTTTTAAAAGAGGTCCTCAAAGTGTCTAATAGTTATAGTATAGTGTTAGGACTCTTGTGACTATCAGTTCTTAGGATTTGCTAGTATTTGTTTTGTATACTTGGTCAGGGTGAACCAGTATTTCTAGGAGAATAGTGTAATTAATAATTGAAAGACTGATCTGTTAGGCTGTGCCTGGAATAACTAACAGTCCTCATTTTGTAAGTCTAACTTGGTGAGATTTCTACACAGGTAAAGAATGGATTGATCATTAGATTGAATTGGCAAAGAACCATAGGCACGATGCAGATTTGTCTTCCAGATGTTGTTTCCAAATGTGAATCTGCAGTCAGGGCAGTTGCTGTGGTCGTGGTTTGGCACTGGCAGCTGGAGCCTCACGGGAGGTAGAGCATCACAGCAGCTGTTGCTTGGCCCCTGCTGGCGTGTGAGGGAGGTCCTGCTCTGCTGTTTCTTTTCTCGTGCCTGTTTGGCTTAATTTCCCAAGTGGACATGATGCTCTGAGCATCTCTGACTTGCCACCTGGACACTGTGTAACTCTCTACAAAGGTTCCCATTAGTGTCAAAAGAAAGTAATATGTTCACTTGATCATTTGAGTCACTGGCTGTCACGCCTAGTCTCCTTGTCCTCTATCCTTAATCTTATCTTCAGATCCATCCCAAGGCACCTAAATCATTTAGTAAACTGACTTCCTGCCAAATGTATTTATTTTTGATTTATGTGTAAAGTCCCACCAGTCAGAGTATTCCCTGGGGGATAGTGGGTTGGAGAAAGGGAGGGAGGACCTTAGGATGTTTCCGCAGGTACATTAAGGATATTCATTTGAAGTGATGTTATTTCTTCCCTGTGCCGGGTTTCTTAGAGACTAACCAGGTCTGCTTGATGTTGAATCTCAAATCAGTTGAAAGGGAAAGGAAATGAACTTTATAAAAGGCTTGTATATGTGCTGTTTCTGTGAAGTAACTTTTTCTTTTAATCTTTAACATAGTGAGTATTGAGAAATTTGATTCTTCACACTTAGTCAATGCATTTTTTATTGGGCTTACAGGGTAATCTTTTGCAGATGTGGTTGCTGGATATTACCTGTTTATTGCCAACCTTAGAGACCTTACAACAGATATGGTCTTTAGTCTTATTGTGCTCATGAGCTTATAGCTATCCTAGTTCCCAATGTAAATGTTTATAGCATCATTTCTTACATACGTTGCATAATGTTCAGTGAAAATCCTCTTTGTTACTTACTTTAGAAAAATCTGTGAAGAAATTTTTATTAGTCAGATCATGATAATGGTTTAAAAATTATGTAAAACACATATAGTTAAGTGCAATGTTTTTAAAAATGGAAAAAAGTGTATCAGTATATCCCACCTGTACCCCATCTTTTAAAAATATTTAATGTGAGAGTGTACAAAATGCATTGGATTTGCCTGTTCACCTGCACACCCTTCTAGGGATGTTCTTCCCATTAAACTTGACAGTTTATTTGTTAACTTTGGGAGGATGCTGTTTGAGTAGACTTTGTATTGTGTGGAGGTTTTGATAAAAAGCACTTAAAAAGGGAGAACACACTAACAGAAGATTATCTTTATTTTTAACCCTCCTTTGAAAATAGAAACTCAGAAACTTGACAGTAGCGAATCTAAAAAGACACAGTTGTCTAAAACTCCTTTATGAGTTTGTTCCCCCTTTCTTCTAGATTTTCTTGGTAGCCTTTTAAAGGAAACATGGCACTGAAAGTCATATGGTGTTTCACTTTAAGGAAGGATCACTAAGCTCAGATTGAATTCTGAGGGTGTGTTAAATTTCTGATTTGTAGACATGGGAATTTTTTCTTAAATCTATCTGCTATTCCCTTTAGACATTGCTCTTAAAGAAAAGAAGACAGGAGAAAAATCAACCTGTACTTAGTGAAAATGATAATAATAGTTAACATTTATTGAATACTTATTATGTTGCAGATGGTATTCTTAGTCCTTTTTGCTTGTACTAATGTATTTAATTTTTCTAACAATCCTGTGAGATACAGGTACTCTTTGTTGACCCATTTTTATAGATGAGGAAACTGAGGCATGGAGAAGTTAAGTAATTTACTTAAGGTCATGCAGTTAATAGATGGCAAACTCTAATTTAAACCCCAGCAGTTTAACTATATTGTCTATTATGGTGAATTGTCACTTCAAGTAGACATTAATGTAATTATTTAAATTTTGGTTTCAGTCATTGTAAATATGACATTCTTTCATTGGGTCAGAATTCGATCTCTGTTATTTCTTAAGATCTCCACTGAAGAGATGAAGGGTGTATGGTCCATTACTCATCCTTCACCCCTAATCTACTTTCAGAATCTCTGTAATAGTTCTAACTGCACAGAGGAGAAAAGAATGGCACATGAAAAACAGTGTGACAGGGTTTCTAGTTGCTTAGTTAATTGCTTTACAACACACTGGAGGCTTAAAGGTTGGCAAGAGAGACATGTATTTCCTAGTGTGGAATTCTCTTTTTAGGGATCTATAATTTCCTGTAATGCACTGCATTAATTTACTTCTACCCTGAACATTCTTGTTTTGCCTAGCATGTTTCGCCAAGGGATGCATGACTTGAAAGTCTGGCCTAATGTAGAAGCAGATGGATCAGAACCCACAAAAACTCCTGGCAGAACAAGCAGTACTCTCTCAGAAGATCAGATGAGCCGCCTTGCCAAGGTAAAAAAGAAGCTATTGGAACAGTTGGAAGATCTCTGAATGATGTCTTTTATAGTATAAATTAACATTACGAATACCGTCAGGTTACTTTGTAATTTGAATTTAATTTTTAATAGTTTTATTGAAATAAAATTCACCCTTGGAAAATGTACAGGGCATTGGTTTTTAGTAAATTCACAGTTATGCAGTCATCACAGCTGTTTAATTTTAGAACATTTTCATGAAAAATGTAACTGTACCCATTAGCAGTAATCCCCGATTCCCTGCTCCCTTTAGCCCCTGGCAACTACTAATTTACTTTCTATCTTTGTGGCTTTTCTTATTCTGGACATTTCCTATAAATGGAGTCATACGTTATGTGACCTCTTGTGTCTGTAATTATGTGAGATTTGAAAATGTGGAGCTTTTGGTGATATTTTCAAGATGACCACCTACATTTTTTGGTAATGTAGTCTTAAAGATACAAGTGTTACATGCTAGAGATTCTTAGGTTGTTTGGAATTGAAGATTCCATATACTATTAGCTAGTCTAAATTGCCCTCATTCCATATCCCCCTGTTTTTATGGGCAGACTGAGTTAATACCTTTTTCTTTCAGAATTGTTTTCATTTAGAAATACAAAAGCCTGTGCTTAAATCAGAACAATATAACTAACTTATTTTGTCAATATCTGTTCAACAAAGCACTACGCTAGAGACTGTTTAAAGATCCTTTTACAATTCTTTTCTTAAGAGACTTTCTTTTAATTCTTAGACATAATTTCCCTTGGCAGTCTTATTAGTGTATAATGACTTTTTCATGTCTGAAGGTTTGATGCCGAGCACCTTATAGCTTGTTGCCTCGACCTATGCGTGGAAGAAACCTTAATGACAAAAAATGTGTACTTCTGTTGGCTAGGCTTTGTGCTTCAACATAAAATGTTTGTTGCCACATCCATTCTGTGTCTTTTGTATAGCTCTTTTATGGAAAACAATCCTAACAAGCTTTTTAACCAAATTACTATTGTCAACTTCCTCCTCCATAAATAATAAAATTAGTTTTCAATTCAGCCACTCATTCTGAAATGTTGTTTACATTCTTTCATGGGAT
This sequence comes from Lyroderma lyra, assembly GCA_004026885.1. NCBI lineage: Eukaryota > Metazoa > Chordata > Mammalia > Chiroptera > Megadermatidae > Lyroderma > Lyroderma lyra. Next base: position 75,831 of record PVJL010000340.1, on the reverse strand, counting down.
ATAGGAAAGTTCTCAGGCTTTTCACGTGTGTACCTTCTCTTTCAGAATTTATCTTAGTGATGAACTTTCATTTAAATTACTCTGTGACTTTAATAAATCTTGACTAGTTAATAGAAATTTCATCAGATTCAGTTCATAGCCTGTAGGTCACAAAAGGTTAAATTCAAATGCAGGAGGAATGTAGCATGTGGTGAAGAAGTGAGTGTTCTAAATTGCTTTATTGAGAACCGCATTATGATTCATATTAACGTTAAATTCTAAATTTGAGGGGGAATGGATGTCAAGAAATATAAAGCTGTGTAGTGGTATAATTCATCCACTTTGGTTCTCATTAAGTGAATTGTTCAGACTTCTGTTCATATGTTCTTAATTTTTTCCCAATTATTTTTGATGAGAGATTCAAAAGTCATTTTTGTAACAACTTGGCTACGACATTCTTCAGACAGCAGTGTATGCAGCATTGGAATTTGTTTGAATTGGACTTCTGGTTTTCTAATGTAGCACAATGGTATGGTATACATTTCTCACTTTTATCTTTTGAATTTTGTGGTAGGAAAAATGATATGACTTAATAATGATCAACTTTTAATATTGAAAGAATAAGCCCTGAAAGAACTGTATGGGTTCATATTTATTTGTTTGGTTATCAGTGCACATTTGCAACTCTAGAAACAATGACTTAAGCATATGTAGAGCTAAATAAGGTGTTGGGAAGAAGTCTCTAACATTTTTGTGAATTAGTAACAGTTATTATTGACAGTCTAAATTCATTATATTGGAGCTACTCGCATGTTGGATCCTCCTTTTTCAAGAGATAGTTATTAAAATGTACTTACTGTCTGTATTGCCCAGAGTGGTTAACAGTTTTCAAGTAAGTCTTTGTGCATTAGTTTCTAAATCTTTAAAATAGGAATAAAAGTTAACAAGAATATGCATCTTACAGCCTTTATGATGCTAATTAGAGATGAGCTCTTTTAGAAATTCTTTGCCTCTAATAGAATTGTACTTTTTACTTCTGAGGGGAGACTTCAGAGGTTGCTATGCTGTGACAGCTTAACTCATGTTCCCCAGAAACTAAATGGAAACAATTAAAACCAGTAATTACTTTTCTTAAGGGTAGAAATGCATCTTGTTTGCAGCATCGTAGAAGGAACTGCTCCCTCTTTGAAGGAAGCTCTTTTTATTTCTTGGCACTTGGGGCTATTAATATGTTTCATTCTCTTCTGTACAGCAGTTAGTCATGTTCTTTGAGGTTTCAGAACCTGTTATATCCCTGCTGTTTCTGAAGACGAAAGTTTTTAAAAAATGTTTTAGGTTTGATGAAATTGGAAGGTTGGACACTAGGAAGCACTTAACTGTGGGAAGAACACTGTAGTGTAAGTCAGAGATTTGCTGTCCTACCAACTCAGAAAATCATTTCTGAGCCTGTAAAACCAGAAGTTCAGAATGAATCATTTCCGAGGTTCTGTGTAGCTATTCGTATTTTATGATTTTAAAAGTACTGAAATAGCAGTTAATTTGGATTATTTATCTACCTGAATGTTTTAGTTATCACTTTAATAGACAATAAACATGTGATTAGTTTGCAACTGTGACTATTGTGTTCATGTCATTTTTATTCTTCTGCAAAATATGAAGGCTGACCGAAAAGTATCCACCCATGTAATATGAAAAATGGAGGCATTTATGGCTGGATTTTTTCCCGACAGCCCTTGTATAGGGCCTGCCTAATGTGATTGATGTGGCTATGCTCTTAGATTGTCTTTTGTTGTTTGATTAGTGCCTGCTTCTTAAATTTTCATACTGGATTCAATCTACTTCTGATGTCTTGAACCAGAGAAAGGATACTTTGATATTTGTTATGGTCTTAACTTCTAAACTTACCAGAGAAAGAATAGACTTTGATATTTGTTGTGTTCTGAATGTAAAATTATATTTCAATATTTGTTTTGTTTTAAAAATTGTGATATAGCATCTCTGTTTTTCTCCTTGTTTCCCTGTCACTCTCCCTTCTTCTGATTCCACATTAAAAAGTTTGTTCAGTTAGATTATCATTCTCTTCCTCAAAACATTTTGAAATTGTTTTTTGTACAACACACTTTTAGAAACTGGGGAGGAATGTATATGCTCACGTTTTTGTTTTCATACAAAAGGACCAGAAATTTTAGAAGTAATACATATTTCACACTCCTATTGTAAGAAAAGAAATGAGTGTTATTCATCTAGATGAGGTTTAAGTGGTTAGAACTGAATGGTTCATTTCTTGTTACACTTTGATTTTTCTAGCCAGAGAATTTTCTATGATTCTTTCTAATTATTGAGAGGGCAGTTGGCTTAGAGTTAAAAAGGTGTACATAAATCTTAATAATAGGAAAGCATAGTGATAGTGCATTATACCCATGAGCCAAAATAAATAGCATAGTGACAGTTTTCAAACTGCAATGTTAGAAAGTTTATTCAGTTATAGAACTGCTTCAGTCTTGGCTGCCTGGGGATAATGGGACAAGAGGACTGTGAAATGAAGATGAACTATTATTTAAATGGCCTGTGAAAAGATGGTGTGAGATAATTATTAAGCAAAGAACCTCAGACTCAAGCTGTACTACACATTCTTATTCTGACTTATTGCTTAGTGATGAAAGTTGAATTGTAACTGAATTATGAATAACTGAAGTTTAAAAGCCTTATTTCTAGGCTTTTTAGAAAATCAAACATTTTAAAAAAATCAAACCCTTTCAGAAGAATTTTAGTGCAATTAACCCCTCTAATGATTTTATATCATTCTGTGAACACGTGTAGTTTTCCTTTGAGGAAAAATAGTGTGAAAAATGGAAATAACACTGATGAGTCTTCAGTTTAATTCTTATTTTATGTAGCTGGATTTCCTAGACTTTAGTAGAGAATAGGAATAAGTGAATATATTAATATACTCTTTTCCTCCCATGTTTCTCATTATCCTCTGTTTCCCACATCTAAATTTTCCTAATTACTTTTTACCAATATAATATCTTTCTGTTTGAATTGATTTGTGAAAATAATCAAAGGCCAGACTTTTGGAGCATTTATTATACTTTCATGTCCATGACCCAGCCTTTTAATGATTGTGGCCTTGAGCAAAATTTGCCCATTGTTTCCATCTGCTCTGTTTTTTAGCTTGTCATATTGTACAAGTTTTATGACTAGAATGCATATCCACCTGGGGTTTTGGATGTGACTACCAAGCTTTAGTGTTTGATTTATATTTGAATCCATGTCTTTAGACATGAAAGGTTAGTGCAAAAGCATGCTTCTCTACTGTCTCCTTTTCATTTTAGCATCTCTGCTTGATGCCTTTGGAATGTGCTGTAGTTTCTGTCAATTTGATTAAGAGGTGGCAAAGAGAAAGTAATGACTAGATGAAAAATGTTTTGCAGTCTGAGTGACACAGATAGGTTGGGGAATGTTGAGCAGAGTGTACGTGAGCATTGGTACAGTGAAGTTGTGGTAAGATGTGATTTTTTTCAGGCTGACCCTCAGATTGCCTGTGTGGGGTCACTGTGGTCCAGGGTCCAGACCTCAGTTTTATAGCAATAAAACTGGATTTTTCTAGTTCATCCAGAGATAACTAGTATCTTATGAATAGGTTCATGTCAGTCAATCCAAAGGGTTATTTTTAATCTAGAGCTGTACTGTTTAAGATAATAGTTACAATTCACATCCGATAATTTAAGTGTAATTAAAATTAAATTTAAAATGTAGTTGCTCTGTTAGCATAATCAAATTTCAGGTGCTCAACAGTCTCACATGGCTAGTGGCTACTTATTGGACAGTGCAGATAGGAAATATTTTCATTATTGCTGAAAATTCAATTGGACAGCACTGGTCTAGAGTGCCAGTGGATGAATAATCATGGTATTGTCTTTCCGGTAACCATCTTTCTTCTGTATGCTACCCGGGACACCATTTTTCAGGGCTCCTTGGAAATTAAGTTAGTCTTCAGGAGATTGTTATTTCTTAGTGAGCCCTGAAGGAGCTAGAAAGTTCTGTGAGATACTCTCTCAGTTTTGGGAAAAATCTTAAAAGGACTTTCTTAACATTATCTTTCTAGTTGCAGGGTTACTTGAATGTGCTGGCTGTACAGCATCAAACATCGACAAATTATTTGATCATAAAAACAATTCCTCAAAATTGAGATTAAGGTAACAAGAAATTTTCTGGTCTCATAATTTTGTGAGATGGGGTTGAGGCTCCTTATTTCAAATTATTTTATAGTACTATTGGACCTGCTAAAACATTTGCCCTTAAAAAAATCTAGTTTATATTGAATACATTGCCTTGAATGGGTCCTTGTATTTAGGCATTAATTGGAGTAGCTCACTGAGATTTTTAAGTATGTGGACAAGCCTCTTTATCTCCACCATCATCACTTGCAAAGGCATACTTCTAAATGTTGGTAACAAAGTATATTATGAAGTTGATACAGTCATTATTATTAAGGCCATTGTGAGGAATAATAGTAACAACTATTAATATAATGATAATCACCTTGCATGTATGAAGTGTTTTAATATTTATAAAAATCTTTAGCATAATTGAGAACTGAAATGGAGAAATGGTTGAAATTAGCGCTTTGGAGACTTTTTCATTTTATTCCAGTTGTGTCTCTTGTTTAAATGTGATTTTGGATTATTACCTACTCAGCCTTTACTAAGTTGTGAAATCCTCATCTGTAAAATAGGAATACCAGTTATGTCTTCATTTTTGAGTTATTGTAAAGACTAAATGTAAGTGAAATAAAATATTTAAAGGATTTAGCATATTGCCTGGTGATACTAAGCACTAATAAATGTTAGCTATTGTTATTATTGTATCTTATTTGCTTTCATTTCATTCTGACAAGTGTAACAATTGGACTTGTCACATACTCCTTTGTTGGGGATGGGGAGATTTTCCCTATTCTCTTTCTTTAGTTCAGTGGCTGAACTAATAATGAAACTAAAACAAGACCAGATTAACAGGAGAAAAAACAGTTTAATATGTGTGCATGGGAGAGGATAGACATGATCTCCGAAATGATGAACCAGCCAGTCTTTTATACCTTTTAGACAAAGATAAAATAGATTGGTAAAGAAATAAGAAGATAAAGGCACTTTTAGGTTTAGGTCCTCATTCCTGAGGACTCTACACAAAGTTTGGGTTTGGATAGTAAGTTAGTAAAGGAGTAACAAAGTTAGTGTCTGTAAACTTTTCAGCCCTGAGTTCCTTAACTCTAGCCTTAAGGGTGTCTCTCTTAGCACCCCTGGTGAGGAGGCCACCTTTCACAGGGGAGATTTAGTTCCTGATTCAGGGAGACAAGGGAGGGTCCACATTCCCTTCTTGTACCTCATGCTTGTCAGGTAACTTTTAATTCAAGGTAATGGACATGTCATTGTGAGATATTTTAGGATGGCCTGCCCTTAGCCCTGACACAAACTCATGATATATGTACATTGTTTTTAAACTCATGAAATGCTGGAAACTTAGAGAAGTTAAGTGTTTTTTGTTGTTATTTTTTTTTAAGGTGTTTACTAAATTATAGAACCAGGACTTAAAATCAGGTCTTTAAATTCTTTATTTAAATGTCTTCCCAAAGATAAGTATCAATGCTGTGTTTAAGATTTAAGGGCTTTGAAGGCTGCTTACACAGTCTTGTTCTTATCAAGAAGATGAAAATGGAAAATAGGGGAAGAGGTGGAAGGAGTATGAAACTATACAAGTACGTCCAGCTGCAGGTCCTCAGGTATGGCATCGCAGGTGGTGCCCAGACCCTCAGTGAACAGTGACTGGCCTGCAGCAAGTGAGCGCTCATTACGTTACAAGTTTGTCCTGTGAGAGAACTGGAATTATAAACGATGCTTAGGGCTTCAGTTGGTGTAACCAATGCCTAAATTAAAAGCAATGAAAAACAGTTGCTTCTAAAATTTCTTTCACCCATTGACCTCAAAGAACTAAGGTTAAGGAGGAAGGGAAACACGCCTGCGACATTATTCAAAAAAAACGAAATGATAGGAACTTCAGAGCACCCTTTACTAAGGATAAAAGATAAAAAGAACTGATACTGATAACGTTGTGGAAACTTTTTAGAGCCATAGAGAGGAAGTGGCTGATAGTTTCTTTGTATATGATTGAAAAAAAAAAAAAAAAGATGCACCTAGAAAGTTAGTACTCTTAAAGAAGTCTCATTTATTCAGCTCAAGCTTTTGTCAAGTTATTGCTTGATCACAGGATAATTTTTCAGAAAGTTAAGGGAAAAAAGACACTTCAACTTCAGGATTAATTATAACCTATCTGGAGGAACCAGATAGTGAAAGGGGAATAACTGGAACTTTGGGGAAAAAAACTAAAGTCATCACATTATACTTTGGGTTTGCAGTTATGTCAAGGAATGGAATAATGAACCAAGTTAGAGTAAGAAAACAGTTGGGCTGTAAGAAAACAGTTCTCAACATGTTTGGAAAAAGGCAGGCTATTCTATCGATTTAAGAATCTAAAAGAGATTCAGTGAATTCAGCCCAAGAGAAACAGTGGTTCTCAAGAGGTGATTTGGGTTGGACATAAGAAAAGAATTGTGTTCTCAAAAAATGTGAATGCTCCATTTATATATTTTGTCTATAATGATGTACTTTAATGACAAGAAAAAATAAGCTTGTTTTTTAAATACCTCCATTTTAGAGGAAGGAAAACAGTCATCAGACGTGTTAATGGAGACGTTTGTAGCTTTAAAAATGAAAAAACAGAACCTTGGCAATATATTTTGAGTTGGGCAGAAGAGTCTCATTTTGTTGTATTTCCTTCCTCAAATGTATTATAAAGGACAATAATAACCGATTATGGTGACAGCTGCTGAAATTATTCAAGGCTATGAAACTTGTTCAGTGGTACCACTGACATCAAAAAATACCTCTTAGCTACAGGTTTTTGTATAAATAATATGTATAACTTTTATACACACAGCTTATTTGAATTGATTATGTGTTGCCATTCTTTTGTGTCCTAGAAGAAGGGTTTGGGAATCTCTTAGAAATTTATTCCTAATAATACATAGTAGAAATTCATTTTATCAGTTATTTTGGGTTGCTTACTGTTGTCTGAGACTGTCAAAACTTTTAGATTTGTCTTGATATCGTTGATAGCAAGTAGACTAAATTAGTTTTGCGAGGGTGAGATTGAACTCTAAAAATAACAATTTATGTTTTATAAACCTTTTGTCTGTCTTTAGAACTATAATTTCTGCCAGAAAAATAGAAAGTATCGTAGTTTTACGACAGGATTAATCTCAGCGAAGTTTAGCTGAATGAAACTTTTATGAGGCAAATGTCACTCTTCTTGAATGAGATTTACATGTAAAGTTTCAAAGTAAAATTGAAGGTTTGTGGCTAAGACTTCATTAATCAGGAAGATAAAAGTAACCCCTAAGGTTCCTGAATTAAATACATAGGTGTGTGTGCAAATTCTCTAAAAAACACATACAACTTCTTTTTTACTCTCAGTAGTTCAAAGTTAATTCTTATATACAATTACATTTTGTTTTGAATTATAAAATTACAGCATTGCTTGTATTTTATTTGATACAGATAAGACTTTAATGTTTATTGAAGAATTATGCTTTTTAATAATAAATGTTTATGAGTGAACCATAGTACATCATGTAAATAGCTGACTGATAATGGTATTCTGCTCAATGAGTATTAACTCAGCTCAATTCTAGTCTAGGCACAGGGAAATTCTTAGGGTTGACAGAGTTCTGGCCTTTAACTTGAGGGAATTTAGAGGAACAAGATAAGAGGTGGTAGAACCCTGTATAATCATGCTGGAAAAAAAAGTCTTGCACATGGTAGTACCAATCACATTTATTAGTCAATATTCCTATAAATGCTTCAAGGGAGAAATTTTGAGTATTGACATAGGCTTTGTGAGTCTTAGGTTTTCTTTCTGGTGAGAGGGCAGACTGAATTTCCTTTTTTTAAAGTGGCAGAGCAGAAAAGGTAAAAAATATATAGCTTTGTCATTCCCCGTACCCCCCACCCCCACCTTAAGTTCCCTAAGTTTAGGCCAAGTATCACCTGTTATATAAGTACTTTCTTGGGGTAGGGTGGGGAATCCATTTATTATGTAACCCTGCTGTTAAAGTTTTTTTTGACATAGTAAGGTTTGATGCTTAAAGCCTATAAATTTCTGTATTACAGGAATTTTTATTAACTACATACTGAAAAATTGTAGCATCATTTAACTTAGTTTTCTATTTGGACCTAGTTGAAAGGCCCTTGGAAGAAATAATCTGAGAGAACAATTGTAATACTGGTTTTCATTTCAGATGGTGAAATTAATCAAATAGGTTTTTATTCTTTGAGTTTTTATTATGAGGTACAATAACTATTTAGCATATCTAATAAATACTAATCTTTAGTGAGATTTTTTCCACAATTGTTTTTAAACTAACTTTAGTTTTTAAATAACATTTTTATTGCATATATACATCTTTTATAGTGATAGAAGATTGTTAAGGCACAAAGACTATAAAAATCACCTCTGACCCTCTTCCTAGAAATAATCACCATTAACATTTTAGTAAATTAATGTGTTACGTATGAATGTATATGTAGTTATTTTAAAATTGGGATTATATTGTGTGTGCTTAACTGAATCCTACTTTTACACTTAAGGAAGTCTCAAAATTGTTTTAGGTCATTTAAGATACAACAGATCCTCAAATGACATCATTTCCTTAAATTATTGATGAGATGCCTTAGGAACTTAAGTCTTATTTAAATCAATTTCCCTATGGTAAAACTGGTTTTGTTACACGTTGTTTTGCTTAAAGTTACAGAACCTATCAGTGACATTAAATGAGGACTTACTGTACTTGTACAACATGATTTGTAAAGACTTCAGGATTTTGCATAGTATGGATATGCCATAATTGATTTCAGCAGTCTGCTATGGTTGGATATCAAAATGTTTGCATTTCTGTGCTTTTGTAAATCTATTATCCACTTTAAATTTTCAATTGACTTGAAAATAAAAATGAGGATTTTTTGAGTTGTTTTTAGATGGTTCATTTGCTTTGCTCATATAGTATATTTTATTTCCAAGTTATTAGATGTTGTCACAAGGTATTGCGTGGGTAGTTAAAATCTGGATCAAAGTTTAGTATACATCTTTCCAATTTTTTTATTGTATCAGTTATAGTCTGTCTTATGTGTTCATTTGTTTTCACAGCTAGATATTAAACACCTGAAGCAATTATACCATGTCTAGTAAGCAAACAAAATTAACCCACTTTTCATAGCATCTGTGAACTTGGGCCATGTATATGGTATTGTTTGATAAAGACATGTTCATTGATGTCTTTTGTAAAGATAAAGTGGGTATATAAATATGAAAGAAACTGGCTAAGGAAACTTTGCAAAGCAGAAATCATTTTTCTCCAGTTTCCTTTTGAGTCTGTCTGTTGTTCTCTCCTCATTTACCTCTCTGCAGATTCCTGGGCAGACTTGAACTAAGTAAACACTAGTTTTCAGTCCTTCTCACCCTTTCCCTTTCTGGCTTTTTAAGTATAATATCTACTATAAGGAAAAATCTAGGTCATGATGAACTCAAGGAAGCTGATTCCCAGTAAGCATTTATGTATGTAAAAATCGTCCCACTCTCCACCTTAAAGAAAACTATTTATTTGGCGAAATATTTACTGAGCACTACCATTCTGATCTCTCTTCCCTGCCTGGGCACATCAAGCTCACTGACTTTGTAATAAACAAGCTATTTCCTCTGCTGGAAGATTTCATCCTGTTTGTTTGGCCAATCCCTTGTCCTGTAAGTTTCTGCTTAAATGTTACCTGCCTGAGAGTTGTTCTCAAGACTCTCATTATTTTCTGTCATAGCACCCTGTTCATTACTTTTGTCTCACTGTACTTGTAGTTAACACATATAGGAATTTACTATAAGAATGGTTCCCGGATTTCTACCTTTAAGTTCTGTGAAGGCAGGGAACTTGACTCTTTTTTCATCCTATGATTGTCTCCAGAGTAGAGAACCTGAGGGAAGTCTGAAACTTACAAAAACAATCAAGGGATGTGTATTTATGTTGAGTGTACAAGCATACCTCGGAGATACTGCAGGTTGGGTTTCAGACAACCCAATAAAGCAAGTTACAATCTTTTTCCTGGTGGAGGGTCTGGTCTTCAGTCTATAAAGTACAGTAAAGCAAGGCTCAATAAAATGAAGTATGCCTGTATGTAAATACTGGGGAAAAGTGGCCAAGGACTTGAGTTCTTTTCTCCAGCTTCCTTTTGAGTGTCACTTCCTCACCCTTGCCACCCCTCAACTCCCCTAAGCTCTTGAGCAGAATTCCAAAGTATACAGACATTTAATTTCCATTATACCATATACATTAGAAGGCCTTTCAGTAAATATAAACATTCATTGAGTGAATAAATGCTAGATTCGGTTAGCCATTCATAGCTCTGGCACTCAAGGAGCTTATACAGTGTATGGGACAGATATGAGTAAGGAACAATGAACTGTGAGTTGTGGTGATCATGGAAGTCTGTCTATTCCAGGAATTGCTATATGGTTTGACATTCGTTTTCCCTGCTGCTTTTAATCTATGTACAATGCAGCAGATTGGCCTACGTTTAGTTCTTTCCCTGGTATTTGTATTGAATACCTACAGTTCTGAGACATCTTTCTCAAGCACATACTTCTGTCCTCTCATTAAACCTGATAGTACAATACATGATTAGTACTCCAGGCAGTGTTTCCTTGACATGTTATTTGGTTCTTATGGAGTCTTTTTATTTAAATAGCTTTTAAAACCCCTTGCTGTTTAATTCTTGGAGAAGTTAGAGTTCAGTAATTAATGCTATTATTTTTGGGACAGTAGCCTTGTCCTTTGAGCTCTTAAGACTTCTTGTGAATTCTGTACAATCTTGTATTCCTTAGAAAGAGAGAATGACTTTTTCATGGATTTCTTGACCCTCATCTTCCTAGGATTGGCACCCTAGTGAGGATTATTTTTTCACAAGCAAATTGAAACAGATTGTACTAGTTTTACTCTGCTGTTTAACAGAATGCAGATTTTCTCTTTTGAAAGCTCTGGGTCACTGACATTTCAGACCCCAAAATGAAATATAAATTGTTAAAGGTAATTTTTGGTCTTCTTTATGTATAGAAGTTGCCAGCCTGGAGAGAACTAGAACCTGCTTTAGACTGGGGGAAGCCATCCAGTCTTTCTACATTGTTATCAGCACCTATGAAAGATAAAGTGATATAAATTATGGGCTAATTATAATAGCTGCTAATGATATGCACAGTGCTTTATAGTTTTATAAGGTTTTACAGAATTTTTAGTAAAATATTTTCATCCAGTATTTAATTATTTTCATCTGTATTGAGTTATAGAAGTAAAAAGCCTTATGGTTTGAAGGACTGAAAAGGGTGGCAGGAAGGTAGCTTGTCAGTGAGAGAGGTATAGATTATTTTGGAGAGGAAAGCAGTGGCCAGTCATTTAGGAGTTGCAAAAGCTAATTCTAGACTCTCCCCGGCTGCCAAGAGCTGACTTTGCCATCTCCACATTCTCACCCCCTGCTCTTCTGCAGTTGAGCAATCAGTTGTTATCATATGCTTGGACTTTCCAAGAAGTGCTGTGTTGGAGTCGCCAAAAGCTGTTCCTCAATGAAATGTGTCTTCCGCTACGCTACTCGTACCCTTCTGCATTGGATCTGCAGTAGGCCTCTGTGGCGCCCCCCCCCCCCCCCCCCCCC
>PVJL010000340.1:0-63951 GCA_004026885.1 Lyroderma lyra | reverse complement strand
CTGTCTTGGACATTTCAGCTCTAGCCAACAAGTGACGACAGTCTCATGACAGACTGTTAGACCAATAGAAAAAAAAATCCAGATGTTCCTCAAAATGATGACTTCCTGACTTCTTCAAGAATCATGAAAAAGAAAATGAATATTGTTTTAAGGCATTAAGGTTTGGGGTGCTTTGTTACATAGTAGTAGGTAAATAGCAGAAGTGGCTAGGGGGACATTCTGAGTGGTAACTTTCCAGGTCTGCAGAAATTACAAAACTCAATTCAAGCAGAGAAAATACCTAGAAATTCTGCTCCCAGTCTCAGAGTCCCGTGCAGGAGACAAATTTGTAAACAGTTACAGCTAAGAGGTACCTCTCATTTTGCAGTTGCTTTTGCATTCAGCAGTACTCTAGTGATCTTTCCCTGTGAGTGTGTGTTGATTGTCCTTTCTTTTTGGTTATAGTATTTCACAGTATGTGTGCTATAGTTTACTTAACAGTTCCCACTGCTGATGGACACTTACATTCTTTTGTGTCTGAATTTTCCTTATTGCAGATAATGGTGCACAAATGTAAATGTATCTAGAATAGCTTAAACTTGCCCTTCAAAGTGGTTTTACCAGTTTATGGCACTACTAACCTGACTATTAAGCTGTCTGCTATACATAAGTGTGAGAACAGCCATCTTTAGCATTTATATCAGAAACTAGGATTATGCTATATGGAAGTAATAATTAGCAGCAAACGTGAATTCTGGAGTAAGTGGAAATGACTTTTTTGGCATTGTTTAGGTGGCATATGGTGGACATTTAAAATTTTTTTAAAAATTGTTTTTCTTTAACAAAACATCGTGATTAGTCACTAGTTCCAGCCCTTTTTATCCCGCTAGTTGTGTATGGCTCCTGTTATGTACAAGGATGTATTAAATATGAAGGTGAGGTAAGAGCAGTTTCAGATTCATCGCAATATTAAGAGGAAGGTACAGAGATTTTCTGTATACCTTCTGCTCCGACATATGCATAGCTGTTATCAACACCCTTCCAGAGTGGTACATTTGTTAAAATTGATGACCCTACATCATAACATCGTCACTTAAAGTTCCTAGTTTACTTCAGGGATCACTCTTGGTGTGCATTCTGTGGGCTTGAACGAATGTATAATGACATGTATCCATCATTATAGTATCATCCAGAGTAGTTTCATTGTCCTAAAAATCTTTCTGTGCTCCACCTGTTCAACTCTCCTTCTCAACTCTGAACAACCAGTTATCTTCTTTATGGTTTTACCTTTTCTACAATGTCATATGGTTGGAATTCTATAGCAATCATTCAGATAGACTTCTTTCACTTAGTATTATAATAGGCACTTAAGGTTCCTCCCTATCTTTTCATGGCTTAATGGCCCATTTCATTTTAATACTGAATAATATTCCACCCTCTTGAGTACTACAGTTTATTTATGTATTCACCTACTAAGGGATGTCTTAGTTGCTTCCAAGTTTTGACTATTATTATACAAATAAAGCTGCTATAAACATTCCCACGCAGGCTTTTATGTGGACATAATTTTTTCAGCTCTTTAGGAAAATACCAAAGAGTGTGATTTCTGAATCGTATGGAAAGATTATGGTTAGTTTTATAAGAAACCCTACATTGCCTTTCCATGTAGCTTGACCATTTTGCATTCCTACTGACAATGAATGTGAGTTCCTATTGTCCCACATCCTCACTCGCATCTGGTATTGTCAGTGTTCCGTATTTTGGCCACTCTAATTGGTGTTCAGGGGTATCCTGATGTTTTAATGTGCATTTTCCTGATACATATGATATGGAGTATCTTTATTCACATGCATGTTTTTCATCTGTGTATCTTCTTTGCTGGTGTTAAGGGCCTATTCCTTAATCCAGTTGCATATTCTTTTGTTGAGTTTTAAGAGTTCTTTGTATATTTTGGATAACAATCCTGTATAAATGTGTCTTTTGCACGTATATTCTAATCTGTGGCTTGTCTTACTCTCTTGGCAGTATCTTTCACAGAGGAAAGTTTTTAATATCATGAAGCCTTGCTTATCACTGATTACATCATTGATTATGTCTGTGATGTTGCATCTAAAAAAGTCATCACCACCATACCCAAGGTCATCTAGGTTTTCTCCTGTGTTATCTTATAGGAGTTACATAGTTTTGCATTTTTACATTTAGGTCCATGATGCATTTTCAGTAAGATTAAATTTTTTGTATGTGGATGTCGTTAGTCCAGGATTGTTTATTGAAAAAGACTATCTTTGTCCCATTGTATTGCCTCTGCTCCTTTGTCAGGATCAGTTGACTATATTTATTAACATGGGTCTATTTTTGGGCTGTTTGTTCTGTTTCATTAATAGATTTGTCTATCCTTTTGCAAATACTAAACTGTCTTGAAGTTGGATAGTGTCAGTCCTCCAGTTTTGTTCTTTTTCTTCAATATTGTGTTGGCTCTTTCGGTTCTTTTGCCTCTTCATATAATCTTTAGAATCATTTTGTTATCCACAAAATAATTTGCTAGGATTTTTATTAAGATTTTATTAAATCTATAGATCACGTTGAGAAAAACTGACATCTTGACAATATTGATTCTTCCTTTCCATAAACATGAATATAGCTGTATTTGTTTAGTTCTTTTGATTTTGTTTATCAGAGTTTTATAGTTTTCTTCATATTGATCTTTTACATATTTTGTTAGATTTATACCAGTTTCATTTTTTAGAATGCTAATATAAATGATGCTGGATTTTTTAAAATAATAACTTTATTGAGATATAATTTACATATCTCTTTGTCTTTAATTTCAAATTCCACTTATTCATTGCTGGTATATAGGAAAGTAATTGACTTTTGTATATTAACCTTGTATTCTGTAACCTTGTTACATAGATGATCATGTCATCTGGGAACAAAGACAGTTTTATTTTCCAGTCTTTGTTATTACATTAGGCAGTATTTCCAGTATGATGTTGAAAGGATGAGCATTACTATTTCTTATTCTTCCTCTCTGTAAGATCTATTTTAAAATTTTTTCTTGTTATATTTGTTCTGCAGCTCACCAAAGCCCATCGACAAGGACACATGGTAAAAGTTGATTGGCTGGACAGGTTGACATTTAGAGAAATTGAAATGATAAATGAGGTGGGTTGTATTCCTCTTTTATATTTCAAAATATTTTCTCTGAGAATCTAAACCAAGAATTTTTTAAGAATTATTTATTGCCAGGTATCTCACAAATGTGGGATTATTGGAATAATGTAGTTGGGAGTTCTGTGTTAATAAGTAAAAACTTGTGGTATATGTCATTCTTATATTTTAATATTATGTCCAACCATGAAGCATGTAAGGGATATTGTAAATGTACTAAATATCCTGTAAGTGAAGCCTGTATAAATTTGATGCCTCGCTTACGTGTTCTGGATAGCAGCTTATATTCAACATGGTGCTACCTCTTTACTTCAGTTACCTTAAATCATTGTTCACAGGTCCTCTCCCCAGTGAAGATACTTCTTGTCTATGTACTATGTCTAGGACTCTGAAACCTTGATAAAATTATGTGGTTAAAGTACTTTATTTATTGACTGATTTTGTGTATTGGTCTAGATTACAGGCACATCCAACCTGCAGCCCAGGATGACTTTAAATGTGGCCCAACACAAATTCTTAAAACATGAGATTTTTTTGTGACCTTTTTTTTTTTTTTTTTTTTAAAGTCATCAGCTATTGTTAGTATATTTTATGGCCCAAGACAATTCTTCTTCCACTGTGGCCCAGGGAAGCCAAAAGGGTGGACACCTGTGGTCAGGAATGTGTTTAAGATGACTTCAGTGACGCTCTTTCCAAAAGTTAGAACACATTTTTTTTTTTCTTTATTTCTAAATTTGCACTGAGATACTGAAAGTTTGTGTTAACTTTCAGATACTGAAAGTTTGGTATCTAAAGAGCGGAAATAGCAAGGATATTAATCACATTAGGAAAGAGGAGTATCAGTTTTGTGATGGGCCTACCTTATAGTGACTACCACAGACTATTGTTGTCTAAACAGTTTTCAGGAGGTAGAAACAGAGTTTTAATTTCATAATGAACACTTGTAAAAGTTATATCCCAAATTGTTCTTTTTTCTTTTAAAGAAATTAGTGGTGGTTTAATAACATTTATATTCAGTATGAATACTGGGCATCTTTTCTAAATATGTTTACATTCTCATGTATTCAACTGGAAGAAAAATTTACTTTTTTGAATTTTTATAAGAATCATATTTCAAAACGAGTTTAGTCAAAATGCTTCCCTATATTTTTCTATCTTCAATTTAGGTACCCCTAGGGTAGAAAATGTAATGTTAGGGCTCACTTTGCCCAGTCTTACCCATTTTCCTCCTCCCCCTTAAGATAGGAGACTGTTAACCATTACCATAATAGACTCTAATATGATTCATAAAACTGAATAAGTTAAATGACCTTCTTAGACTTTCATGATTTTATACATAGAGATTTAAAACGATTTTAAAACACTGTTTTGGGTCAAGAGCAATTATCCTTTTAGACTTCATTTTATTTTCACTTTATTCTTAACATAGTATTTGCTCTTTTAATGAGACAAATGTATAGACAGAATCAACTTTTATGTTAAGAAAGAAGGAACTCTTTTCCCATATACTTAAAGGTATATCGATAAAAATTGGCAAATGACTGCAGATCATCTTAAGACCATTTGTAAATTTGAAAAACATGTAAATGTTATGTGTTAAGATCAGTTGTGCTCATTCCTTAGTTATACACTGTTTTACTTTTGATTTTTGTTACAGTAATTGCTATGGTTAGATTAATCATATAGTTTAAGGGTGAACAGTTCTTTGCTTAAAATAGAAGTACAAAACATCTGTATTTTTTAAAAAAAGAGCTTTCATATAAATACATACAAAATGCTGTCAAGACTTTGTATAATAAAATTCAAACTGTTGAATAAACCCGCGTTATCAAGTTTTAGGAGGGAGTTTTAAGTGAATAGTGGATACTCCTGGCTAAACAGCCATGCTGTATATAATAAAATAGTAGTGCTGTATAAAACATTGCATTTAAAATAATTAAATAAAAATTTGTTACACTTTAAGTTGTACTTAATAGATCCATTATTACTGAATTAGGAATAACAGTATATACTGATCCTTTAAAAGAATGTTGAAGATGATCATTTTTCTTAAAAATCTCTTTTTTTTTAGAGTGAAAAACGAAGTTCTAATTTCATGTACTTGATGGTTGAGTTTCGATGTGTCAAGTGTGATGATAAAGAATATGGTATTGTTTATTATGAAAAGGTATTTGCTTTGGAACTGTTTATGGTCTTAAAGTAAAGAGGAGGGGAAACATTAAAAAAAATTATGGTTGTTCCTGCTGAGATGAATTATTTGGTTGCAGGATAGCAGTAGACAGCTGTTAGCAGCAGCTGTTTATGTATGCACAAATCAAATCATATAGCTACAACAAGGTTACAGAAGCCTATCATTCGTGTAATGCAGTTTTGGGTTACAGAATTCAATAAATATGTGAGAGATTAAAAACTTTTTGATTAATTGTTCCGCAAATTGGCAAGTAGGACATTAAAGAAATAGCTTTATTAAATATCAGAATTCATTTGAAAAGTAAAAAGAGGAATCATTTTTTAAATGTAATTTGTTTAAAGTTAAGGACATGTTGTTATTTGAGCCTCATATGAGTAATATGTTGTAATTGCTTACATATGTGACCTTAACATAAATATGCTTATAAAAGTCTTTACACATCTGCACTTATGTAATACAGGGTCTGGCAGAAGTAACCCCCTTTTTTCTGAGCTGGTAATCTACACCAAATCTTTTATTACAAAATAATAAGTATGTTATTCTGTAACATAACAATATCACACCACTTTGAAAAGGGCGTTACTTCTGCCGGACCCTGTATATGCAGAATTAAGAAAATTATGTTATCAGTAGGCTGAGTGATATAACACATATGCAGTTTTGGATTTCTTCTCATCTATTCATTATGCGAAAGAAAGTAGTATATATTTGACATATAGCTACTTGAGAAATACCTGTACCTTAAATGCTTGTTGAGGGTCTTTATTTAACTACTACAGAAATAATTCTAGATATAGTTCAAAATCACATGAATCAGGTTCTTTCTGTTATTGCAGACATACTTAGATGAGTGCTTAAATCACTGTGAATGAGGACATACCTGGTACATGACATAAGAGAATAATATTTCTTCTGGCATATAGCTAAGCTGGTCTGCAGTATAGATGTTCATTAGAAGCAGCACTTTTAAATTACATTTAAACTGGTGTTATTTGTTAGAGCTGTCACAAGTGATTTTTAAAAATATATATTTATAACTAAAATTTATTATTTGAAGGATGTTTTCATAGCGGAGGTGTAGGGTTTTTATTAATTTATGATCACTTTTATTGTATTTTTCAAGTTAGTACTCATATTTTTTTCCTTTTGCTTGTCTCCCTTCCCTTTAGCAAAAGGTTAGGGAGTGTTAACTTGTTTCGGCTTTTTATTTTATAAATGATATTCACTGAGGGAAAACAGAAGGTAGAAAGATAGACTAACATTGTTTATTAATTCATTAGAAAACCTGCATTAAAAAGAAAGAGAAATGTAGGTGAGTGAAATTTTGTCACAATACATTTTAGTAAAATTACATTTTACATTTTATATTATATGTAATTTCATTGAAAGCAGTATTTCCTGCCCATATGGAATTTATGTTGCAAAAGCATACTAATGGAGGTGCTACTTTTGAATGTTAAAGATGTGAAGGATCTTTTGAAAGGCAGCTTGGAGATAGATGAAATAATAACAGAATAGAAATTAGAAGAATTTCAAGTATTTTTGAAAAGGTTCTTGACCCCTTTCTACTGCTTCTTCAAAATTGCCCATAAATTAATGCTTGTGTACCTATCCTGTCATATTTCCACTTAGTGTAAAGATTGCTGGGCCAGTGTATTGAATCTAATGGAAATAGACTTTCTTGTCACTTGTCTTTTGTGACAGATAACCTTAGTGAAGATTACTTGTCACAGTTGGGCTGATAAATGTGTTTCCTGGTGGTGGGACTGAGAACCAGCCTGTTAAACAATGGCTGTGGGAATTTGTGGTTTTCTCGAAGACTCAATTACTGAACCAAAGTCAAGTCACAAAGTACTTTCCCTCATTCATTCAGTCTGTGCTGATTTTCTTGAACATATCTAAAGTTGAAAATACAGTAGCATTTGGAAATTGACAGAAAAACTTGAGACTAGTTGTGCACTTGTGAGGAGATGAATTTTGACCTTAATTAGCCTTTTCCAGTATGACTGCAGTGACATTTATTATGCAGAATTATCTTTCTTGACTGAATTGGATAAAAATAAAAGCTAACAGTCTTCAAAAATGATAATACCAACAAAATAAGACAGGTTTAATTCTTACGAATTGATTCTCATTATGTAAGTTTGCATTCAGTTGAGTAGGTACCTCTCTGAGAAACAATGCTGCTGGGTCTCTGGTTGTATATAAATTTGAGTAACATTAATCCCACACTTAGAATTCTACTTCTGAATGGAACTCAATTCTGATAATTTGAAGTTACTGACATCTAGTTAGTAGTTTTTGCAAGTGATGTGGCACGTTCTTTGTGCCACATTTTAATTATGCTCTGTGGTTTCTTGTTTCAAGTTTGAAAATTAGGGCATGTTATTTTTGATCTGCTGTCTTCATAAACAAATTTAAAAAAATAAAAGACAAAAAACAAATCTGCTAATTTCCAGACCTCGTATTTCTAAAAACAATTACAAATTTTTATTGTTAAATTTTATTTTTCTCTCAAAGTTTTAGCAGCAGCAAAAGGTAAAAATAGGTATGTCTTTTAAAATATAGTTGAAGGAAGATTAATTGTTTTAAAGGAAGGGAAGATGTTCATTAAGTAGAATTAAAATACATTGTAGTATACATTATTATGTATTTCTTACTATTTGGTTACATGTTATTTATTTATTTATTTATTTTTAATTATTACACTGTAATTTAGGATGGTGATGAGTCATCTCCAATTTTAACCAGCTTTGAGATAGTGAAAGTTCCTGACCCTCAGATGTCTATGGTGAGTTATTGTCAAATTTCTTGTGAAAGTGCTTTACTCCAGAGTGATTATGATTTAGATCCACATCACATGCTTTCTTTTTAAAAAGTATACTTCAGTTATCTAAAATTGATTTATAAATCCACTTTAGCTATCTGGAATCAAGTTCAGTTGGGATTTATAGAAGAAATAATTAACATGTAAATAAGGTGAGGATAATTTACTATTGGTGAGCCATTTTATTTGAATTATTGAAAGAATTAGGAAATGTAGTCTTAAAGTGAGGACTTGGGAAGTGGGTACAGGCACATCTTGGAGATAGCAAATGTTTGATTCCAGACTACCACAATAAAGTAAATATTACAATAGAGTGAGTCCCATGAGTTTTTTGGGTTTCCCAATGCATATAAAAGTTCTGCTTATACTATACTATAGTAGTCTATTAAGTGTGCAATAATATTATGTTTAAAAATATATGCATACCTTAATTAAAAAATACTTTATTACTAAAAATGCCAACCATCTTCTGAGCCTTCAGTGAGTTGTAACCTTTTTGCTGGTGGAGGGTCTTGCCTTGATATTGATGCCTGCTCACTCACCAGGGTGGTGGTTGCTGAAGGTTTGAAATGGCTGTGGCGTTTTTTTAAGATAAGACAATGGTGAAGTTTGCCACACTGATTGACTCTTTCTTTCCAATGATTACTCTGTAGCATGCAATGCTGTTTGAAAGCATTTTACCCACAAAATTTCTTTCAAAATTAGTCAGTCCTTTCCAGTTGCTACTCCTTTGTCAACTAAATTTACATAATGTTCTAAAGACTTTGTTGTCATTTCAACAGTCTTGACTGCAGCTGTGCCAGGAGTAGATTTAATTCCAAGAAACCAATTTTCTTTGTTGATCCATAAAAAGCAGTCCTTCAGGTGTTAATATTTTGTTATGAAATTGCAGCAATTCATTCAGACCTACAAGCTCCATTCCTATTTCTGGGCTTCTAAAAAACATAATGCATACTTCTAAAAAGCCCAGAAATAGATCCAAGTAAATATGGAAATTTGTATGTAATAAAGGTGGCATTTCATCACAGGAGCATAGTGCTGAGGAATGAGCACAATGGGCAAAAAAAAAAAAAAAATTAAATCTGATCCATACCTCACACCATATATAGTGAAAAACTGAGTGGATCAGGGATTTAAATGTTAAAAAATGAAACTTTATTAGTACTTTACTCTCAGGGTAGGGAAATACTTTCTAATGATGACTCAAAATTCAGAAGTAGTAAAAGAAATGATTGATAAATTTGACTGCATTGAAAAATTGACTCTATGGCAAAACACCATTACAAGTGAAAAGACAATTGACCAATTGGGAGAAACTGTTTGTGACTTCCATCACAGACAAAGAATATGGATATTTAGTATTTAAAGAACTCTTAGAAAGTGAGGGACAAAGGATTGAAAAGCCAATTGAAAATTAGGAAGAACACATTAAAAGGCAATTCACATGTGCAAAAATAAATAAAATATAATAAAAAGTCTCTTAAGCAATGACAGTATGTTTAAAACAAATTATTTTGGCCATAGGTGAAAATAGTTAATAGCAAATGTGTATATTTAAGTATTATGGTCCCTGCCCTCGGTTACTAGAAGTTAAATTGCTTAGGTGATAGCGCTGCCATGGTATCCCAAGGTTGTTAGTAGCTCTAGGAAGAGGAGATGCTTTCCTTGGTTGTCAGGGAGGATGTTAGAGTGAAGGGGATGTTTGAGTAGATAAAACCTTGAGTACCAGGAAAATGATGGGTAGATGTTTTAAGAAGCTGGAATAGCATGTGCATCTTATGGCACTAGTGGAACATAATGCATGCTTAATTTCCCTATCTCAAAATGTTGATATACTTTTAAAACATGCATAGGAGATGATGTTATAACAAAAACGAAATATTAGGTAATATAAAGTGGTCTTAAGTAAATAACTGTTTACTTTTCTGTATCTAACTGGCTATGAAACTTCCTTTTGGCAAAATTTACATTATTGATTAATATTTTAAAATAATTTGTAGGAGAATTTAGTTGAGAGCAAACACCACAAACTTGCCCGGAGTTTAAGAAGTGGACCTTCTGACCATGACCTCAAACCTAATGCTGCCACAAGAGATCAGCTAAATGTAAGAATTTATAAAATATTAATGTAAAAATAATTAAATGGGCATTTTGGTTGCAAATGATGTGATAACACTTCAGTTAAAAGTGATTTAGGTGAATATTTTTTCCAGGTTAATGAACTCTACATGATTGCAACCATTTCACATTTCTGTAGTTTTATTACTATTTGGGGGCTTTTAGCAAATATATCAGCCCTGGAGACAGAGCTTCACATAGTACGTACTTTCGTGCTACGGTGGTACTGGCTTTAAGGTGCATTGCCCGAGAGGGGCCTTTGGTGTGCACACATGCGTTGTTGCACACACTGACTTGATAAGAGAAACATTTATTTGGATTTATCCCTTTTGTGGGGAGGCTTTTGTTATTTTGGTTTGTTTTTGGTTGAATTAAATTAACTATATAGTTATATACTTTTATATGGACTATGACTTTTTCATCTTACCTTTTTCTCCCTCTTCCACTCTAATAACATCTTTTTTGGATTGATAAGTACAGCAAGTTTAAGGGCTTGTACATTCTCCTTGCTTCTATAATAGTTCTATTAGAGATGTATTTAAGTAAATGAAAAATTTAAATGCACTGGAAATATGTAGAAGAATATATTTGAAAAAAGTGGATCTTTTTTTTCTTTGTAGATTATTGTGAGTTATCCACCCACCAAGCAACTTACATATGAAGAACAAGATCTTGTTTGGAAGTTTAGATATTATCTTACTAATCAAGAAAAAGTGAGTTTCTTGAATATTTTCATATATTAAATTTATCTATAAACTTTGTTACTGATGAACAGTATGAGGTAAACTGCCATGGAAATACAGATTGTCCAAATTTTAAATAGTTACAGAACAATATATATGATACTCCATTTTAATACACACAAAGATACATGTGCCTGTTTGTTGAAGCATAGACAGTGGGTTAAGTCAGAGACCCTTTCAGTTTCTGGTAGTACAATTTAGTACTTACAGGTAATGTGAGGTAAATTGCTTTGGAAGCTCAGTTTCTTCATTTTTCTAATGATGACAACCCTCCTTCACAGGTGAGATGATACAGGTGAATAACCTGACCAAGTACCTGGTGTATAGTGGGTACACAGTAAATGCTGATTGACTTCTGCCTTCATTCTCCCCACCTCTTTGACTTTGGATGATTAGCAAAATATTTATGTTATTAAAAGAACTGTAGAGTTTCTGGAGTATGAGAAATGTAATTTGAAATGTGGAAATAGAGTTGGGAGAGTGACAGCCAGTCAGCTGGTGGTGCAGGACAGACGCTGGGTCAGAAGTAAACTTTTGCTTTCCATGGTGAAACCATGGAGAGACAGAATTGTGATGAAGTTAGTAGTCTGTAGATTTGGTTTTGAGTCGTAACTGTTGCCAAGACGCTTTTAAGTTACTTCACCTGTCTAAGCTTTAGTTTTCCTCATATTTAATATGTGTTGATTAAATGATAGTGAACTTTAAGTCACTTCTAGTTCTTAAAATAGTGTGTAAATTCTTAGAATATAGGTTCAAGCACTAACTCTTACAGTATAATAATAATAACTAGCATCTATTAAATAGCCATTGTGTGCCAGGGATCTTTTAAATCCCACTGCCCCTGCACATACACACACAATTTAGCTATTACTATTACTGTTCTACAGATGAGGAAACCTGAGTCTTAGAGATTAAGGAACCTGTGCAGAATCAGAAAGTTTATAAATGCTCTTCCTTGGTATGCTCACATTTATGAGTTAGAAGAGAAAGTAGTGAAGACATAGAAAAGAGAATTACAGAGAAAATATTTGCAGAATCAGACACGTGCCTTGGCAGAAATTGTGAAATGCATTGAAGGTAAAACAGAAGCATCAAGAGAATTAATATATGTCAGAAAGTTGCATAATTAGGTGAGAATGAATAAATGTTTTACAGCCTCAGGGAATGGGTCTTTAGCTACTTTAACTAGTTTTTTTGGAAACAGTTGTATTTTCTTTAGCTTCGGAAGTAAAGATTAAATTAGTTGCAGTTCATCTTAACTCTTCAGTTTTTCCTCCTCATCTTTGATTGAGGCCTTTGGAAATTCTTTATAGATGAATTATAATCATTCTCTTTATATCCATAACAAGAATGGAAGGAGAATTTTAAATTTACCATAGCTTTGAGTGTTGTTCTCTTCATCCCTGCAAAAAAAGAAATATTCATCAATAGAGTCACAGGTTTGTGATTTTGTATTTTATAAAAAAAAGAAAAATTGAGTTAGTATATGATACTCTGTTAAATGAAGAATAACCTTGGTCACAGAAATTGTATCTCGAATGCAGCACAATCTTGTCTAAAATACACAGCAAGATATTGAATTAAATCTGTTAGAATGTATAAGTTCAAGAAGCATAGAATGGATTTACAGAGCAGAACTGCCTTAGATAGAAAGGCTTGCAAGAAAAATTGTTTGTTTAAACAAGTAGTCACTTCCCACTGAAATTCAATTACTTCTAGATATGTGCAAAAGAAATAAAAAGCTCAAGTGATATAAAGTGTGTGACAAGTTTCATTTAACTAGTTGATTTCAAGTTTTCGAAAAGTGGGTGATGAAACTTCAATTCTCAGGACGTATTATAGGATTCTTATGATCACTAGAGTGGAGTGAACAATATTTTTTAATGTTCAGGAAGCACTTTTCAGTAAACCAAATATATATTGGCCTTGAAGTGACCAGAGGAGTTACTCACACAGCCACATTTGTATCTTTGTAATAATTTAAAATGGGTTTTGTAGAAAACGAATGCTCCTGTACCTTCGTCTCTTAATGTATTTACACAAAGAAATTCTCTCAGTGTCAGTTTCTTAGGAACAATGATTTAGGTTATTTGGTGTTTGGGCTCTGAGGCTGCAAAGATTTTTTTAGAAAGAAAGCAGTGCTCAGAAATCAAATTGGTGGAATTGGTTCTTACAGAGTTATACTTCTTGTTTATTTTTTAATTAAATTTGGCCTTTCTACCTGTATTTTTCTAACTGACTTGATGGTGCACAGTATTTCAGATGAAAACCCTCTCATCTAAACTTGATGTTGTACATTAAAAGTTCATAGTAATAACTTTGTCCAACAAAACCAATAAAATTTATGAAGTATTTTAAAATTTGTGGTCCATAACATGTAAGAAATGACTCATTTTTTTGGAACTCAAAATGTGAATATTGTAATTTTTCAAAAGTAGTTTTTACCATGGTAAATGACCTTTCTTTGTATAAAAATGTTGATTAAAATTAATGTATATTAACTTAATGCCTTTCCTTTGTGTTTGGGGGAAAATGCTTTAGGGAATAGTCATATATGGTGAAGGTAATAGTGATGCACTAAATGTTTTTAAGAGGTTGCTTCTGAAGTAGCCACTGAGACAGTGACGTCAGGACTGTCAGACACTAATGATCATATTTATGCATCCGGACAAGAAATTGGTGGTGAATCATAGCAGAAATGAATTCAATGCAGCAAGCGTTTGTTACCAACTCCTGGCCTAGTATTCAGGACTCTGGGCTTCAAGATACTGTTTCTCTTTCATCATAAACTAAAACTGTTTTAGGGAAAGGATATGTATATACAACCGCAGTGGAGAAGTATGGATAGTAATTGATTAAGGGTTGCTCTCTTAGTAAACATTTAGGTAATTGCTATTATAAAATGGAAATGTGGAGTAGAAAAGATCAGTGTGAAGGAGGCGTCACAGAGCAAAAATTGGTCTTAAAGTTTGAGTGAGCTTCCATGGTATTTTTTTATTTGATGATCATTTTTCATGGAGAAGAACAGCATAAGTAAGGCAGAGTGTTAGGTTCAGAGGCAGAAAAGATTGTATGAATGGGTAGGAAATAGAAAAGATGGAGTCATTTGTGATGAGCCTTGAATTCTGTGCCTGGGAGTTGGGTTTCACTGGCAATAGGAAACCACTAAAGCAACCTAATGTATCTTAGCAAGTGATGTTTTAAGGAAGATGAACCAGGAGAGCTTAGAATAGAGCTGAGAACGATTAAAGTATTAGAAGAACAACTGTGATGTTGTGATATGATAAGGAATGAACATTTGGTCTTTGGTTGCTAGTGCAGTTTCTAAAAACCTAGGAATTTCCTGAGTGGTAGGAATAAGAAGAGCATCTTTTGTTACTCATAATAAGCCCCTTTCAACCATACTGGAGTTTATGGTAATTGTGTGACTCATGGAAGGGGGGACTGATACCAGGGGAAGCCACCTTGTGATTAGAGGAGAGGAACTTTCAGCCCCACCCTCTAGCCTCTGGGAGTGGGGTTGGGGATGTAGTTAATCCTCAGTGGCCAGTGATCTGAACACATCACACCTATGTAATGGAGCCTTTATAAAAACCTCCAAGGACCAGGTTTGCAGAGCTCCTGGACTGGTGCACACATCCATGTGACAGGAGGGTGGCACACCTTAAATATTATAAGGACAGCAGCTCCTGTGCTTTGGACTCTTCCAGACCTTGTCCAGGGTACTTCTTCATCTGGTTATTCATTTGTGTCCTTCATAATATACCAGCAGTAGTAAGGAAAGTTTTTCTCAGAGTTCTATGAGCCACTATAGCAAATTATCGAACCTGAGGGGACTGTTGTGGGAATAACTGATTTGTAGCCAACTCAGAAGTGTGGGCATCCAGGGGACCCAAGATTGGCGTCTGAAATGGCAAGCAGTCTTGTGAGACTGACCCATTAACCTAAGCTTGTCCAACCCTGTGGGCTGCAGGCCACATGTGGCCCAGGACGCCTTTGAATTCAGCCCAACACAAATTCGTAAACTTTCTTAAAACATTATGAGATTTTTTTTTGTGACCTTTTTTTAAGGATAACCCTGCTGTCATGAGTGTTAGTGTATTTTATGTGTGGCCAAAGACAATTCTTTTTCCATTGTGTCCCAAGGAAGCTATGAGGTTGAACACCCCTGTCTTAACCCTTGGAATTAGCACTGTCTCCAGGTAGTGTCAGAATTGAATTTAATTGTAGGACAGACACCCCGTTGGTGTCCACAGAGAATCAGGGAGTTGGATGGTATGGAAAACGCACATATTTAGTGTCAGAGGTGTCTTGAGCAGAGGAATAGGTGCTTTTTTAGCAATAAAATAGAAATTTCCAATAATTGAGGTCTTAGAAGTTAAAATTAGAAATATATATCATAAATATGGTATTTTCAGCTCTGAAGTGATTGTGACTGTGTTTTTAAGAATAGGAGATACCAGTGAGATGATTCTAAGATCAAAACGGAGGTAAACAACGTTTATTCCTATTAATAGAAAATAGGTAATAAATGTGGTAATGTTAACATATGACGTTGGACTCAACATCAGAAATAGAATAACAGTAACACTGGATAATAAAATAATTAACATTTCTCAAGAATTTATTATATACAAGGTACTGTTCTAAACAGATTCGCTAACATATTTAATCTTTACCAAAGCCTTATGGGATGGGTCACTTAAAAGTTAAATAATGCGCTCCAAATGACTCAGTTAATAATTGATGGAGTCAGGAATTAGGATTTGACCCCAAACACTCCGGTTCTGCAGTTTGTATGTACATTCCTGTTATCTGTGGAAATTCTCAGGATAAAATTGCGTTTGAATCTTCTACATTTACACGTAGTTCAATATAGAACATTTAAAGGACTTGAGATTAAGTATCATCATTATTTATTGCTGCCTTCAGATTTTTTTTTTTTTTTTTTTTTTTTGGTATGTGGGTAGCTCCCCGGCTGGGAATCGAACCCAGGCCGCAGCGCTGACAGTGCCAGCACCGAAGCCTTAAGCCGCTACACCACCAGGGAACTCCCTGTCTTCAGATTCTTATACTTTGTTTTTCTTTCTCTTCTTGTTTCTTTCTTCATTCTGCTACCTCCTTGTCGACATTTGTAACATTTAGCATTATAGAATTGTGGAATTCTTTGCACAGTGACTTAAATTTCTTGGCTGTAGTGTACTTTGTAAATCTTTACAATATACCTATAAATCTGAGAATCTGGGAGTGAGATTGTTTCAGTTCTGAATTGGGTACATAGGTATGCTGCAAGATTTGCTTATAATAAGCACATAGCTGCACATTTCTATTAAGACTGCTGATGTACTATGAAATGGAAACACTTTCGATGTAGTTATTTAAGAAGTGTTGCTTAGTTTCCACAATTCAACCTAGAAATGCATTTGAGAAGTGAAAAGTAATTGCGTGAAATCAGTTAGTGAAGCAGTGTGTGCTCTTCCTTGGAGAGAAACACTGTACTAAATGGTGTGTGGGAAGGAGGTGCAGGAGAATGGACAGCTGTCCTTGGGGAATGCAGATTCCTGTTGTAGAGATAAGAGTGTCCATTCCGCAGTTAGAAGAACATCATGCAAGTGAAGCTCATGAGATTGAGGCAAAAAGAAGAGTTAAAAGTTGCCAAAAGCTTCCTGGAAAAATTGAATTTTGACAATCTGTTCTTAAAGATGACACTATTTACTGTCCTGGCAAGCGTAAGGAAGTCTTGTAGATGGGAGTTAGACAGTCTTGTATAGAATAGGTTGACTTGGTTGAATCATAAAAAGCAACAAAGTTAGCTTAATAAGAGTTAGAGGTTTGGATTGTGGTGAGAAGTGTCAATGGAAAGTTTTGAGACAGCAGTCAAGGTGTATTGCTATGTTTGTTTTTTGTTTGTTCTACGGACAAAATGGCAGTCATCTTCAATATTGGAAAGGTTGTCTATGATGGGGGGTTTGAATTTATTCTCATTCTCTCCATAGTGAAACTGACCAGTGGGAAGAAGTTGCATGAAGACACTGGTGTCTTGTGGTTCATTATAGTTTTAAGAAAACCAACAAAATGGTTTCACTGTTTATAAATGTACTAGGTGCTTTGGAAATTCATCACTGGAATTAGTTCAGTAAATATTGGACCTCTTTATGTCAGGGGTGTTACAAGGTGAATTGCTGCTGACTGGGGAGGCTCGTGCGAAGATCCCTTCCACCTGGAGCTTCTGAGATTTGTGTGAAGTGCTGAGAAGGGGAACTGATACTGAGGCTCTTAGCTAGAAGGCTGTGCCAAGCTCCAAGTGTGTGGTGTACTGAAAATCAGTCTGAGGAAAGCAGGAGATATTGCTAGGAGATAATTGACAGGAATTGGGAATGGGTTTAGGAGCTGAGTGCTTGTGAAGCAATGAGTCTAAGGGGCCTGGGCTTAGCGAGCTGGGAGATGGCAGTGCCTCAGTGGTGAGGAGGACCGTCTGGTGGAAGACGCCCAGGCCAAGAGACAGTGGACCTGGACTCTAGTTCTTCACCATCTCAGGTAATGGGCAAGCCACCTACCTGCCGAGATCGTGTACGGTTTGAACATTGGATGACGTCATCCCATAGGGCCTTTTTTCTTAATTTATTTAAATCAAGAATAAGGGAATGGGCATGAACATGCTTTTTATGTCATATTAACCAGTAATTGTTTTGTTGTCCAAATGAGTATTCTCTTGAGAATTTGATTAGTTTACTGATGAAGAGATTTTAACAGAAATTTAAAAATTTAAAGTTGTCTTTGTGCAAGAGATGAATTCACAGAGGAAGACAAAGAAAAAAATGTCTTGGGATCACCCAGGGAAGTGTTGCCAGCAGGGAGACCTGGCAATAGGCATTGCTGTTTATAGAAAACAGATATGCACTTTTCTTTATAAAGCATTTGTTACGTGTGCTCCATGAGTGATACGCTCCCAGGTAATTTACTTACCTGGTAGTCTGGTGAGAACTTCAGTAGGCTGCCCACCCCAAGAAGTGAGGTTCCAGAAAAATGCTACTAAAGGCCAAGTGGATCATTGAATATTTGCTGCTGCTTCTGTGTTTATCTGTTTTTATGTTTGTTTCTGTGAGGTTTTTGTTTGATTGTGTTTTTAAGTAGTTACTTTTAGTTTGAGTCCTCATGTATGTGATTATCTAGGAAACCCAGTGACCCTGGAGAGGTTTCAAGAGTGGGCTTAGTGGCTTGAGTTCTGCCCTTACTTGGCTTTGGATTCTTTGTTTCATTGGCTGCTTCATTTTGTGTTGCACGTAGGTCTTGTAAAATGAAGGCCTTCTCGATGGCATCCCGGAGTTCATGAGACCTCCTGCCTCAACTATTTCCATGCCTTGAGGCCTGCAGTATTTTAAAATTGCAAACGCATAATGAAGAAAAGCCAAAGGAAATTTAAAAATTCATAGCACTCTGCAAGTAATTTGAACTGTAAAGTTATAGGCAACATGACTTTTTTCTGTCCTGCGGTGCTTTTCTAGAATCCTGTGTATCACTTTTCTTACTGTTTATGTGGGAGTCTGGCCTTGACGCTGACTTTTCCGTCAGGACCAGGTGGAGCTCGGTCTAAGTCACCTTTGACCTTCCCCCTTGACCCAGGTAATAGGCCGCTGTTCCTAATTTAAAAATATTTTCCGATTTCAGGCTTTGACAAAGTTCTTGAAATGTGTTAATTGGGATCTACCTCAGGAGGCCAAACAGGCCTTGGAACTTCTGGGGAAGTGGAAGCCCATGGATGTGGAGGACTCCTTGGAGCTCTTGTCCTCCCATTACACCAACCCGACGGTGAGGCGCTATGCTGTTGCCCGACTGCGGCAGGCCGATGACGAGGTGCGTGCTTCATCGTTCCTCTTTGGGTACCTTTTACCAGAGCCTGCTTACAGAGAGACTGAATTCGTGTGCGTGCGTGCGTGTGTGTGTGTGCGTGCGTGCGTGTGTGTGAGAGAGAGAGAGAGAGAGAGAGAGAGCGAAGGTGGGGGGGTTTAGAAGGGAAGAGGATATACTAGGTGTGTTTTCAGAAGTAAAATTAAAATATTCCTCCAAGGACTCCTCTGTGAAATGAAAATTTACTTCCTGGTCTGTTTGGTGATAGGACAATCACTCCCAGGACATTTACCTGGCAGCAGAGCTTGTATTGCTCTGTCTGGAAAAAGGAATTCTAATGAAAAATGGTTTAATGCAGCACCAGCTGGGGAGTCATTCAGCTCCCCTCTATCAGTCAGTGTACAACAAGCCACATTTAATTGTAGCCTTGAAAAGCCCTTGGGGCCTTTAAAACATAGAGATGCATGGTCATCTTGTTCCCCTTCAAATTCCTTTAAACTTTCAGTTGCTGACAATTATGTGCGCATGTAGATTTTCTGAAGGTGGTTTTGAACCCTCTGGAAAGCAAAGCTGCAAACTGTATGCACTGAGGCCACTGGGGAGGGGGTGACTCTCTGTTGACACAAAGGATTGCTGGATTGCTGGATTTGAATTTTAGTAATTCCTAATGAGGTAGACTAATCCAGCAATATTTTTTACTCAGGAATTTTTATATGGTGAATCTGCTCTTAAACATAACTCAATGGTTTGTGCTAGCCTACAGGGCTTCGGGATGGGAGATAACTCCTCTCAAGCCTTGATATATATAGGAATGCTGATCCCATAGACTACCTGTTAATAAAGACCTTTATAAAAATAATTAAATCATTTTGAATTCAAAGTGGGATCTGAATTTCAAGCAAAACACAGCATTTACTAAGGTCAATATTTGTAGGTGTATATTTAATTATAGTAAAATTTAGACACTAAAGTAAGTAGTGTGATGATGCGCAAATATAATTTACCCATCTTCAGCAGTTCCAACTCAGCCAGTCTTATTTTCATCTATAACACCACTTACTCTTTCTTACCCATTCCCTACACTCTACTAGATTACTTTGAGGCAAATCTCAGATGTTGTATAATTTTATCAGAATAGGATGTTTTTCACTCTCCTGTCAAGAGGTAATCCTAAGCATTGTGATTTAGCATATTATAATATCTTATCCTTCCTAATTGTGTTTACTCTATCACAAGTAGAAATTAATTACAATATTTATTTGAAATATTGAAATATTTATCTTGAAATTCTTCAAAAACTTTACTTGTCATTTATTCTCTATGTATGTTTGCTGTGAGTCATAGAGCTTAGATAAAGGCCCCTGGGGGATAGTCAAAAGAGCCCCTCAAGGCGGGTTCAGAATTTAAATAAAAAATTGCAAATTGGGGAGGGGGTGGGAGAGAAGGGACAGGGTCTCAAACCTACGGTGATGGAAAAAGAACTGACTCTGGGTGATGAACACCTAATACGATGCATGGATGATGTATTGTAGAATTGTACACCTGGGACCTAGGTAATTTCTACTAAGCAATGTCACCCCAATAAATTTAACAAAAAAAAATTGGAAACCATCATTTTTGATAGTCTTGAGTATTTGTTTCTGGAGTTCTCAGTGTTCGTGCCAGTACTGAGCTATTTCTACACCATTTTATAATTTTTGTTATGAGGTAGAGGATAATGACAGAAACATTGCTTGCATTCTAACTGCAAAATAAGTTTCATTTACTGTTAGTTCTTTTGAGGATTCAGAGATAGGGCATAAATAGTATGCTGGTTTAGTTATTTCTTGATATCCCTTTCTTTTTACTTAGTTTAGTAATTAATTGTATATATTCAACTAAGAAAAGGTCTTTTAATTTTGTTACTGCTGATATGTTAGATGTGTATTGAGATCTGAATTTTGTCTTTTCTTTGACTCTGTGTACACTACATGTTCTTCTCACCTCAGTTTCCTATCCAAAAAAAGAGTGATAGTAGCTGCTTGCATCACTTGATAATTATGAAGAAAGAATTATGTAGGGCAAAGTTTTGAAAACTTATGCACATATGCAGAAAAATTACATATTTATATTATTTCCATTTCATATTAAAATCATACATGTTGTACCTTTCATCCCTGATAAGTTTAAAATGTCCCCTTGCTTTTTGCTGTATCTGTGTAGTACAGTACTTACAGTTTTATAAACTTCACATGTTTTTTGGTATTGTAAAAGATGATAGAATCATAAAATCATAGCATCAAAAGATACATCCAGGGTCATTTTGTCTAAATATCTACATCTTGGAAAACTTGAATGAGAAATACCATGTTTTATGTTTGGACAGTTAGTGTAATTTTTTGAAAGTGCCATGGTCTCTAACAGCCATGTGTTTCTTCATTGTCCCCGGTGTCTTTCTCCTGTCCATCCTTCAAGATGGAGCGCAGACCTCCCCACCTCTGGGAAGTTTCTCTGAACCCTCCTAAGAAGCAAGCAGAATGTTTGTTTCTTTTCTGTTCCCACAGCATTTGGTTTATTTCTTTACTGTAATATTACAATAAAGAAATAATTTACTTAGCTTTTCAATTGTGAAAAAATAATATAGAAAATAACTCCTTTGACAACTCCATTCCTCCAAAGATTAGCCACTCAATTATCTTTTCATATATTCTCTCTGCAAATTGCAAGCATATGTATGCATGTACAATATATACAAAGGCTGTCTGGGAAGTATGCAGCCATGTATTCTGAGAAATAGAGGCAATTATGGCTGGATTGTTTCCAGATGGCCCTTGTATACCTATTTTAAAAATTAACATAAATAGGAATATCTGGTAAATATATTGTTAAAAACTTGCCTTATTGATTGAACAGTATAACCTTGGACATTTCCTCATTGTCAACACATATATTTGGTGTTCATAAAGTCTGGAAGCAGGCAAATGAATATCAAGGTAAATGAAGTCAAAGTTGTGTTTAATTTGTAAAAAATACCCTATGTTTCTAGGCTTTTATGGACACCTCTAGATCTACCTTGTTCTTATTAAGCAGCAGCATGCTTTTTGACTAAAAATTTATTTAGAATTTATTTAACCTATCATCCTCTTCTGATAGGCAGTTATGTTTTTCAGTCTTTCACTGTAACTGTATTTTAGAAAATAGACGTGTGTGTGTGTGTGTGTGTGTGTGTGTGTGTGTGTGTGTATTCTTGAATAAATAGCTTGCATTGGAATTACTAGGCCAACATATAGTTTACTGACAAGCCTCTACCAATTTTCTATTCTTGTGCTTGTATCATACCTTAAACAAATGACAATTGGTTCGTAATAAATACACACATGATTGGATAAACCTCTCCCCTTCTTCTTCTTCGTTCCTTTTTATAATTTTCTCTCTAATTTTTGTACATTTATTCTTTATGAGAATTTTAAAATCTGTCATTTTTTTAAAAAACCAACCAAAATCTTAAGTGGAATTACATTAAATTTTTATATTAGGGAAAAAATTGGCATGTTTACAATACTAAATCTTCCCTCCTGGAGACATAATTTTTTTATTCCAGTTGTGATTTTATAAAAATTTTACACATTTTTTAAAAATTAGATTTATTCTGTGACTGTTATTGTTACTCTTATGAACTACCTTTCCCTTTTAGCTCTTATTTTTGTTAGTTAAAAGGAAAACTATGTTTTCAATATATATGCTTTACCTTATCAGTTTAGTGATTTCTCTTATTCTATTAATAATCGGTGTTAGGTGGGTTCCTGTTTTGTCAGTGTAGCATCATGCTATCTGTAAAAACATCAATATATATACTGCCAAAGTGAGCACTGAAAACATCAGTATACAAGGTACTGGCCAGGAAAAATCCAGCCATCAATGCCTTTATTTTTCATATTACATGGCTGGATACTTTCCGACAGCCCCCATATAATATATACTTCATATGAAATCTATGTCGATAGAGTTCCTGTGGTATACTCTAGTTGTACATTTGTAAAATAAATCTTACTCCATAGTTTAATACCTTTCTCAGTTTGAGTTGCTAATACTCTACTTAAAAAATCTTTAAAGCCATATTTCTCATTGCTTGCTGTGTGACTCAAAAGAAGAGAGAGATTCCCGTTTAGAATTTGAGGAGGAAGTGACATTCGAGATAGAATTGAAGGAAGAGTAGAATTTTTATACTTGGACATGAGTTTACATTTCAAGTGGAAAGAACAGTATGAGAAAAGGCAAGGTGATTGGAAAATACAAGAGACACAGAAAGTATTTCACTTCAACAAGTGTGTGGGATATATGTAGCTGTATGTGAGGCAAGGTCAGAACCCATGTCTCTACCTGTAAATGCCTGTATGAAGAATTACTCTTAACTCAATAAGAGATGGCAAGTCAGTGAGTAATTTTGACATGGAACTTTGCATTAGCACTGAGAAGCATTAGAATTAACTTGTTCTTGAAAAAAGTGGTGATCACTATCTAGATAATATTTCATAGGTCTTGGAAATTTTTACTGAATTGCCTGGGATGGAAACCTGATTTTTTTTGTTTGTTTGTTTGCTTTACTCGTATGCTTCTGTCCTTCATGCTTGAAGGAATTTTACATTTTTCAAGATGTGACTATATAATGAACAAACAGACTTTGTACTTCCTATTGAAGTTAATTCATTTCCATGCAAATGAAGAAAAGTGAGGTTTGAATATAGAATAATACTAGATAACCAACAAATCAGATGACGAGTGAATTAAAAAGAGGAAAGTTTTCTTCTAAATTTCTTCTTCCTGGGGAATTTAATAGCAGTGCTACTTTTACAATTTCATGTGATAAGTGTTTTTTCTGTAATTGGGAAAACACAGCAAGTGATAATACTCAGCAACATTTCCGAAGCATGCCTTGGAAATAAAGGCTGATAGTGGAACTGAATTTCTTATACTTTCCAAGAATGTTACATGTCATTAAATATATTACTCTTTTTCTGTTATGTAACTTTTTTTCCCTTAGGAAAAGCATGGAAACATGCCTATAGCTATTAGATGCCATAAATTGCAAATAAAATAATAGAAAATCAGATGTTTATTGCTCCAATTAAAAAGTTTTTAGAAAGAGTACATCATAGAGGTGCTTTGATAATTGACTTGATTTCCCTAGCCACTGACATTGGTTGATATAGTTGAATAAGAATTATTAATAATAAGCCAGTTAACTAACCTCTTAATTTTTTTGTGAAAAAAATCATACTTAGTGGGGAAATCACATATATTATTACTCTGTCAGTTTTTGGGTAATTATAAAAATGTTTTATGTCAGTGTAAGAAAAAATTATGAAAAACATTTTATGATATTAAGTGAGGGAAAATAAGTAGTTAGGAAGTGGCCTTTTTCCTCACGGATTTTATAATATAGTAGAAAAGATAAAGAGTAAATAAGCAAGTAATTGCAGATGCTATAGTTGTTACAAATAGGAAAGCAAAGGGTGTGCCATGAAATTTTTACAGAGGGTTTAATCTGGTTTGTGGGCTAAAAGAGGAGACTGAAATTGAATTGATAGTTGCAAAGTCTCAAAATTATTTAATTATAAGTTTTGAGGGGCTAACGAGGTGAATGACTATTAGATCTGGAAGATAATAGATATTTTAAAAGTTGTTTTAAGTTTTCTTAATAGTCACTGGGAAGGGCTAAGAACTGCATTTGTAGAGAAAGATAGGAAATATTTCCATCCTAAACATTAAACATAAAGATTCTTGTTACATTAGGGGACCACTGAGGAAAATAAAAGCTACTTTGTTGACACTTTTTTAGTTCCAGTTATCCCATTGATTGTCAATAGAAGTAAGGGATTTTTAGGTTTAGGAATTTGTTTTCTTCCTGCCATTATTGTTGTCAGGTATATAAGTATTTCTCTTAACTAGAAGTGTTACAATTAAAATGTCTGTTTTATAGGATTTTTTATTTAAGAAGCAACCCAAAATCTTTAAAATTTGAGCTTTTGGGGAAAAAAGAGAGAGAGAGAAGAGAATGCAGGATTAAAAAAATACTTAACTAGAAAGGTTATGAAACAGAAATTCTTCGAAAAGTTGAAAATTTGGGTTTCTTATATAATCTTAAATATAAAATGCCATTTTCTGTTCTCTTGCTGAAGAGTATCCTCCCTAAACTTCTTTGTTTTATACGAACCATCTCAATTCTTTTTTTGTGTGTTTGTGTTTTTTTTTTTTCCCCTTACCTTTTGGATACTACTTTAAACAAGGCGTTACTGGCTACTTACTCTGTGCAAAGCGCTATTCTGTGACTTTGCTCTGTTAACTGATTTAATCCTCAAAACTGTGTCTAAGGCTTGTATAATTGTGTCTATTTTATAGGTGAGGACACAGTCAGACACCAAGGCATTAGGCATCCTAGTAACTTGCCAAAGGTAACACAGCTGATAAGTGGTAGATAAAAGTACTAGCTTGATATTTAGAAATAAATTATGTCCATATTCATATTGTACTTGCTTTTCTAATATTCACCTATGTTTTGTTTGTTTGTTTTCCAGGATTTGTTGATGTACCTATTACAGCTGGTCCAGGCTCTCAAATATGAAAATTTTGATGATATAAAGAATGGATTAGAGCCTACTAAGAAGGATAGTCAGGGTTCAGTGACCGAGAGTGTGTCAAATTCTGGAATAAATTCTGCAGAAATAGAGAGGTATGGATATCCAGGGAGGACTTCATTTTCAAATCTGATGGTTTTCCCCCTATTTGAACATTCTCTCAGTTTTTCCCAGATGTACCAAACCCTAGATGGTACTAAGTTTGAAGTTTTGCCAGTGAAATGGCATGTGCAGTCACAGAATACTGATTACCATATTACAGAGCAGTGTTTGCAGGCAGTGCCATCAGAATATCCAAGTTAAAATCTTGACTCTGCCACTTAACTAGCTGTGTAAACTTGTAAATTACGTATTTTCTGTGTGGCCCTAGTTTCTCATCTTCAAAATGAGGACATAGCAATAGTAAACTGATCTTTAAATGTTAGATTAAATGAGTTATAATGCATAGAAATCATTTAGAAAAGTGTGTGACACGTAGTGCTAAGTAATTGTTTACTGTTCATATAAAAATAAAATGAAGGACGGAGCATGTCAGTGGGTGTAAATATTTTATTGTAAAGTTTTTTTATTGGCTGATTTTCACCTCTTTAGTAGTTATACGAAAGAAATAACATGTTACTTGAATTAAAAGTCAGCTATTAACAGTGATAACAGTTAAAACTCTCACCTCTGTTGCAGACACTAAGGTGGTCTGCATACATTAACTTGTTACAATAACCCTCTGAGGTAGGTATTCATTTCCCAAATGTACATATGAAAGACTGAACTCGAGTTAAATTGCCCAAAGTTGCCTACCTTGCAAACGGTACGGTTGACTCCGAAGTCCCTGTTCTGCCGTTTTGTTTTTCATAAAATCTTAAAGTTTGAGAGAAATAAGAACTTTTGGGTGAGAAATCTGAAGCCCATTGCTATCAATGTGTTTTATAAAGGTCATGAGATTTGTTAATGACAAACAAGGTCTAGAATTCAGATTTCTTTGTCAGTCCAGTTATTTCAGTTATCACATGACCTCAGGATTATATTTCTAAATTTTCCTTTACGGTTATGTTGTTGCTGTTTTTTATCTTCTGTGTTTCACTTGGAGACGAACTGAAAAACAGGAAAAAGCCTTTTTTTCTTCCCTAGGCTGCTTTATATTTTTCTATGTTTAAGAGAGGACACCCCTTACATTTTCTGTGCATTGGAGGCCTTCAGTCTGTAGTCATGATAATTTACCTTTCTCCTTACATATGGCACCTAGAATGTTTCTTTTTAGAAGTCTATTTAAGATTTTATTACAGGATGTAAACTGAATTATGGTCTGCTGGTCACTAATTATATATTTCTAAAAGATAAAAAAGAGGTAGGGGTGGTCTTATGGCCATAATATATGCTCAGGAAATGCTGGTTGAAAGTAAAATGGGCGCTTTGTTGGAACTACAGTAGTTATTTAAACCTTTACTATGCAGTCTTGCACACACATCTCCAATAGGCTATTACCCATATTCTATGACTATGGGGCCTCATTTTCCAGAGCATATGTGAGTAGTGTTGCACACGACACACTTAAGGACGTGACACTTTAATCAGACACTATGCTTAAAAAATGTGTATCTTCTCTTGCAGATGGAATATCTCTGTATCAGTGATCTCTCTTGTTATTTTTTTAGCTCCCAGATTATAAGCAGCCCTCTTCCTCCAGTGTCTTCCCCTCCTCCAGCATCTAAAACTAAAGAAGGGTCAGATGGTGAGAATCTAGAGGTGAGGACAAAGCTCTTCAAGTTTCCTATGGGAGAGATCCTACCAGATAAACATTTTATATTGCTCTTTAGAACATTGACTTTAATAAGCAAAATATTACTTTATTAAATAACTTTTTTTATGATGCATGCTTATGACTTTCCCGCTCAGCAAAAAATGCCAGATAATCTTCAGTTCAAGGCATTTTATTGGTGCTTTGGGCATGCAAATGGATTCATATGCAATGTGAAAATAATCTGGGTTTAAATATTTTATTAAGGAAACTCAGAATATTTATTGGTAATTTATTTATTAAACATTACCATAATAGTGTTTGTGATTACATAGTAGAAATGTATGACTTTTATACTAAGGTTAGTACACTAAGAAGTTTTTCACTTAGATGAAAGATGAAATCCTTTTAGATAAGTAGACTAAATTTTGAGGTAAAACAGGCCTATTTGGCTAGTGCTGTTCTGAAAAGTATATTAGGAATTGCATTTGGAGAAGCCAATCTAGTATGTATTGTTGCACTTCTCCAAGTTTAGTTGATTTTTTAATGTATAAATATTACTTTTAATAAAAAATTAGGAGTTAATGTTGATGATCAAATCATTCTTTTGTTTTAACTATTAACTGTTAACCAAAGTTTGCATGTCTACCTACCTCTTGATAGAATAGAAAATAGTGAAAAGGAATTTTAAAATATAGGATCATAGAATCCTTAGGGGAGCCCTTTAAGGAACCATTCAGCACCAGTTTAGTCTTTTTGCCCTTTCAAAGTTGATTTATTCATTTAGTAAGTCATTCATTCACACATATATTTTGAGTTCTCATATGTACCAGAAACTATTCTAAGTGCTGGGGATGATGCAGCAGAGAACAGAGCAGTCAAAACCTTTGTCTTCAGGGAGCTTGTATCGTCGTGTTTGGGCTGCTGATAGTAATATTTTTATATAGAAGCAGAGAAAATGATATTTGTCTTCTATGGAGAAAAATAAACCAGAGAAGGAGAATAGGGAGTGCTGCGGTGGGGTTAGTCAGTTGCAGTTTTGGAAAGATTGGTTAGTGAAGGCCTCCCTGGAAAAGTCGCGTCCTGCTAAGGACAAAGCAGGCGAGAGAACCCCCCACGGGGTGTGCCCGTGGAAGAGTATTTCGGGCAGAGGGAGCAGCAAGTACAGAGGCCCTACGCGAGAGCTTAAGTGTGCTGGATACCAGCCGAGGCCAGTGTGCCTGGTTCTGGGGAGTGGGCAAAGGGGAGCATGGTGGAAGAATGCATCAGAGAAAGGTCAGGAGGTCTTAGACCGTGGTATCAGGCGGCTTGTACTTGGCAGCTATTTGAAATACTTCGGGTGCGATTTATTGGTGGCTTGAACCAGGGTAGTTTCCATTGAAGCTTGAGTGAAGGGATTGAATTCTGAAAATTTATGTTCAGAATACAGGTTTATATCCTACCTATCTCAGACATAAATTTTAGGCTAAAAATAAAAATAGTTTTTATTTTATATATTTCTAATATTTCCTCAGTGACTGATGAATCGTTACTCAGTGATTAAGCCATTTTACCTTTTCTGAGCTGAATGGTTCCTTAAAGGGGGTCAGGCTGTGCAAGCAGTGGGAATCATTTTGAGAGCCCCCAATGAAGTAGTAACACTGTAGCAGCAGTTAGCACCTTTAAGGTACCCCTGAGAAATTAAGTGCTTATATCCAACCAA
This sequence comes from Lyroderma lyra, assembly GCA_004026885.1. Classification (NCBI taxonomy): domain Eukaryota; kingdom Metazoa; phylum Chordata; class Mammalia; order Chiroptera; family Megadermatidae; genus Lyroderma; species Lyroderma lyra. Next base: position 35,026 of record PVJL010000340.1, on the reverse strand, counting down.
GCTGAATTCCCTCTTAATCTCTACAAATACCAACATTCTTGTCTCCTCCCTGACATGGAGAAGTATCTTGTTTTCCTCCCTTTCCTTTTCCTGTTTCTCTTGGAATTTTAGGAAACCGTTATGCATATCTGGCCAAATGTTAGAAAAAAGATAGAAACTCAGTTAATCTCATTGCCCAAATATGGTCATTTTTATTTAAATTCCATGGGTTCTTGAAAAGATGGTATATTCCCCAATTGTTGGGCACCTTAAATGTATGTCACTAGAGTAAGCTTATTCATCGTGTTGTTGAAATCTTCTGTACCTTTGCCTGATTTTTTTTTTTCCTACTTGATACATTAAAGAATTAGAGTAAAATTCCCCCATATTTTGGTGGAATTGTCAGCTTCTTGTATTTCTGTTGGTGTTTGCTTTAAATATTTTGAAGCTATTTCAGATGCATTCAAGTAAATTGAATCTTTTATCACTGTTTCATAAACCTCTTTATATCTAATTATGTTTTTGCCTTAAAATCTGTTTTGTCTTTGTGTTGATTAGTATTTACTAGTATACATATCTAGTGAATTCTAGTTCTTTTGCTTCAGTATTTCTGTGGCTTAGATTTATCTCTTAAGAACATCATGTAGCTGTAATCCAGGTTAACACTCTTATCTTTATTTAACTGGAACTTTTACTCCATTTGTTTTTACTGTGATTAGAGCCACATTTGGATTTGTTTAGCTAGCTTATGTGGTACTTTCTGTTTTTCTTAGCGATTTTTTCTTGCCTGTGTTTGGCTGGATCCTCTCCTTATCTTCCATCTCTCCCTGCATCTTAGAGGTTATCTTATCCATATCCATGCTTTTACTTGTTATCCTAGATATTTTAATGTCTGTCCTTAACTTTAAGTCCGGCATAATCAGTATTACCTTTGTCCAGAACAGTATACTTTTTTACTATAATTTTTATCCAGTGATTTAGTTCTACCTTACTTAAACCCCAAATTAGATAATATTACTATATATAATCAGTAACTATTTAGAGATGCTTACCTGTATTTTTATTCACTATTTCTTCTTATGGCTCTGGCCTTCAATATGAGATTATTTTTTTCTTTTTTTTTTGGCCTAAAGAAGATTCTTCTAATTGTTTTAAATTTTTGACATATTGCTCATCTAAATTGAGTCTCATCCAAATTGAGTTTAAAATTGTATAGTACGTGTTTCCTGTTTCATAAATGTTTTTTAACTTAATTCTACCCTATTTGAACTCTGTAAATAATTTTTTTAATGAAAAAGGTGTAGTGCAACATGTGTTTTTTATTTGAAGTGTAAGTCACTATATAAAAATATATAAACAAAGGTAAATTTTAGGCCTAGATTCTACCGGTTAAACTCATGGATTCAACATTACATTATGCCTTTCTGATTAAGGAGTTTCCTTGTTGGGTTTTTAAATGTTACACATTTAAACTGTAGTGCTAAGGTTTTAGCTCTGAAATGAAAATGATATTTCTTGTCACCTCTGAAAGTAATGACATATGAAGTCTGACAGTTAAGTTTGCAAACTTGCCACTAGGCGCTTATGTTGGCAGGACTGTACAAACAACTCACTAAAGTTTCATAACCTTGGTGTATCTGTGTCTCACAGCTGTGTTGATGTGTCGTGGTGTCTTGTTGAGTAACGCTCATTATTATGTTTTTGTATACTGTTGCAAGAATGTCCCATCTTGAATTAGAGCAACGAACAAACATTAAATCGCTTGTTAAATTTAGCAAGAGTGGAATTGAAATTAGGGACATATATGTTAGTCCAAGGTTATGGGGATAGTGCCATGAAGAAAACAGGAGTGTACAAATAGATTAAATGTTTTTGTGAGAGGACAGAAAGCATTGCTGATAAAGAGAGGTCAGGGCAGCTAGTGATGAGCAGAACTGAGAAAAACATTGCAAAAATTCATCGACTTGTGTATCAAAATCATTGGCTGACTGTTAGAAGCTTAGCAGATCAAGTAAACATCGATAGAGAAAGTTTGAAAAATCTTAACGTGAGAATGATGTGTGCAAAAATGGTCCCAAAGGAGATCACCGATGAACAAAAGCAAAGGAGAGTTGAAGTTTGCCAAGACCTTTTGGAGAAGCAAGATGATATTTTGGGCCATGTTATCACTGGTGATGAAACATAGGTGTATAATACCACCTTGAAACAAAGCGTCAGAGTGCACGATAGATGTCAGCCAGTTCTCCGTGACCAAATAAGTTCCGTCAGTCCAAATTGAGTCAAAATAATGTTGCTAACTTTTTTTGATATCAAAGGAATTGTTCATTTTGGATTTTTACCAGTTGGACATTCAACCAAGTTTACTGTTTGGGAGTACTAAAAAGGCTGCATAAAAAAGTTAAAAGAAAACGACCTGAACTTTTCACCAAGAACTCATGGTTCTTGCATCATGACAACGTACCAGGTCACATGGCACTGTCTTTGAGGGATTTTTCTAGCCAGTACACAAATAATTGTATTGGAACACTCTTCCTACTCACCTAGTCTGGCCCCCAATGACTTTTTTCTTTATCTGAAGATGAAGAAATTATTGAAGACATTTTGATGACATTCAGAACATCAAGCATAATTAGACAACAGCTCTGATGGCCATTCCAGAAAAATAGTTCCAAAATTGTTTTGAAGGGCGGACCAGGCATTGGCATCAGTGCATAGCTTCCCAAGGGATGTACTTCAAAAGTGACCATAGTGATATTGAGCAGTGAGGTGTGCAGCGCTTTTTCTAGGAAGAGTCCGTAAACATAATTGTCAGACCCCGTATCTGCGTCGTGATAACGATCTCTTATTACTCTAGCTTACTTTCTTAAGTACCCATTCTGCATTGAAACTTCTAAACAATTGATCTCTACCTCTTTCTTTGTTCATCAGCCCCCCTATAATATTTGCTTTTCTCTGAATACAGCTTTTATCCCAAGCCTCATCATTTTAATCTGTCTTTTATTAGTACCTTCAGTTCCCCTGGTAAAATCTTAACTCTTGATAAGCCTAATTGATAACTTAATTCCTCTCTGCTTGAATGCTGCTGAAGAAAAGAACATAGCCTAAGTGTGCGTAGCACTATGAACTATGATCACAAACATCAGGTTGGCACCCAGAAGTGTCTGCCAGCTTATGTTTCTCTGGTTGGGTTGCTGTCCCTGCTCTGCAGTGACTTCTTCATACCTTTTCTACTTTTTCATGTTCTGTCTGCCAGTCTCCGCACGGCAGTTCTGCCTCGTACTTAATAGAAACACATAGAAACCACTAGATAAGAATGGTCCCAATTTCCTATCACCAGATTTACAGACATGAATCCCTTCCCGTACTTTCCTTCTGTTTTCTTGCACAAAAGAAATAGAACTCCTTTCAAAGATAGGCTTCCCTCTTTTCCTTGTAGAAATATTCAAATATGTGTTAATACCTCCCATCTTAAAAATCCAGAAATGAAAAAACAAAAAAAACTCTTCTGGACAACACATCCCTTGAAACGGCACCTTCTTTTCTTCTCTTCATGCTGAAGCTTCTCAAACTTGTTAGTACCTGTTGACTCCCTCTTTCCTTTCCTTCCAGTGTTGAACCCACATCATGCTTGGCTTTGCTTCCCATCACTGTATTAAAACTTACTTTGCTAAAGTACTAAGTAACTTTAATGTTTGTGGTTGCACGTAGTCTTCTGTTCCTCTTAGCAGTATTCAGCGAAGTAAATAACTCCCTTGAAAAATGAACTCTCCTCGTGCTTTAGATGACAGCACATGTCCCTGTCTTCTCCTCTTCACCTCTTGCTGTTCGTTCTTTCTTTCCTTTGGCAGCACTTTTTCTCCACTACTTGGCACCTTAACATTCCTCAGGGTCCTCCTCTTCTCGTCTCAGTTTATACTCCTGCCCTACGCCATGCTAGTAAGCTCACATTTACATTGCTAGTGCATTTCTCTCACCTGAGTTTTAGATTCATATATTCGGATGATCAACTTAGTTGATCTACCTTGTATATCTGACAAGTATTTCAAACTTTGTATTTCAAAATACAGTTCTCTGCCCACACTCTAGCCTCTTCCTCACTTGCAGTGTTCATCTCTGATATAACGAATCAATCAATTTACTAAATCTGTAAATTTGGGAGTTACTGTCAATTCCTTTCTTTCTTTCCTATTTCCTCTTCATCAGCAATTCGTATTAATTACACGTTCAAAATATTTTTTAAAATCTGCTTATATCTCTCTGTCTCTACTCTCACTGTGAACTCTTCTAGACTGCTGAAATAGTATCCTAACTGATGTCAGGTCTGTACCTCTCAGAGCAACTGAAGTCATCTTCATAAAATGTAAATTATATCATCTCACTCCCTTGCTTAAGATCTTTTGTTGAGTATCTCTTGCTTTGAAAACAAAAACTATACTCAGTAGTGTGACCTTAAAAGCCTTGCACAACCTGGCCTTTGCCTACCTTTTCAAATTCCTTTACTGTTCACTCTAATTTAACTACATTGGATCTTGAACAGTTAAGTTCAGGGCCTTTGTACGTAGTGTCATTTTCCTCTTCTCTAAATATCACAGCTTCATTGCTGCCCTTGCTGACTTCTCAATCTAAATTACTTCTATGTCTGTTTCTTTAATGTCCCCCTCTTACACTAAATGTTAAGCTTCCAGTAGGACAAGGAAGTCTGTGGATTAGTGGCATCCTTACATGGTATTGCCTGGGTTAGAATAAATATTAGATAGAAGAGTGCAGGCATAGATCCATGCACTGAATCTGATCTCTGACATAAGAAGTGTAGATGAAAACTGATAGGCAAATGTGGACTTATTTTCTCCTTGTTAATAGCAAAAGGTAATAATACATGTACATTTCTTTTAATTCTTTCAGCAAGATCTCTGTACCTTCTTGATATCAAGAGCCTGCAAAAATTCGACACTGGCTAATTATTTATACTGGTATGTGAAAATAATTTTTTGTTTTATTTTTGTTAACACTCTTTAGTACTATTTCCCCCCATAATGTAGACAAAAAGTTAGTTTAAAATAAGATATGAACAATTATCAAAAGCCTAAATGCAGTATTTATATCTAATTGTATTCCTTTACAATGATGCTCATGCTTGTTAGCACCATTGTTTCTTTTCCTTTCACTAACTTCTAGTATCTGATAAAATTAGGTAAGGTCATGGTTTTTTTCAGTTTGATGTCTGTGCCTTTTATGCTGTTTAAGTAGCGTTAAGTATGATACTTCACAGTCCTTCAAGAGTGTATTTTCCCATTATTTACCAAAACATTGGAATCATACAAAAATAGAAGGTTTGAATTTGAAGTTACTTAATTTACAGATGAGGAAAATGAGGCAGAGATATGATGTAATTGAACTTGAAAGAACATGAACTAGGACTTTGCCATTTACAGAGTATTTTCTTTGACCTTCTCTCTTTTGTTTCTGTGAAATTAACCTACAGAAGTCATGACTGAACTGAGAGATAGAAACAGTCTTTTCTTAAATATTGCTATATATTTGTTGAATGATTTCTAGACTGTAACTGAAAAGAAGTAAAAATAGCATGTATTTTATTATAATTGCAGTGTTTTTATTTTTAATTTTTAAAAATTTATTTTTGTTTTTTGCATTTTAGCACATATTAGTAATAAATCTGTCTCTTAGATACAGGGACCTACACTGTAAATTTTTTTACTGCGACCTCCCAAGACTTAGGTAGGGCAAGTATAAATACCTCTATTTTACATTAGAACAGGTTTCCTGAGTTGAAGGAAGGAAAGAAACAAAGGTACAGAGCCTAATTGACTTCTTGAGACATAATATGAAGCATGGTTTCCTTTATCTGCCACAGAATTCTAAAGTGTAAAGGAAAAGAAGCTTAAGCCACAGAGCAAAATGTTGATTCAGTTAAAAAAAAAAAAAAAAAAAAGACACTAGGCTTAAACACCAGACAAGAGACCCTTATCCAGGTTTACAGAGCAAAGGGGAGATCCAGATGGGTGAGCCCTGCCTGGGCCTTTTGTACATTTGAGAGAACACTTAAACTTCGATATTTTGTAACTATAGAAATGATCTCTGATCTAACCTTACTGCTCAGTTTACTGTGTTTACTTAAACAGTGCAAATTAAATGATAACCATTCTGAAAGCTCATTATTTTTGAAGAATAATGAAGCTCTTTTCTTTCCATGACACAATAAACAATATACTGTCTTATTTTAGACTGAGTTTAGAAAAACTGTCTAGAAGGTCAAATTAAGCCTCACCTTTATGCTCCCACTCTCCAAACCTAATGTGGACACTGCCCCTGTCACCAAGAAATAGGTGACTAAATTAAAGGGCTCTTTACAAGCACAGGTGTCTGTTACTTCCATAAACAGTAGTAATTGTCTTGTTTTGGCCTTTATGGTTCTCTTTACAAAGAAGAAAATTGCTATCAATAATCTTTACTAAATCTGTCATTTTTACCCCCTTTGGGACCTATGATTTCTCCCCCTCCCCCAATACCTTTAGCCGTGGGTAGAAAAAGAGTTCCTTGCTTTTACTTTATAGCAGTTTAATATAATATTCATAAAACTATTTCTCACAGTAAATTTCACTGTGTCCTTGAAAATATACCCACAGAATGTTCTGGCTAGTTGTTAATCACCATTTTTACTTTGAAAAGTTTACTTAGAAATTTCTCATATAACCAAGTAGCTACTATTTCCTTTTAATGTAACTTTATCCATCCTAATGTTCTCCATATTCCAACTGGAATTATTAAGTGGATGTCTGTTTACTAGTGTTATGGAAAAAATTTTCTCATGAAACTCTAGATAAATACTTAGAAGGAAATAAAAAAAATATTGGGGCATGTTGCTGAATTTTTGAGTAGGTACTTAGAAGCTTCTTAGGTATCTTAAAATTAAGATTTTACGTATTTTTAAGTCATTTGCCAAGAATTTTTTTGTCAGTATTTTTATTTCTTTGTAATATTCATGGAAAGTTTTCTTTGGTTCAAAATTTATAGTCTAGAGTGGTTACTATTATAAGAGCTTTGTGCAGTTACTGATTATGTGGTATTTTAGATTTATGTATTTTTTGGATTTGATAGATTTATTCATTGTAATACCTGAAATTAGTTGTAATAGTATCTTTGATCTCTTATTTCAAGCAGGAAGAGTTTTCAAGCCATTCTGAAAGCGGCTAACAGGAAACCTATTAGATGAGCAGTTTCTAACAGGCAACTTTTTCTGTTCTGAAAGAACACTTTGTTTTCTCCATAGACAATACACACAATGCAACCCCAGCTCCCAGTCTATAAACATGCCATCAGATTTAGATTTGATTTGTGTTTTCCCATTGTATCGAAGCAATGGCATGTGCTATTTCTATTCATTCTCTGAGGAGTAATTGTTTTTCCCATATTTACAGTCTGCATATTACATATTCAGAAATTCTCAAGGGGAAAAAAAGCTGTTGATGTGGACTTCTGACTTTATAGACACTGCTTTAGTGATTGTAGGTGAAAATATGGGAAAACATTTCAAATAGTTGGTTTAAAATGAGCATTCTTTTCCCTTGAACATAGAATAGTATAAAAATATTAATCAAATGTAACAATTTAAGTGCCTCTCACCCTAAACTTTATTATAACAAATATATTCAAATATAAATTTTAATTGATTATATTATTTCCTTTTGAACATTTTGAATTTCCTTTTTCATTTGTTCCCTTTTCAGTAATTTAAATGGGATTTCTGCTGTAGCTGAATCCTTAGGGGCCTATTGTTGTGGAGACAATCCTTTTAAAATGAATAGTGTCAAACTTTTAAGCCACAGAGGGGAGTTATAGTCTCCAATCTGTAAAGTGTTGGGTATCCAGATCTATAAATCCTTTCAGTATTTTATTTTTATAGCTAGATACCAGTATGTTGAAATTGAAAGTAAACTTTAGATACTTTGACATGCTTTTCTATAACTTTTAAGACCTTTCAAGGTAATAAAGGTTATTTACCCCACAAAACAATATTGCCAGGAAACAGGTAGCCCACTGATGTCATCCTATCATGATTACCTGGACACTTCTGTCCTTCTTTCTACTTGAAGATGACAGGTTTAAAGGGAGTACTGGAGAGTAATTTGTAGAATTGAGCTTACTGCTGTGAACAGAGAATTCAGAAATGATTCAAATCTAGGTCTAGTCTTGATCTAACTTTGTCCTTTGTATTTGGAAATGGTGCTGTTAATTTTATTTTAGATATTTTAATTTTTTTATTTTTAAATATTTCATTTTAATTTTTTTAACTTTTAATTAAACATTTTTTATTTTAGATACTTTGTCTATGCAGCAGAACTTTGGCTTGAATGATTGAGAGGTGTTTGATACTTGACCTTTATCATGAGTATCAACATAATACCCTCAATCACAGGAAATCTCTGTGACCATTGTGTTCATGATCAAGGAGACCAAAGCAGAACAGTACAATGTGTCACCTGTATTGCTCATTTGCAAATTAGTTTGCTGCATAAACATGCAAGAAAATATGACTAGTATACTAAGATCATGCAGATAGTCAAGGACTTTAAAGGGGAAAGGTTACGGATTGGATTTGAATAGGGCCACATTGACAGCTTTATAGTTTAGAATCACTGTCTATTTGACATTCTTAGGTGTGTCCTGAAATGACCAAACATCTTAGAATGCCATGAATAGGAAAAAGGACTTTACCTTAACTGTTCTTAGTTTATTCATCAAGAACAGAGATGTCCAGTAAAACTTTCTACAATGATAGAAACAATGCAGTGCTGCATATGTGGCTGCTGAGCACTCAAAATGTCCATAGTGTGACTGAGAACTGAATTTTAAATTTTATTTAATTTTAATTAATGCTAGTTTATATGTGTCCTGTGTCTCTAGAAGACTTTCCCAATTCAAAATTCAAGAACGACTTACTGAATTTTTCATTTAGAACACTTGTTGGGAACATGATAGGGGGGACATAGTGCCATGGTTCATGGGGCTGTGTATACCAAGTTGTGCACTGTTGGTGGGATTGTAAATTGGTGCAGCCACAATGGAAAACAGTATGGAGGTTCCTCAAAAATTACATATAGAAATACCTTATGACCCAGCAATTCTACTTGTGGGTAGTTACCCAAAAATATCCAAAACACTAATTTGAAAAGATATATGTATCCCTGTATTCATTGCGGCTTACTTTATAATAGCCAGGATAGGGAAGCAACCTAGGTGTCTGTCCACAGATGGATGGATTAAGAAGTTGTGATACACACACACCTATATACACGTGTGTATACATATAAAGAGATATATATGTGTGTATGTATATATGTATACGAGGGCTATCCAGAAAAAATCCAGCCATAAATGCCTCTATTTTTCATAGTACATAGCTGGATACTTTCCAGACAGTCCTTATGTGTGTGTGTGTGTGTGTGTGTGTGTGTACACAAACACGCACACACACATGATGGAATATTAGCCATAAAAAATGGAACCTTGCCATTTGCACAACTTAAATGGACCTAGAGAGTGTTATGCTAAGTGAAGTAAGTCAGAGAAGACAAATACTATATGATCTCACATATATGTGGAGTCTGAAGGTCAAAATAAATAAGCAAGCAAAGCAAAACAAACAGATTCATAGATACAAAGAACAAACTGATGATTGCCAGAGGGCAGGGGTCCTGGGAGGAATACGTAAAAAAAGCGAAGGAGACTTAAGAGGTATAAATTTTTAATTATAAGTCACAGGGATGTAAAGTACAGCACAGGGAATATAGTAATGTTGTAATGTCTTTATACAGTGACAGGTTACTAGAATTGTTATGGTGATCACTTTGCCCGGTGTTCAACATGTACATGTTGAATCGCTATGTTGTACACGTGAAACTAATATAATAATGTATGTCAGCTATACATAAAAAGAGAGAAAGAGAAAGCGTGTGTGCAGAAAACTGAATTAGAAGACCTCTAAGTATAATCCAACCAGAGGGAAAGTGGCTAGGAGGGAGGCAGAAGAGGATAAAGGGATCAAATATATGGTGACAGAAAGAGGCTTGACTTTGGGTGGTGAGCACACAGTGTACTATACAGATGATGTATTATAGAATTGTACACTTGAAACCTATATAATTGTATTAACCATTGTCACCCCAATATATTTAATAAAATTTATTTTTAAAAAGATATAATCCAGATACTTTCTTACATGATTTTGTGGTTGTATTTGTAGTTTAGGTTTAAGAAAATATTTAAAATTTCTTTTGACTCTGTAAAACCACAATTTTATCAGAAAAAAATGAGTATTATACTTGGGTTTTTGAAAAGTTGGGAAATTGGATGGGAAAGGAAAAATCAATGTAAATATTTATTCATCTTTCAGAAGAATATTAATGGGGGAATATCTTTGGATTGGTTTTCAGAGTAAGATAGCCTTAAGCAATACCAAAAGTATAATATAGATTGTGAAAGTATTCTTGTCTTGTGTTACAGATGTAGATGATTTCTGAACATGTTATGCCCTGTATACCTCATAACGTATTAGGAGAAAATGCTTATTTTGATGCTAAAATTTTTAGAAAATCTAGGGTATTGTGCAAATTAAGGCATTATTAATTTACTATTTATAGATGATTGTATGTTTCTTAATTTTCCACTTTTAAAAGAGTGATGATAAAATATGTCTCATTACTCATATTTAATTAATTTGCAAATGTGAATTAATCTGCTTTAATGTACAAGGCATAAGTATTTACAGATGAATCTCAGTTTCATTTTACATCATCTTGATGACTTAACATGTTTTTAAGGTATGTGATAGTGGAATGTGAAGATCAGGATACTCAGCAGAGAGACCCAAAGACCCATGAGATGTACTTGAACGTAATGAGGCGATTCAGCCAAGCATTGTTGAAGGTAACCATTTAACCTGGGGGTTGGCAGACATAGAGCATGGACCATATTTGGCCTGTGGCCTGTATGTCCCAGGAGCTAGGAATGGTTTCTGTATTTTCAAATGATTGGAAAAAACCAAAATAATAATATTTTGTAATACAGGAAAATTATGTGAAATTCAAATTTTGGTGTTCATATAAATAAAATTGTATTGGCATATAGCCATTCAGATTTGTTTTCATATTGTTCGTGGCCACTTTTGCCCAATAACAGCAGTTGAACAGTGGAAATGGAGTGTGTGTGGCCAGCAGGCCTGCAACCTTTATCCTGGCCCTTCACAGAAAGTTTGTGGGTCCCTGATTTAATGAAATACCCCTATACAGGGAAGAGCCAGCGCCGCCCCCCCCCCCCCCATACACACTGTTCAAAAACGGGTACGTTCCTGTCAGTTGGACAACGGTCATATTGTAGATAATGGTTATACTTTGCATATAACATATATTTTTGCTTTTAAAACAATTTTTAGCGATGTAGAAAAGCCTTTTTTCCCTCGGTGTTTGTGATTCTTAAAGCAATGTCACCCTTCAGCCAGCAGAGGGTGCACAGGCAATGAAAAAAACAGCATTAATCTGATTTGCAGAAATATTTTACTTCATGGCATCTTTTATCTTCTGCTTTCATATTTTTAACAATCTGAATCACTTCTTATGAACACTTTGAGATGAAACATTTATATAATTCTCAGAGCCCAGAGAATCTTCATCAGACTGATTAAAGCAATTGGTCCTCTTTTCTAATCTCAGTTCTATCGCTGGGGTAGCCAATCTTTTGGCTTCCCTGCCCACATTGAAGACAGAAGCATTATCTTGGGCCACACATAAAATACCCTAACACTAACGATAGCTGATGAACTGAAAAAAGGTCCATGCATAACCTTCTCAGTGGTTTAAGAATGTTTATGAATTTGTGTTGGGCCACATTCAAAGCTGTCTTGGGCCACATGTGGCCTGTGCGGGCTGTGGGTTGGACAAGCTGGACTTACAGCCTTTGTCACCCTGTGAAGCTTAAATTTCCTCATCTTTAAAATGAGGATGATAATATTTGCCCAGCTGCCTTTTGCAGTGTAATTGGGAAGATTAAATGAGAAAATGTATTTTATAATTTATGAACTGGGAATCACTACATAAGACTATATAGAATTTAGTTTTTATGACTTATATTTTACTAAGCAGGCATGTAATATGTTGCTATTTGAGTGCTTTGCTTTTTTTTTTTTTAGTAGATTTTCAGTTCTTTGGAGATAATATTATTTCTGCCACGTGCCCACCACACTTCTGAAGACCTCATAGACGTCGAGATATTTATTGAATCAATGAGTGAATACATTTTGGGTGAATGAATTCTAGTTACATTGTTCTAAGTGGAAAAAAAAGAAATGGGTTATTTTGGATAGATTGTAGTATTTGCCGAAGACTCAGATAATTTTCAACTTTAAAAGGTTTGCTGGTATTTAACTAAGATAATAGGTTTGTTGTTACTGCTGAATCAAGATAATTAATCTTTTTCAATTGTACTTGGTATTGAAGTTTGCAGCTAATAAAAGAATAAATAAAGATCAGCCATGCTTTTAAAGGAACCCTCATCATTATGCTGCTTAGAAGTCATTTTCCTCTCTGTTGAACCCCTTCAGGGTGATAAGTCTGTCAGAGTTATGCGCTCATTGCTGGCTGCACAGCAGACGTTTGTAGATCGGCTGGTACATCTAATGAAGGCCGTGCAACGTGAAAGTGGAAATCGTAAGAAAAAGGTAGATCTACAGGCTTGCTTTCTTTTTATGACTGAAATGTCTTGGTATAAAATACTGAGTGTTAGTACTTTTTTGGGGTTGATAGACTCATATTTTATGAAATTCTTACCATGTAATTATAGTAATAGGAACACTGAAAAGTACTGATGATGTATGAGATCATGTTTTGTGAGTTTTTATGTATTCATATATTTATATATTTATATATTTTACAACAACCCTATAAATCAGGTGCTGTTATTTTCCCAATTGTGAGGCAAAGTAAGGATAAAGAGGTTAAGCAATTTTCCCGTGTCCTTAGCTTGTAAGTGTTGGTGTTGGGATTTGTACCCAGGCTTGTTGAGTCCACATGTTTACCTACAATGTTTTATTGGCTCTTAATCCGTCACTTTTCCTAATCGATAGCCTGAATGAGATGAAGGACTCAACTTGGCATCTTCTCTTTACCTCATCTCATAATAGGCAGATCTTACTTCATGACCCTTTTAAACAACACGATACGTGTTACTGTTGTTCCCCAGGCTTGTGAGAGGAAAGCAAGGAGAGGAGACTGAAAAATTCAGTCAGTGATCAAGGCAGGGGGTCAGGGTCTAAACAGAATTGCTGGCAGAGATATGTGCATGCAGCAGTGTTCACAAGGTTAGGAAGGAGAAAATAGACTGAAGAGAAACAAAAATGTTTATTGAGTAGGCAGTTTCTTCGTTGCTAGAAGAACCAGAAACCATGGTTAAATAACTCAGTCCCTATTGCTGTTGTTTCTGGAGCCTGGCGCCCCGAAGTGCCTGTGTGAGAAGCCGTGTGAGTCCCGGTGCCCACCAGCAGAGGGCAGTCTGTTACTGTGACTCTGGTTGGGGCATATGTTTAAGGCATGGTTTGTTTTTTGTGTGACGTGCTCTTCTGCTCACCATGCACAAGAACCTCAGGCTACCCCTCAGTTTTATCTATTCTGCAGGATTATTTATTTGAGACATCACTTAGAACCGCCCCCCCCAAATAAATTTTGTTTTTGCCAATCTCAAATACAGTTTCAACATTGGCTAAAAATATTTTTATACTTTGTTTTGTGATGTAGTAAAGGACAATTTTTTTACATAGATTTACTAGAAATAAGCTTGGGCCCTCTGGAGAAATGCCAAGATGGCTCTCTATTACCACTGTTTGTGTTACTACTAGTGATAATAAAATGACTGCTGCTAATAATTTAAAATCATATTAGTATTTTTTCACCCCCTCATAATGAAGTTGGGAGAGACATGTGAGGGCAGCAGGGTTAGTTAGCTGTGTGGCAAGGTAGTCTGTGAGTTCGGTGTCAGATGGGTAAAAGAAATGGTAATATCGTTGCTGACTTCTTTCTAGTTTAGGAAAAAATTGCTAGAAGAGGTCTCTGAGTGGATGTTTGCGTTATAACAAAAATGCATTTTCCACTGAAATTTTTTAAAAATTAAAGCTTTTAATTTGCCTACTGAATAGTCTCTTTCACATTGCGATTCTTTAGGTGATACTATTCATTTATTTGTTCTATAACAGATATTTTGTTTCCCCCTGTCTTTGATCCCTGACTCAATTTTTCACCCCTTCCTCTCTCTACTTTCCTCTCACAAGCCTGGGGAACAGTAACACGTATCGTGTTGTTTAGAAAGGTCGTGCAGAAAGCTCTGCCTATTATGAGACGAGGTGAAGAGAAGATGCCAAGTGAGTCCTTCATCTCATTTAGGCTATTGAGGAGGAAATGTGACAGGAAGAACAGATACTCATCTGTTCTCATCAAGAAGCCCCACTGTTGAGAGAAAGATTAATGTGCTAGCATTTGCATGCCTCCTGTATACCAGGAGCTTTTCTAGGTTCTGGGGATACAGCAGTGACTATAAAAATCCCTACCTTTATGGAGCTTACATTCCTGTTGGAGGAGAAAGTAAAACACGTAAGTAAAATACACAGTATGTTAAGTATAAGGTTGTGTTGTATGGAGAACGATAAGGCAGGAATGGGGAATTGGAAGGGCTGGGTGCTCGTAGTAAGGCAGTGCTTCACTTCTTGATAGAATGGTCAGGGAAGGCCTCACTGAGAAGTTGACATTTGACCAAGACCTGAAGAAGGTGATGGAACAGACCATATGAATATCTAGAGAAGTCTATTCCAGCCAGAGGAACAGCGAGTGTAAAGACCTTGGCCTGGTATAGGAGCACGTGTCACCTTTTTGAGGCATAGGGAGAAACCCAGTGCTTTTAGAGCAAAGTGAGTGTGGGAAAGAGTAGTAGGAGATGAGGACAGAGGGCAGAGAAAGGGGAACAGAGGGAGTAGATCTTTGTAAGCCATTATGAGGACTTTGACTTATGCGTTGTGTAAGAGTGGAAGCTATTGGAAGTTTTGAACAGAAGAGGACATGATCTTCCTTTCCTTTTAGCAGCAGCACTCTGGTTTTTGATAAGAGACCATAAGAGGCACAGTTTGAAGAACAGGTGCAGTGCAGTCAGGAGGTTTTCGCCGTAATTGAGATGAGAAATGATGGTGGCTTGGACCCAGGGCTTATAGCAATGGAGGTGGTGAGAAGTGGCTGGATTTCTCGCCCTTCTCCTGTTATCAGCTTACTGGTTATTTTCTTGCTTATTGGCATATCAACTAGAAATTAGTTATAAAATAACTTGAAATTCAGACTAGTTGACATTACGTTATACTAGGATGTCTAATAGTACATTTGGTTAGGTAGATTACTGAATTTTGTAAGGGATATGTAGATATGCACACCAGTTTTCAGTTGACTTTAACTTGAACTTTCCATGATTTAGAAGGAGAATTGGGGTGTTGCTGAAGGGAAAGAATTTAATTTTCTGTTTTGGGGATTCTTGAAATACTATTTTTCTGAACTTCTATTTCATCGGTTTCCGAGTTCTCTCTTTTGATGCATGTGTCTTTCGTTGGTGTTGTAGTTGAAGTGCTTTATGCTGCTGGGGCTGACAAGTCAAGTTTCTGCCCTTAAAGAACAAGCTCACTTAAAGGAGGCATGACTTACTGCTTTCAAAGGAAATAGATTGTTCTTTTGAAATTGAATAGAAGGCCTTGGTCTAAACACTACAGATGTGGCTAAATGATGAAGCTCTTTCACTGTGACTTGAATTTCTCATTTTCTGAAATCTTGGTTCAAAGCAGTATGCATGTAAGCTGAAGCAAATTGAATGATGGTATCTTAGGAAAAGTTTGATCAGTCAAAGTCAATGAACTATAAAAAGGTAGTGTCCACGTTCCTCCAATTAATTGAGTTTATTTTTGAAACCCAAAACATGCACTCAGGCAGTATAATGAAATTCTTGCTTAGTATTTGGCCATGGAAAATTAAGCTTCAAATTAAATTATAGTTTCTCTTTGTGTCTTCACCAATCCTTTGAAAACAGAAATTTAATTTTTAAATCTAGGTCCAGTATATTCCTTCTTCTCAGCTGCAGCAAGGAAAATGTAGTCCCTAATCTCAGAGAAGTCCAGCTTTTCATAATCATAGAATTCCTTTTTTTAGAGCATGGTGTTGGTATTCTCAGCTAGATTGTAAGTGCTTGTCTCACTGCTGCCATCTCTCCTTTATGTTACTTGCACATATTTTTGTGGTGCTTCTCAGGTATTTTAAAGTTAATAGAATCAGTCCTCATGTCTTCCATGTTTTATAAACTACTTTTCCACTTTAACCTAATGAATCCTTTCTGACTTGTTCTCCTAGAATGAGAGGCTACAAGCGTTGCTTGGAGACAATGAAAAGATGAACCTGTCAGATGTGGAACTTATCCCATTGCCCTTAGAGCCCCAGGTGAAAATTAGAGGAATAATCCCAGAAACAGCTACACTCTTCAAGGTAATTGTGATGAATCTTTAATGTACATGATTGGAACCTAATTCTTTAAAGTTAGAACAGAAACACTATATTTGAAAATTATTGCACTGCAGGTAGTATCTATAATTTTACCTAATTTAGTAAATGCTGGACAAAAAGATACCTTTTGTTTATCAGTGTGGGTTTTTGTTTATTTGTTTGTTTTATTGCTAAATAGTCAGTGGCGGTTTATTAAGTCTTCAAACAGCTCCTTAAACCACTTTAGCAACTGCTGTGAATATCACTGAGGAGACCCTGGGTTGGGAGGCTGGAGCCAGGTGGGATGTGACAGGTCCCAAATGACTCTCAGGCCACCTGCCGTTAGCATCTTTGATTCCGGATTCTAGCCAAGAAGCCCTGGAGCCTGGCTCTTGCCTCTTCCCATAGCATGAGACACCCTTGGGGGCCCTGGGGAAATGAAAGCAGTGGTTTGGCTTCTTTTAGCCTAGACAAGGCCCAAACTGCTTTCTGCATGGCTCTATCTGTCCCCAAATGTTGTCCCCAAGTCCTCAAACAAAATTCCTGACTTTCCCTCTCCCAGCCTAGAGTTGCTTATGGCTGGAAAGTAGGACCAACTCTTCTACCAGAAGGTCCAGGGCAGTTGCAGCAGTTCAAAGATAGGCATGCTGGTGACATTGACTGGGATGGAATTGATGGCCCATGGCAGCCCATGTTGTTCCAGGGAGTGGCGTACCATGTAGCCATCTCAGAGGAGCAGGAAGAGGGTGGGGATGCCACCTGTGCGCTGGGTACTGCCCTGGATCATTTCTACATAGAAGCTGTCATTGTCACCTGCGTTGTCAGAGATGATCACTGCCTGCCCACCGTGCTCCTGCACCACCTGGATCTTGGAGAGTAGGGAGCAGCACCCCTTCTCCAGCACAGTGATCTGGTCCTGGATGAAGAAACTGTCACAGGCCTCTGAAGGCTCCATAGGGACAAGGTGAATCTGCTTATACCTATGTTAAAGGCATCTGTGAAAATGTATGGAATGTCCCCAGGACTCAGGACTTGGAAGTACAAGCAATCATGGATGTGTGTATGCAGTAGGTACGACGCACATGGGGCAGAGCACGAGACAACACCAGCCCCCACACCAAGGGTCATCTCCAGGGCTCCGGCCAGGCCCTGCGCTTCTGACAGCTGCTCTGGCCTCCCGCCCCCAGTCCCCATCTTGCCGGCCCCCTGCTGATGGGCTTTGACGCCTGCTCACGTAGCCACACTTCCCGCCTGTGCGACGTAGCCCACTTCGTTAGCTCACTTAGCATAAGCTTGTCCTTCAGTCAGTACCCTATCAGTGTTTGCTTATCGCATTGCTTGGTCTGGCGTCAGTGGTCGTGGAGAGGGAGGATGGAATTAGGGTTAGTAGGTGTCATGGAACAGCAAGGATCCTACAGACTCAGAGAAAACCACGACCGAAATTCAGCAACTCTTGGAGACCCTGTGATTTTGGCAAGAGCACCCTCTGTGGCTCCGCGTATCAGTGTGTTTTAATTTAAAATCTTTTATTACCAGTAGACATTTAAGTATGAAATGTGTAAAATATTTTTGTATCACTGGATTGCTTTTTATTTATTAATCGGAGCCACACCATGTGAGCTTTATAAAAGAAAAGTTAAATTGCAAAATTTGTATTATGTATTCAGCTCAGACGTTCACATGGTTTGTTATGAATCCCTGTTAACCTTTTAATATTTGTCAATCTGTTTCTGTTCCTGTGACTTAATTTTTGTCTTAATTATTTTCAAGTAGTATAGTAATTCTTCTTTGTCCTTAATAACATGTCAGGTTTTCTTTTGGCTGGCCACCACTTGGTTGGTTAAAAACAGCTGATGGCAGCTGCCTTCTCTGAGTCAAAAGCCTGAGCATCATTATCTGTAAAGCACCATTATCTGCCTGGCATTGAGATGAAAGTGTCCAGTAGACATAGTGTTGTAGATTTTGTGATTGTAGGAGTTGAAGGGCTTAAGTGCCAGTTGCTTGAGTCCCAGTTAATGGAGAGTCTACTTACATTTATCTGGCATCTACCAATCCTTATGGGTGCCGGTTACCCAAGAGTCTACTGTATGTGGGCATTCTTGAAAATTTTGAGTTGAAGTTTGGGGGCACTTACTATATAACTCTAGCTTAGTAATTCTGAGTCATATTTTGTGTCATGAATGCCTTTGAGAGTCCAAAAAAAGTGATGGAGATTACATGCTTTAGAAAGTTACCCGTGTGCTTGCACGTGAACTGGCTTGTCTTCACACAATTGCAGGGAATCCATGAATTCTGTTTGTCCCTTTATGAACTTAGAGCTGAAAAGATTATAGATCCAATATTTGGGATTTTTAAAGAGTATTTTGTAGATTTTAGCTCAAGAGCCAGTACTGGACCTTCATGGAGAGTGAACCCCCTAAAGCAGTGGGAACAGTCATCCTGTGGTTGTCATCTGCTTGCTTTAGATTTCAGGTGAAATCTGAATTTCAGAATTGGATCTGAATCTGAAAAGGGAAATTACAACAAAGATCTTCTTGCCTGTCATTTATCTTCAGGAAGATCACTTCTAGTTATTTTTCTTGAGCTTTTGTGAACTAGGACACAAGGTCATTTATAAAATACATTTTTTGCCTGGGGCGATAAAAGGATAGTCGAAATTTAAGATAATTTGAAGTTCAGAGTTTCAGTCCACTAGAGGTTATGAGTTCTAAACATATATTCTTTGAAGAATTTTTTTATGCCTTTTCCTTTAGCATTTTATAAGAAAGTTTTTAAACATACAACAAAATTGAAAGAAATAGTAAATAACTATATACCTATCACTTTGATTCTGTTACTAACATTTTATTGTATGTGCTTTATTCATATTTCCTCATCCCTCTATGTAATATTTTTTGTGTCGTTATTTCTCTTGGCCTAATGCATGCATGTCCAACCTGTGGCCCAGGATGGCTTTGGATGCGGCCCAATACAAATTCATAAACTTGCTTAAAATATTATGAAAATTATACACGGACCTCTTTTTAGCTCATCAGCTGTCATTAATGTTAGTATATTTTATGTGTGGCCCAAGACAATTCTTCTTCCAGTTTGGCCCAGGGAAGCCAAAAGATTGGACACCCCTGATCTAGCCCAAATCTGGCAGAGTCTGGATTCGGATCCCTAACTAACTCCCGAGCTTGTAGTCTTTATGCCATGTAGTTCTCTGTTAGCTAGCTCACTGTTTTCTTCAAGGTACTCTCATGCATCTTGTTTCTTTAGGTCCTGTTTACTTTACATGTCAGCATTTTCTTCTGTGTATAGTAAATTTTTATGCATTAACTTACATCCAAATTTTAAAACAATATTTTTATTTCCAGAGTGCCCTTATGCCTGCACAGTTATTCTTTAAGACAGAAGATGGAGGCAAATATCCAGTTATATTTAAGCATGGCGATGATTTACGCCAAGATCAATTGATTCTTCAAATCATTTCACTCATGGACAAGGTGAACATAACCTTATGTTGGTGGGGAGCATGTAGTTCATTTTAGAAAACTGTGGTTTAGTGCATATGCTGTACAAATATATGGACACAGGGTGTTGTAACATTCAAGTGTAATCCAGAAAGCTCAGCAGTCTCCACTTGACCTTGAACAAATTTGGTTATTTTTGTATGCTGCAGAATGGCTCTCCTGATGAGTATAAAATGGAACTGCATGTGTTCCTTTTTTAAAAACTTTTTTCCCAATTAAGTTCTCTCGATGTTGGATTTAGCCATTTCCTTCCTCCTACTTAACGAGATCTTTTTAAAACCCCATCCCTGCCCCTGACTTTTAAAGATACCTATTTGCCCTCATTTCCTTTTTTCTGAGTTCTAAAATATTTTATGACCTGAAAATAAAACTGCATGCATCAGTAGAAGAAAACCATACTGTTCATTGAAAACTATTGAGAGGGATTCAGAATGAGATAAAAAATGTAGCATGCCATCAAGTAAGTGCTTACTAAATTTATTTTGGTGATGAAAGTTAAATTAACTGAATAACTTAGTTATCAATTTAGGTTTAACTCTTGAATCTCTTAAACTGCTATAATATGTGTTGTAGCAATTACATTTGATTAATATATTGTTTCTTTTGATCAAAAGCTGCTCCGGAAAGAAAATCTGGATTTGAAGTTAACACCCTATAAAGTATTAGCCACTAGTACAAAACATGGTAAGTTTATTTTACATCGTTATTGTTTTTTTACTGTCCAGTGTGTATACTTTTTTTTAAATGAAAGTTATCAGGAATGTTAGAGATTAACTTCATTTTCAGCACTGAAGACTAGTTGAGGCAGCCTGCCTCTCCCCTCCCTCCCACCCTTTTGAAATCAAACAGCATTTCACCTGAAATCTATAGCAAGCAGATGACAATGAAAATTGAAAACCTGTATGACATATTTCTTTGCATTCAGAACTGGTTATAATTTACAGTGGTTTCATACATGATAAGTGTCCTGAGTCATCATCACTTCAGAGATACTCTGACCACAGTGGCTTTGTACTGTGCTCTGCTTATAAAAGCCACTTGTTAACTAATTTTTTGAAGATATAGCTCTACAGCATCCAAGTCTTTGTAGATTGAATAACCTCGGGAAGTTTGGTGGAAGATTCCCTAGGAATGCTGGCCTGATTCCTATTGTAAATTCCATTGTTTTGTTTCTCCTAGGGCTTCTTACCTTAAATACCTTGGAGAAACAAAAGTATCCTTTTTAGGTTTCCTGAGCTTTCCCTGGCCACTCCCACATCTTTCTGATGGTTTAATTCCTCTTCTCCTTTTTCTCTCAGAAAGGTACAAATATGCCCTTTTACTGTCCTGCATAAATCGATTTACTAGCTTTCATTTGATTTGGGGACAAAGTTAGTGCCTTAGCTTGGTTGACAAGTTCTGGCACGATGAGATGGTCCTCCTGCTCCTGTCTCTGAAGCCTCTCTTTCCTTTCTCCCCCTTGCTTCCTGGGCTTTAGCCACACTGGCCACCTTCCTTTTCCTCCAATGCACTGTGCTCCTTTCAGCCTTAAGGCCTTCACATAGGCTGTGTTCATTATCTTGAACATTGTTTCCTCCACAGCTTTACCTGTTGTTAATTTTCATTATCCTTTAAAACATGGCTCAAATTTTCAGATGCACTCTGCTCTCTGTTGTAGTTTAGGTCCCACTACACTGTTCCCTTTCATAGTATTTATCCCAATAAAACTTGCGAGCATGTATGCTCTATGAAGGCAGAGTCAAGGCTCTTATTTTTTTTTACCTGGCATAGTTCTTGCTATGTATTATTGTAGAAAAACAATAAAAATCTTAAGTGAATGAATAAAGACTATTTCTCGTTGATGATAAAAGAATGAGACATTTCATATTCTAAAGGAGTGTCCAGTTTCCTAATTTGCATGCAAATAATTATAATGTAAGGCTCGCCAAAACCAGATCACTATTGTTTGTGAGTATGAGCCTCAAATAGGTTCCTTCATTCAACTTTGATTTTTTTCATAGATTTGTTGTTTTATACTCTACTTGTTGTTCCCAAACTTACTAGACTTACATGTTCTCCTTCTTATTCTCTCCTGTATGCTGTCTCTTTCCCCTTCTTTTTGGTCGTGTAAAGGATTTGTATCTTCTTCCTCTGTCCCTTCCAGGCAGTGGCAGAAGATGGCATATAAAACAACTAATGAACATAATACAGTTTTAGGGTTACGTGATTGATATTATACAATTTCAGATTTCTTAAAGTGATTTTAAATTTGGAAAGGAATATTTTTAACAGATACGTTAAAAACACTACAGAATATCAGAAGAAGAAATTTTTATGCCCAAATTAAGAAACTTGGCCTATTACTGTGTGTTCCTTATGTACAATAATAGAAATTGGCCTCGAGAAACATACAGATTAGATTGGCTTAATTTAAAAAAAGTTTCCTTGCAGTTCCTGTGACATAATGCCCTATAAACTGAAATGGTGTTTACAGACCTCTTTAAGTTGTTCAGGTGTGTAGTGCATACGTTTGCAAATGAAGGCTGTTCTTACCAGAACCTTTATTTTTATTGCTTAACCAATAACTGCTAAGTGTGCTGCATATATTTCTGTGTAGGCTTCATGCAGTTTATCCAGTCAGTTCCTGTTGCTGAAGTTCTTGATACTGAAGGAAGCATTCAGGTACACCAACTGTTTTGAAGATTTATACAATTCATGAATATACTTTTGTAGAAGTATATAGAGTTAAAAACAAAAGTTTCCTTTTAGTCATCCTTCTTCCTTCAAGTTTTTTTCCTTTGCTCAGAAGTAAACAATGCTAACAGTTGGAAACGCTTCTGGGTTAGTAAGTATAGATTCTCAGTTCCTTAAATGTTGCCTGGCACAAAAGAGGAGATCAGATGTTAATTAGTCAACAGAGTTTAAAAGTTTATGGTTATATTTCAAAGTATGGAAATACTGTGATTTAACTTTTATTTTTATTTATTTTTTTTGGGTGGTATGATTTAACTATTAATGGACATTTTGATTATTTCTGATTTTTGTTGTTATTCAGTGCTACCTGACATTCCCGCTTGTGCATGGTTTGCACAGTTATATTTTTAAGATCCCTGTCCTCCTCCTACAACCTCTTTTGTTCTCCTTTTATACAAAGCAAGGCCAGTAGTTTTTAGGAATAAGCCATGTAATATCTTTAGAATTTTTGTTATCCTTAAAATATAAAATTGTTTCACTATGAAGGAAAACATACGTAATTTGTACAGAGAAATAGATATGCCTGAGATGAAAGGTAAGACAGAGGAGGGCCTGATAGAGGATGTTTGCTACACTGTGTGTCTGTCTTTTTCAGTTTAGCGCATCCCTGTAATTCAGTGTGTAGTTGAGATTTGCAGAAAAGCATCACTGTGATTTCTTGACTAAGGAAGTGGTTACCCTTTTCTTAGGTTTGGGGTACAGTTATGTGCCATGGTTGAAAGCTCAGGGTCAGAACATCAAACTGCCTGGTGCTGAAGTTTGGCTTTGTAGCTTTCTAGCTGTGTATCATTGAGTGACTGTTGAACCTTTTGTGCAGAGAATGGTTAATAGAGCAAGCCTGAAGCTACTGCCTTAGAAAGGCCTAGCTGCAAGGTTAGCCCTTGGCTGGTATTTGGGAACTTGACTTTATTGTATTTCTTCTGTTCTTTGTTAAGGGTGGTTTTTTATGCCAATATTGTACAAACAGTGTAATTTATAGCGAACAACCTGCTTTCCTTTTAAATTTTGATAATTGCTAGTCAGAGAGTGCCTATTGTGCTAATAAACCTTAGTTGTACTACAACTATATGTTGAGTCTGTCACACCGTTTAACAGATCAAACCTTTCAAAGGTCTTGGGGACTCTTCAACAGACCCTTAATGCCTCAGGTTTTGCCTCTGTAAAATTTGCGACATAATTAATAGTACCTAGCTCTAGGATTGCCTGAACTTGACAAAATGCATGTAGAACTTTAACATTGGTTCTAACTGAAGTAATTGTTCAATAAAGTTATCAATTATTGTTTTGTTATGTGCAATTATGCTTGTGTAAAATAATGACAGTTTATATGTTGATTCTTAGTTCCATGTCTGATCTGTATATATAATTTAGCTGGGTCATAGGTTATTTTTACTCTTTAACTTTAGTAGATAATTAAAAATTGTTTTCTAAAGTAGTTGCACCTCTTTCTACCCATCTTTGCTTGATCTTGCTGTTGTCAGACTCCTAAATTTTGGTACTTTGTGGTTTTAGTTTGCATTTTTCTAGTTCTTACAATACCTAATATAGGGTAAATAGTTGTTATACTATGTTGTGTAGGGGATAATGACAAGGAAAAAAGTCAGCATATGTGCCGCCGTAGTAGCCTTAACTACATAGTACACATTTCTACTAGCATATTTTCAGTCTCTGGTTGTTTGACTCAGCAGATGTAGAACCTGTGGAAAGGGAACGGCAACTGTAATTAAAACAAACAAACTCATGTTCACTTTCAGGACATAGATGAAACCAAGTGATACATTTAAGTATAGAGATACAGCAGTAAGTTGATTTTGTTGTACTTAATGTTGTTCCTATCGTATAGAAATAGCAGTATGTACACATATATATTGTCTTAGCAGTCTGTAAGTATAGCACTAGACTGATTCCTGGGGAATGTACTTCCTAAAATCTACAGTTTATAATTACTGACTAAATTTTAGGTCAGACACTTATGGTCATTATTTATAATTTTGAAATTCTCAGTATGTTTAAGGATTGTATTGAATTTGTAAACATGTAAATAATATCTTTTCAGAACTTTTTTAGAAAATATGCACCAAGTGAGAATGGGCCATATGGGATCAGTGCTGAGGTTATGGACACTTACGTTAAAAGCTGTGGTAAGTTTTTCAAACTAAAAGCATGTAAGCTACCCTGGTATTGCTGTATTCATGCATGTTTAGAGCATGTTAAGATTTTGCCTTTGTCACTTCGGGCTGCTATAAAAAAATACTAGTACCTGGGTGACTTAGGAACAACAGAAGTTTATTTCTCAACAGAAGTTTATATCTCTTCCAGTTCTGGAGACTGGAAGCTCGAGATCAAGGTGCCAGCATGGTCAGTTGAGGGTCTTCCTTGGGTCGAAGACTTCTTTTTGTATCTTCATGTGGTGGTGGAAAGGGCTAATGACCTAATCACCTCCCAGAAGTCCAATCTCAAGTATAATCACATTGGGCGTTAGAATTCTAACATGGATTTTGGGGGGGACACAAGCATTCAGACCAAAACAAACTTAAATACTCTGTAAGAAGATTAACAGATAAAAAATAGTGACAAAAGAAGTCATTAAGATTTTGCTATAATGGTAATGATAGGTATAAATTCTATTCAGTTTTTAATGGATGTATTGGCAATTATTTAACTATTTTACTCATATAATTACAAGTTATCCCTTCCTGGAAGCTGTTAATTTTTCCTTAAATTTTCCCTGTGTTTGAGTAATTGCAATTAAGTAGCATGCAGGGGAAATCTCAGGCAGCAGTATTTATAATTTTAGATAAATCTCAAGAGCTAAGATAACAGTGTTGTATTATGAAGGTGCCTGTCTTGGTATTTTAGCTTAGTACTTAGGGTCCATTCCTGGAAATAAGTCAGTAACAGCATGCCACAGGGCTGATTTTATATATTTTAATTATTTATGCTTGTCCTCATGAAGTTTATATTCTAGAGAATTACTTTTTATTTTAAGAGTTTTTTTTGTTTTTTTGTTTTTGTTTTTGTTTTTAATACCTAGGCGGTTTAAGATATGGTTAATAAAGGAGTTAATACTGGAGTTGAGCCCTGTACATGGTATATGCTACTCCTGTTTTATATAAATTTTATTTCTGTTTATGTTCATATTTTTACCTGGAATGGAGCAAGCAAAGCTGGTAGAAGCAAGTAATGGGCTTTCTATACATGTAACAACTGTATTTAAACTTTTATATCATTTTATGGTGTATAAATTGCTTTCTTAGACATGACATTTAAATATTTTTCACAATACTGCTTTAATTATTTTGAACCCTATAATTTATTTCCAAATTTATACTTAATGATATATTTTTGGCTGAGAAGTATAAATAAAATATATTCCTAGGAAATTTTCAAACTAAAATAAAATTTTTGTATGTCTAACAGAATCCTTTATGTTTTTA
This sequence comes from Lyroderma lyra, assembly GCA_004026885.1. NCBI lineage: Eukaryota > Metazoa > Chordata > Mammalia > Chiroptera > Megadermatidae > Lyroderma > Lyroderma lyra. The sequence goes on along the minus strand of PVJL010000340.1, from coordinate 8,797 downwards.
ATTCTTTGTTTCCCTGAAGAAACATAACATGTTACATGTAACAGTGTTCCTCATAAAAGTGACTACATGGTGTATTTAAAGTCTGAAAAGACATGGAAACATTGGAGAGAAAATGTTTCCCTTTTCTTAATCCGCTTTGCTCTCTGGCTCTGCTTCTCTCCCCCTGCCCCCCCCCCCCCATCCTCTTGATTTCATTTCTTCCTTCTCTTCTTTTGCCCCCCACCCCCTTTTTTCTTTCCTGTTTTTCTCAGATCTCGGGTCTTTGTTTTCTGTGATCTGAAAAGATTTCATATCATCTAAAGACGTGACTGGGTGATAGATCACTCACAGGACAGGTAGTTTACTTGCTTTACAGCTGGGCTTGTCGATTATATCACCTGTGCCTGGCCTTTCTGAGGCTTGAGCATCTCAGAGCTCCATTCTGAGAGGCAGCATTCTAGGAGAGAGGAGGGGGAAACTCCTGGTTTCTGAAGGCTGGGACTGGCAGGCTGGCACTTTGTCATTTCTGTCGTGTTCTGTTGGGCAGAGCAGTTGCAGAGCCTGCCTGGATTCAGGGAGGAAGAATTAACAGTTCCCATGTTGAATGCAAAGAATATTAAAAAAATCTTTAATTCACAACACTTACCTTTCAGTGCCTTATTAAATGGAATATTTTGCATGCCCTCAAACAGTTATCTTGTATTTTTTACTTGACTTTCAGAGAGTTACTGTAAACGTTTTTACACCATAAATCTTTTTAATACAGAAATGTTTACTTTTTCTATTTGAAATATATATACACATACACAGCCTGTAAATAGTGACTAAAATGTGAAAACTTTACTCACTTATTAGTTACCAGAACATTATGTTACAGATACATTCAAGTGAATCTGGGAAATGTAGTCTTTTACTGAGGCACAGTCTTACCCCATAAATCCTGGTTTGGTTTGGTTTTTTTTTTTTTTTTTTTTTTTTTTTTTGCTTTTTGGTATGTGGGTGGCTCCCTGGCTGGGAATCGAACCCAGGCCGCAGCGCTGACAGCGCCAGCGCCAAAGCCTTAAGCCACTACACCATCAGGGAACTCCCTGGTTTTGTTTTAAGGAGGAAGCATAGACAGGATATTGTGGAGGCAAACTATTAATTTCTGTCATAAAACAGGCTATAGTTTGAGAATCACTGATTTGGTTATAATCAACTATAATGTTACAGTTAAGTAAAACTTGTTAGTAGACTAGTGATAGGATTAGAAGCATTTTTTGAATGATAGTATGTGATCTTCTATTTACTCTCTAGATATGGATATATTTTTAAATATATAATATATAATGTTATCTGTAATTTGAATATGGATATTTTTTCTAAACACTTATACTTTAGCTAAAATCTTGAGTATTACACCTATGAAAATAGCCCCTTTGGGGAGGAGGAGTTACACAGTACAAACATGGCCTGAGCAAGGACGTTAGAATCAAATTCAAAATCCCAACCCATTGACCTTGGACAGTCCCTCCTGGAGCCCAAAGTTTTTCTTCTGAAGGATGGTTACAGTGCTCAAACGGTTTAGAGATGGTGAAAGTAATGTGCCTCACCAAGAGCCTAGTCAATAAATCGTCACTATGATTATTACTTAAGTATGAAAAATTCCTCCAATGATTGTATCATTGATTAAATCACCTTTGGACTTCTGGAATGGCCTTCAGAACACAAGTCAAATGAACTTTAGTGTTTATTGAATTTGACAGGATTAATTTGGTCATTAACAGGTAGTCCAGTTTTTTTTACATATTGTCTGAAATAAACATATTTTTGTAAATACTGGTATAGTCATATGTATGTTTGCAGGTTATATTGTTTTCAGGTTACTAGTAGAGAGGAGAAAAACAAGCTTCAAATTTTGTTAGAGCATTTGGAACACATGCTAAGTTTCCAGACTTTTTAGAAGAGAACGATAAAAGAATAAAGCTAGGGCCAATGACACTGCCCCTTAGCTCTCATCATATCATTTTTCTTAATACTTTAGAAGATTATGGTGTGAACTTCATACATAACTTTACCACTTGAGTGAATTCATTTGTTTTTCTATCTGCTTATACTTCAAGATTTTTTCTCTAAATATATATATCTTTAGCTCTACATTTACTTTTGTTATCTTATAGACATCATGGTTGTGGGATCTTTGACTTCATTATATGTAATTCTGTAGACACTTCTTTTTCATTATCATCTTTCATTATCAACACGTGTCCAATTTGAAACGAGAATGGTAGACTTAAGGTATAATAAGGTTGCTGAAATTTAATTTAACTTTTGATATGTGACTATAATTTGACAAAATTCTATGCTATATTTTTTCTGTTGGAAATAATTTCTTTTGAGTTTCAAGTGATAAAATCTTCATAGAGTCAAAGAAGATTAAAAATTTTATTTCAGAATTTAGGTGAGAAGTCTAAAACAGTAACCAAATTTAAATTAAAGTAGCACAAACTGCTGTTATATTCAGTGCTGTGTATAACCTGATTTGCTTGTGTTACTCACAATTTTTGTGACTGTTATTGCAGCTGGATATTGTGTGATTACATACATACTTGGAGTTGGAGACAGGCATCTGGATAACCTTTTGCTGACAAAAACAGGTAATAGATACACATTTTATATGCCAGTTATTTTTACCTTGGAATCTATTTAGTAACAAAGTGATTTGCATAAGTGAAGGTAATCATAGATGCATCTTGAAGGTTTATTTAAATGTTAACTTTGAAGGACATTCAGGGGAAACTCCCGTCCATTTTGAAAATCACTTTAGTAGGATTCCTCCACATGATCATCTAGTCCTTGCTTCTCAAAATGCCTCCTTTGGTGGAAAGTCTATAATGTATGCAAACAGTCCAACCTCTTATTGTACAGCTCTAATCAGACTTAACTCACTTTAACCTCTGTCTTTAATCCTTTGCTTTTCCATGGGATGATCATTTTCTTCTCCCTTCTTCCTAGTAAGTCTTTGGCCCCATGGCTTTAAACATCATTTCTGGAAACAGCTGCCAAACTTAGAGCTCTCTACCTCAATCTGTTTTACTAGTTTCAAACTGAAATATGCAATTGCTTACTTGAACTCCTTATTAAATGGCTAGTTGTAAAAGCTGTTCCTTCTCCACTAACCTGCCAAAAATCTGCTCCTTACCTCATTTTCCGATCTCAGTAAGTAGCCTTATTGATCCAGTTGTTTAAACACCAAAATTAGGAGTCACTTTCAGTATTCACCTTGGTCTCATGTCAAGTATTGAACCTATCAGCAAGTCATGTTTATTCCTCACCTCCAAAGTAGATGAACTTATGTGCTCTCTTCAGTTCCACTGCTTTAACCCTCTTTGAAACCTGTTGCCCAAACTATTTGAATAAAATCTGACTCTTTATACTGAGCAATCTGATGTTTAAATGTCAAACCATTCTTCCTCGGGCCAGTGCCCCCCCACCCCCCATCCTCGGCCTTTTTTTTTTCCTGGAAAGTTCTTTCAGATCTTTGAACGTCTGACTTTGGTTAGTAAGTCTAAGTTCTCATAGCATTTCCTTAGGGAAGCCTCTTCTGATTCTCTGATCTGAAATAACATACCTGCCACCCAACCCTTCCCCATTACTCTCTATTAGTTATTTTGTTTTGTTTATACTACTCATCACTAGCTGAATTTATCTTTTTTTATACAATTTATTATATATTTATTGAGCACCTACTATGTGCCAGATATTGCTCTAGGTGCTAGGGATATCAAAGTGAATAGAACAGACAGAGATTCTGACTCATGGAACTTGTTGATTTCTCATTGTCTTGTCCCAGTCAGGATGCAGGTTCCACAAGAGCAGGGACCTTGTTCATCGAGCTACCATCATGCCTCTAGGGCCTTAAACAACACCTAACTAAAGTGTTCAATAAGTCTGTGTTGAATTAATGAATGACTCAGTACATCTGCATTCTGTGTAGCCTTTTCTTCCCTGGGCTAAGTAAGTAGTTCAAGTTTTTTCAGCCTTTCTCAGAAAACAGATTTTAAATTATTTTTTAAATGGCCTCTCAGGTAAGGACATTTTACGTTTTATTAGGATTCCTCCAAATGAAGTTTCCAAATGGTGTTAACTACTAATTTAACATAATACATAATCTGTAGTGCAATTATTAATAGAATAACCCTGTTGATTCACATAGTCTGGAATTTCATCTATTAAGTTGGATGTAAAAAAATCATCACTAGTAGAATTTGCATGTGGGAACCTTGTCTGTGTCAAGGCCAGGCAATCCCTTTAATAACCAACACCAAAGGCATACAGTCATATTATCCTTGATGTTTTACCTAATTTGCTACTTTAGCAGAGGATATTTATAAAATGTTACAGTGTTTTTGAAGAGAATTATAATTTTGAAGTTTTCCTGTGTTACTTCTTTAGCCGTCTTTTTGGTTGAATCTTTTAACCATGTGTATCAAGCTACCAAAGTGCTTTCATTTGTTTCTGTGATTTAGTCATTTTATAACCACAATGAAATCTTTGGTATATGGTGTAGCATACATCTGTGATGTTATATTCATAGATCTTACTTGTATTTTCTTAATAGACCTTTTTCTGTTGGACTTATATCTGCTTTGTAGTTGTGTGTGTGTGTATGTGTGTGTGTGTGTGTGTGTGTGTGTGTGTGTGTGTGTGTGTTGCTGGGGCAGGGGAGGGGTGATGAGGATATTTTAAGAGTAACAATTTGGAAAGAGGAGTCTACCTAATCTACTTTTTTGGCCCAGGTCACAGTTAACTTGTTTTATGGAAATTTAATTGTAAAATTTCAGAAACAAAAGCTTTAAGTTTCTTTGTTAGCAGTTCTCCACTAGAGGGTGCTCTAATTTGCCTTTAGAAACAAAACTTCGTGACAATGTGCTAGATAACAGGCACATTCTCTCTTACAGTGCATTTCTTTGAGTTATTTTTTTATGAATTGCTTTGTAATGTTTCATCCAGGTGTATCATATAGTTATGTTAAGTCTAGAATGAATGTTTTCAATTTTCAAGTTTAATTTGAATGAAATTAGATTATTTAAGGAAAGTCTGATATGTCAGGGTAAATGGAAGTATAATGCATTCTTCAACTATTAAAAAATTATAATGATTTATTTAAAATATTTTGTGTCTTTAATTATCTCTACTAACATTCCATATATTTCAAAGCAGTTTCACATAATATAAATTACATACATGTTGTAGACTTTTAGACAACTGTTATAGTCATATATTCAAAATAAATTTTGAATGTGATTCATTGCAAGAAATAAATTGCAGTATCAGTTACCATGCAACATCTTCCGTGTATATTTTGGGTCCATTTTACCTTCATTAAAGATTGTAACATTGAAAATTTGGACTTCAGGTTCTCTCATGCAGCTGTACAGTCTCTCAGTGTTATGGGAGCAATTTTCTTTTTAATGAAAAGTAACATTTCTCTCATTCTTCAGAATATATCATTCTTTGTCTTCTGTTCTTCTCAGTTGCCATTTTTGAGCAGATTTAAAGTCTATGCCTCTGTTTTGGATAAAAGTGGTTTGGAATTGTAATCAGAGTTCCACTGATTCATCTGTGCCCAGTTCCCTGGTCTGAGAGGTGGATGGAGCAAAGAGAAAAGATACCCAGATTTCATTTCACTGGGGTCTTTCAGGGACTTACCCCCCCAGTACCTTGTTCCATCCTATAAATACAGATGAAACAGGAAAGGGTCAGAGTGAGAACTTTAGGAGTGTGTGCAGGAAAATGCTTCACTGCACATAGAGAATTTCAAAATTTATACAGTGGTAATGTGCAAAATGTAAAGGATGAGTCTCAGTTACAGATTTCCAGGAAATTGTTTTGCCTTTGCTTTGTTTATTTGGTTTTGGATATTTTTAGCTTGATTGAAGTTTCTTCATCTTGTACAGCAGAGGGCGTTGTATATCCACTATAAATACAGAATTCTAAATTCCTTTGTTAGTATATTGTTATATGGACAATTACAACACTGTTTTCTTGAAGCATATTTGAAGTGAAGCATTTTTTACTTATTCGTGCATTAATATAGCATTATTTGTGGAAGAAATCATAAAATTTAAGCTGTGATATGATATTGAAAAAATGTGGCCTTTTTCAGAATTGATGATGTCCTTTGAGGAAGCTTTAAATTTATTCAGAGTAATTATTTGTGGCAGGACTCAAATGAAACATAATTTGGGTTTATCCCAGTTCTTTGGATAAAAATTTATTTTTGTTTTTACTTTTGAGAGTCTGAGGGATGGGGGAAGGACCATTGTAAATGAAAAACTTGTTCATTTTTTATGGCATACAGACTTTATTATAGAGTTAACATATAAAATTAATATGTAAATAATGGAAAAAATGTTCACGAATGAAAGCAAGCACCTAAGTATCTGTGGTACTTGGAAAGTTAGATGTAAGTCCTAAGGACGGCCCTTCCAATCTGGAATTGCTCATTTGTGTAGTGAGAGGACTGGTGGTGGCCTTTTTGTCATGATACTTCAGAGTAGTACTGTGTGCCTTCTGTCAGAAAGCGCAAAGTAAACAAAGTAGTCATTCTTATTGTTATCCTAATTGGAAAAATATTTTTGATACATTTTCTAGCCTCATCTTTATCATTCTTTAATTTTAGGTGGAATTGATCACTTCCTTTTTTAATTCTTAGGGACAGTCTCACATTAAGTTAATATGTCAGGCTCTAGAGTGGACATGTCCAACCTGCGGCCCAGGATGACTTTAAATGCAGCCCCACACAAATCCTTAAAACATTATGAGATGTTTTTTGTGACCATTTTTTTTAGCTCATCGTCAGTGTTAATATATTTTATGTGTGGCCGTGACAAGTCCTCCAATGTGACCCAGGGAAGTCAAAAGGTTGAAAACACCACTGCTCTAAAGTCAAATTCTTTGGGGTTAAATTGACCCATAGTAACTAATTCTTAAGTGTAGCTAGCTATTATGGTTTATTTGTTTGTTTTACCATCAGGAAATAAGAAAGCTTTCCAGTTTAGACTTAGCATGGCTGATATTTAAAATCTTAATTTTAGATATAAGAAAAAAATAAATTTCAAAATTTCTTTTTCCCATTTTAAAATCCAAACTTTTTAAAGTTACTGCCTTCTAAATTTTGTTTTGAGGAGCTCTTTATTTTAGTAGTCTAGGAAGGTTTATAAAAAAAGAAGTAATTTGATCATTGGTTTAATGTTCTCCTTTCTGTGTTTGAAGGTAAACCTTGCTGTCTAAAAAATATACTATATTTATTTGTTTTATTTTTTAGCTGTTTATGAAGCTCAAAGTCTTCCTAAAATAGAAAGAACTTAGTTACTATTCAAACAGTGATGCCTCCTCAGCTATTTGTGTTTAAATTCTTCAGTTAGGTAGATTAAATATGCTGTAGAATCTAAAACGACATACTACTTATTTTCTTAACGTGCTTGTTTATTCTTTGGGAAACGAGAAAAAGGGATATAAAAAGTTTTATGTTTTTAGTAACTATCCAGTAAGTGAATTTAGAATGAATAAATGAACTGGGGTTGTTGTTTTTTTTAAAATGTTTTTCTCAGTTCATGTTTGCAAGAAAGAGCCAGAAACATGAGACTGTCTTTTTTTTAAATCCATAAATACTTTTTAGTCTAGTGATCATTACTTTAGAATCTAAAGTTTAGATGTTTAAATAATGAGAACTTTTCATGTGAATAGTTTTCTTTTTAGACATTATTAAAACCTGATCTTTTGAAATTACCTTGAATGTTCAGTATTAAGAAGTCAGTCTTATGTTTACTCAACCTTATAAGGAAGATGTTAATGGCTGCTGAAAGTGTGCTTTTTAAAAGTTTGTTTTACAAGGACATTGTTTCTTCTCTTAAGAAGTAATGGAAAATGATTAGGTGCTATATACTCTATTTTCCTAAGGAGCTAAAAATTATTTCATGGAGAACATAACTTAGGCTGGGCCGTGAAGAAGGTATTGAGTGTGTATGTGATGCAAATGGAGAAAAGCACACATTCTAGTAACAGCCCCAGAAGCTGAAATAAGCAGTCTTTGTAGCTAATATGTAGGCTGGTTAGGTTAATTTGAGGTCAGGGATTGTGGGGGGAAATCCTTCTCCTTCCTTTTGGATCACCTTTTATATGTCAGAGCCTAATTTAGTCATTGAAGTAAAACTAGATTCGAATATTAAATTTTTTTATGTAAGTTTTCTTATCAGGTGATATATTCCTTAATGCTGGACTGACAGACACTGTTTGTTGTGCTTTTCAATGAATAATTTTGGAAGAGGTTACATTTTAATGTACTTTAAAATGTGTCAAATTTTAAGGTACTGGGGTTGCACAACACAGGGTAACTGTGATCATTAGTCTTGAATATAAGTTTTAGTTCATTTAGGTGATGCATCTTGCCATTGTCACTTCATAATGACCTAAGTGAAGCTGAGAGTTGAACTGGTTGTTTTGTTCTGTGTCAGAATCAACTGGAGAGAGGGAGTTAAAAATACAGGATCCGGCAGAAGTAACACCCGAACTTGAGTTATGATTGTATTACAAAATCCTTACCATACAGGCTTATGATTTTGTAATAAAAGATTTGATGTTGATTATCAGCTCATAAAAAGGGGCATTATTTTTGTAACCATAAGCATGTATGGTTATGATTTTATAATACTATAATACAATCATAACTCAAGTCTGGGTGCTACTTCTGCTGGACCCTATAGTTTGGGCTCTAGATTCAGAGTTTCTGATTGAAACTGAAAATTTTGTTTTAGTAGCAAAGAAACTATAATTA
>PVJL010000339.1:269565-453137 GCA_004026885.1 Lyroderma lyra | reverse complement strand
GCAGCGACCCTCAGACCCTTTGGGTGTAGGGGGCAGAAGACTCACCTGGAGCCATGGGCGCCGTCAATGCTGTAACCCCGGGCTGCCTGGGTGCACGGACAACTCTGTTGTCATCCAGAGGGAGCCTCAGAATTCTAGGGCTAGGCGACGCGCAACCTACGGATCACTCCAGCGGGGTGGCCTAGGGGAAGTGAGACAGCGCCCTCCTGAGGGGCGCATGCGCGCTAGTCCCGGAAACGCGAACTGCGGCGGCCTCTTGGTCGCGGGGTGCTTTGAACGACCATGGTTCCTTAACCTCACCGTGTTCTTTAGTCGCAGTTTTTATTTTACCCCATCGGCATTTGCCAGCTGCTGCTACTGTCAGGATTGAGTAATAGCTAGCACCGGTTCCTGGGTCAAGGAATGGTCCATTAAAGGAACGCTCCTCAAATTAAAACTCCAGAGGAAACATTTGGGGATCTTGGTATAGCGGAGATGGGGATTGGGTAGGTAGCGGTGGGGTTCCATATCTGCATTCCTAAGATCTTCCCACGCCGTAGCAATCCTGATGGTCCTGAACGACACTGAATAGCGAGGCATTGGGAAGAGAGAGGATGTACGTGGGTGGTCGCCGTGGAGACCTTAGGAAGGACCCTGTGCATCCATAGAAATTTACCCCGACAGTTTGAAGGCGACTCAGCACTAGAGTAGTAATGAGAAATGTTTTTCTTCACATCTAAATAAACGCAATGCACTTTTTTCTTTGTGTTACATATTCTTTTTAGAAATCTCCGATAAGATATTCATAAATACTGTTACTCACTGGTACTGGTTTTTGGGGCTAACCACGATTTTTTTTTTTTTTACAAAAATTAGTACATACGTTTTCACAGCTGCATCTTCTACTTGCAATTTTGTAGGTATTTTTCAATGTCATTAATCTCTTTTCCCCCAATTTTCATGAAAAATTTCAAGCAGTGAAGTTGAGAGAATTTTACAGTGAAGCAGAGCAATTTTCAAGGGAAGGGGGTAAAATTTTTGTTTTCTAGGGAACATGTGGTAATGTCTGAGGACATTTTGGGTTGTCAAAACTGGAGGGGTGGTTCTGGCATTTAATGGAATGCTGCTCAACTTCCTACAAGGCACAGAACATCCCCCAGCAACAAATAATTCGCTCGCTGGCCACATAATCTAATCCACCCATCAATCCATCTGTTTTAATGCATTTCAAATTAAACTGCAGATAGTATATTTCTCCCTGAGTACTTAAGTATGCATAACATTAGTATTCAAATTGTTTTTTTTTTCTTTTGAGGTTAAAATGATAAATTGCTGAGTTTTGACACGTGTAGACCTGTGTAACTTAAACCCTTTTAAGATTCAGAACATTACCAGCACCCCAGGAAGTGTCCTCATGCTCCTTCCCAGTCAGTCCCTGCCCAACCACCCAAGAGGCAACCACTCTTTTGATTTTTTTTCCCACTATTAATTAGATTTGCCTGTTCTAGAAGTTCCTATGTATGGAATTACAGGAGGTACTTTTCTAAGACTTCTTTCAGAATATTTTAGAGATGCATCCATGTTCTTGTATCAATAGTTTCTTTCTTTTGCTTAATAGTATTCCATTGTTATGACTATACCACAGTTTTTCCATTATTTTGATGAAAATGTGCCTATTTCTTGGCTGAGTAAGGCTGCTATAAACATTATAAACATTCTTGTACAAGCATTTCATTTCTAACAACTGTTCAATATTCATTTACTCAGATACTTAACTTACTTTTATCCGATTACTAATAAGGATGAACATTTCTTCGTATCTTTTTATGACGAATTGCTCTTTTGCATTGATTTGCCCATTTATATCCCTTGTCTATTTTTCTGTTGGCACCTGCATCTTTTTTGCCCGAGTGATGGTTGTGTTTTCTGTTAAGACTAAATAAACTCCAGGGTGGCCAGGCCCATGTTTAATTCACCTGACACGGCTTGATACAAACATATTCTGAACGAACGAAACAGTTATTATTTGAAAATTTTACCCTCTGTCTGCAAGTTTAGTTCAAGACAATTCACGTACTCAATTTTGAAAGCCGATTAGACAGAATTAGGGAACTGCCTGGAAGCCCCTATCAGCCAGGCTTCAGATGTAATGTGTTTTGAGTAACGTAACCACCTAGGAGACTCTAAACCTCTGACCACCACCGGATACCCATACTTTGGAAGCATTTCAATAACCCCATAGTTAGGTCCCAGCAAGGAAAACGTATCGAAACCAGACTCCCCGGTGCCGCTGCGTCCGCACTTCCGGAGAGAGCCGCGCGCAGACGTAGATTAACAAGCGCCAGCGTCGCTGGACGCCGGGGCCAAAGCCACTTCCCACAATGCCCCGTACCGGAAGTTGTTGCTTTCTCGTGGTCACTCTGGCTTTGGCTCTGTCGATTTTTATTCGTCACCAGGAGGAAGACGGAGCTGACTGCCCAGCCTAAAGGCCCATTAGGGGATGCAGTTATGGGCACTGTCGCCGTGGGTGAGTGCTGGTCCCAATGACTCGCCGACACCGCTCGCATGACTTACCTGCGCTCTGAGAGCCCGAATTTCCTGCCCTGAACTCGTTCTCTTCTGGAAGGCCCCTCTCAAGCACGTTATCGGTCCTTGGCCCGGTACCGCGTTCTCATTGGCTTCTTGGCCTGTCACTTTCAGGTGCTGGCCAATGAGTTGTCGGTGCTGGCGCCTTTCTCGACCTCGTGGACCCCGAGGTTGCCCCGTGGGTGCGGAGCAGTTGGACCAAAAGGGGGAGGTGTGGCGGGTGCCGCGCGTTTGGGGGGCACCCTAAGGGTTTGGGTCGGGTTTGCTGCCGCGTCCCTGTGATGGTTAGTAGAAAAGGCAGGACCTAACCTATTCACTGCCCCTAGGATAGGGTAGATCTTCGCAGAACTTGAAATCTGTGTTTAAGACTTGCTGACAAAGTTTTCCAGACACTTCTATTTTTAATGCACCTAAGGCATGGGAAGACTGGGGAGGGCATAGATGGAACTAAGGGAACTGTACTAATATGAGAGCCGGCAATACCAACCTTGGTTGAAATTTTGCGTGGAACCCTGCAAAGAGTAACTTAGCTAAGAAGCTAATTCTCATCTGAAGATCGCCTGAAATACGTATAAATGATAAGATTTATGGGTGTTTTATACCTGATGACACATACCCACAGTACTCTCTTCTCATGACTCATTAGATGCCCTTTATAGCTGTCAAAATTTATTGGAGCTCTTTCCACAGCGTTGAAGTGACTCCCCTATTGTCCTCTGCCTGCAGCAATTACAATTCGTCTTTCAAGTTTGCCTTTGGAGTCTGGGCTACTGCAGTCCTCTCACCCGGTTTGCTAGTTCTGTCTTCAGTACTTCAGACTTCTTCCTTCTTCGTTCTCTTTTTCATGGGAACTTGGTTGCCTCATTCTTAAGTACATTCCTTTGCACCTTTTAACATCTTTTCTGCTTCAGGTACTCTTCTTTTTTTCTATTTCTACACAAGAAGTATTTCTTGAGGACCTCCTGGGTACTATCACTATGTTAAGTACTATAGGCAATTCAGAAGTGATGCCTAAAGCCATTTCTTCCTCCTATAACTTTAGATTACAGATGGAGAAATAACTATGTCCGGGTTAAAAATATCCCACCTAGAGATCAAAGTATAGAGGTAGAGCCAAGGTGTTTTGGGGTGGAGGATACCCAAGAGACTGGCTTGATTGGCATGGAAAGAGTGGTGGTCTTGGAAGAAGAATAGATCTGCCACGTTAGTTCCATCTCTGCTCCACCTTGAGATCCTTCATTTTGTTTCTGAGTTTCCTCCTTTAATGAAATGCTCTATTTAAAGGGTTATGTAAAGCAAATGAGAATGTTTATGAAAGGGCTTTGAAGATCAAAAGCACCATATATTAATAAACTTTAGTGGTTTTTTTTTTTTTTTTTTTGAAGTAATGGGAGGATTGCCAGAGCACTGAGGTCAATTTATAAAGGACCGTGAGTTTAAGGCTGAGGAATGTGGACTGGAAAACTGGTAAATGCTTTCAATCAAAAGAGTGATGTGATGGAAATGGCATTATTGGAAGGTGTATTTGGTATTAGAATGCAGCATAGATTAGAGGAAGTTTGGAGGGAAGAACTGGGTACTACTTTTTCCCCTAAAATCTACAATTCTATATAAGATACGTTAAATGTTATCTTTAGGGTGAGAAAAAGCACATAAAATGCACCTCATTTTACGTATACTCTGTGTTTTTTTGTTGTTGGTTCATTCATTTACTTTTTAAACATAGAAGTTATTACATTTTAGATGATCATTGGAAAGGTTAACAATTACTTCGTGTGGCACTTATTTTTCATACAAACCTTTTTGAATGATACTAACCATTAAGAGATAAAAAAGAAATACTCCTAAGACTCTAAGACAGGGCACGATGGCAACTAAGTATCAGAATTAGGAGTTCCCTGGTAGTGTAGTGGCTTAAGGCTTCGGCGCTGGCACTGTCAGCGCTGCAGCCTGGGATCGTTTCCCGGCCCAGGAACTACCCACATACAATAATAATAATAAAATAATAATAATAAAATAATAATAATAATAATAATAATAATAATAATAGAATTAATCCAGAAGTGTTTCAAAACATGTTTCAAGTCTTACTTTCCCACTTATGTAATCAGAATTTTAATGAGTATCTCAGGTCAAATAACTAGTATAGACATGTAAGTGATTTTGACACTAAATTATTCTAATGTATGTTAAATACAACTTTTCAAAATCATTACTATTACTTAAAGTTAGGTAGACCTGTATGTACTTTCAGTATTTTTCATATTTGCTAATTTTGAATTGTTGACTAAAGAGGTGAAGATTTGATACGCAGCTAGATTTGTCATAGTATTCCAAATTGATTTTGGCAATAAAATAAGGTAAATAGTTGAGAATGAAGTTATAATAGATTCTTAGCTGATATCTATAGGGAATCGTGGTGGAAAATGCAGACCGTGTATCACTTTTTGTATTTGGCCTTGAAATTGTTTTGTAAATTTTCTAATTCCCTTTTTCTTTTTTTTCAGAATTATTTTTAATTTTCCTTAGAAAAATTATCAATTTAATTTGCATAGACTGCAGAGCTAAGAAAGGTAGCTTAAAAGGAAAGGAAGTCATTGGAGGTTTAAATGTGCCACCAGCATTCCATACATTTATATAGTGAGCTGAATTCCAAATAGTGAAGTTCTGAGACTTTAAGGACCTATAGAAGAAGACCTAGCTCTCTTCTGACCTTTATATTTTTGAAAACATCTTAACCTTACTAAGAATTGGCTTCCTGAGCTATGAAACACAGAAGTTATACAATCTATTCTGTCTACGTCAGAGTTTTTATTGAAAACCGGGTGATATATGTAAATGGTCTTTATAAATTATGAAGCATGATAGATATGCAAAATATATGTGGCTGAGTTATATTACTGTCTCTTGGAAAAATATAAAGCAAACTTTTTTTTTTGTCAAGCTAACTTTATCTTGTTTTCTAGATTGTTATTTTGTGTCAGTAAGTAATCCATAAGGTGCCAACATGGGAAAGAAACGGACAAAGGGAAAAACTGTTCCAATTGATGATTCTTCTGAATCTTTAGGTATATTTCACCAATTGAACCTTTAAAGTAATGTTGATATTCCTAAATGGACTTATAATTCAATATGTAAAACTGGGATCAAAGTGTATATTATTGTTCAACTTAATGTTTATATCTACATGTCACTTAATAGTCGTTAGCATTTTAATGGCATGATCATTCCATTGATGGAAAAGACCATGGGTGTGTATTTTATGATTTATTTAGGTAATTTGTTGTAAATGTAGGTAACATTTAACTTTTCAGTGTTGTGGATGGAGCAACAGTAAACATTCTTACAGGTAAATTCTGCCTATATCCAGTTATCTTCTTAGTACAAATCCTAAAAGTAGAATTGTTAAATTAAATAGTAATATATATTTTCAAGACTCTTTCAAGTTCTATTTCCAAATTGCCTTTGAGAAATGTTTTACTAACTGACAGGCCCTCTAGCAGCATAATAAAGTGCCTACTTCCTTGAACCTTTTTCAGGACTGGTTAATATCATTTGTAAAAATCTTTGCTGATTTCCTAGTTGAAAAGGGGTATTTTCTTTCTAGCTTATATTTATTTGACTACTGGGATTTAGTAGTTTTTCATATGATCTCATTTGCATTTATATTCTTTTGGTGCAAGTTCATTGGACAAAAAGCGACTTGTGCCCTTTGGTTAGTTTCTTACCTCCAGGGTTCTGGAAACAACTTGAGGCCCTTGAGGGTGGCTTGCAAAGCACTTCACTGATCTGGTCCTCGTAGCTGTTTTCACTCTTCAGGTCCAGTTGCTTGTTTTTACACATGCATGACTGCCATTCTCAGGAGATACCTCCATGCCTTTATTCTGGGATATGTCCTTTTCAGATGGGTTTTATTCCCTGAGTAAAAACACTTTAAACAGTGAGCTTTGTCTTGAAAGGGACTTGAGTCCAAATTCTGGCTTAGCCACTTAGTAGTTTTATGACCTTGGTCACTAAATTGTAGTTTTCTCATCTGTCATTGGGATAGTAATGAACTTCCTTCTTGAGCGCTTGTGAGGATTAAGGGAGATAATGTGTGCAAAACATCTAGCACACTCTCAGGCTCATAGTAAGTACTTAATATCAGACATTTCATTACTGTTAATATCTTCTAAGACTGTACAGATGTTCACCTTTTGTTGACTGTACTATCTATAGTTGTGACACTTTTATTGACCTTAGCTTTCTCTTCTCCTACTACTATAAGATGTTTTGGAGATTCTTATACGTTTGTTTGTTTATCTGCCTCTCCTGCCAGAATGTGAGCTACTCAAAGAGAAGAGCTAGAGCTTAGTCACTTTTAGGTTCTCTGGCATCAACCCCAGTTCCGGGCCTGGGGCAGTTGTATCCCTGACTGGATGAAAGACCTTCTCTATATACCTTTTAAAATAAAGAGAATAATAAATGGGATGAAAGACCTTAATTAAAGGAAAGTTAAGTAAATTGAAGTGAATTTAGGGTGGTGGTGGTTATACGTAGGAGTTCAAAGAAAAGCAGAATTTCAAGTTTGCATAAAATCGCTTTGTCATATAACCATCTCATCATTACATTGGAATATGAAGCACAAATTTAAGTTTTCAGAGTATCTAAATTTGTTGAGTAAATTGATTCTTAAAGTTCAAATGAAGAGTAAGTTTTGAGATTACCTCCTTCTTATGTGTTCCATTTGTTTTAATAGAACTCTTTTTATTATTTGTTTTATTATTTGTTTTAATAGAACCTATGTGCAGACACCTTAGAAAAGGATTGGAACAAGGTAATTTGAAAAAGGCTTTAGTGAATGTGGAATGGAATATTTGCCAAGATTGTAAGACGGACAATAAAGTAAAAGATAAATCTGAAGAGGAAACGGAAGAAATCCCTTCAGTTTGGCTCTGTCTTAAATGTGGCCATCAGGTATGCTTAGATTTTGATCTACACGGGATTTTATAAAACTTTGAACTTGCTTTAGAAGGTATTTTCTATGTTTGGTGTGGGTAAGGAGGATGTCAGCTGGCATAGGACATAGTCCCTGGGGCACAGATTCTGAGGCTGAGATTTGTGAGATTTGGGTGGTTTCCTGGGCAGTGTTCTCACTGTGTTGTCACTAGGAAATCTGTGAGGGAAGCAGAATTAGGGAGAGGGAACAGTTGAAGAAAGAGGCAGCTCTGCAGGGCCTCAGCTGCTCCCACAATGCTCCCTGACCTTCAGGGGTGTCCTGAATTGAGGCAAGGGGCCAAGCCTTTGCACTTGCATGTAAACCAGCCCCTGGAGGTGGGCTGCCCCTGGGGAGTGGGGTGAGGGACTGACCTTGGCCAAGCCAGCTCCCTTCCACTGAGGATAATCCTGGGGATGGACAGACTGAGCTGTGAGCTGTCAGTTGGCCACATCTTAGCAGCTGCGGGAAGGAGTGCCTTGGTCTTGGTAGCAGAGGGTATCCAGTTGGCAGAAAAGCTCATAGCTATGCCATGGTACTAAACTAAAGGTTAGGGCCTCTAGTCACCCTTAGTGGTGGCAAGTTAGGTTTATGTGTTAGGGAACCTGGCTACGAGCCTTTTCTGTCTTGAACTTGAAGATGAGGCAGAGAGCCATTTTATTTTATTTTAAATTGAAATTTTATTAAGATAATTATAGATTTACATGCAGAAATATTTATATAACATCTCTGTATTATAAGAAATAATACAGAGATACTTCTGTATACTTTGCCCACTTTCTCCCAGTGGTAACATTTTATAAAACTATAGTATAATATCACAGCCAGTATATTAACATTGATACAATCTATCAGTCTTCATCAGACCTCCAAAGTTGTACTTTTTTAAGATTGTGTGGGCATGTGTTTATGTGTACTAAGTTCTGAACAGTTTTGTCCCCACCACTGTCAAAATACTGAAGGGTTCCCACATGTCATGGCTCTCTCATGTTGCCCTTCTATGATCATATCCACCTCCCTACAGCCATCCTTCCCACCCCTCAGCCCTTGGCAACCACAGCTCTGTTGTCTGTTTCTAAAATTCTGTCACTCAAAAATTTTAATAAATGGAACCATACAGTATACAACTTTTTGGGAATGGCTTTTTTTCACTTCGCAAAATCACCAAAGATTTGTCCCAAGTTGTGTGTATCAATTGTTTGTTCTTTTTCATTGCTGAGTAGTATTTCATAGTATAGATGTACCACTGTTTGTTTATCTTTTCACCTTTTATGGGACAACTGGGCTGGTCCATTCTGTGGCAGTTATGAATAAAGCTGTTATGAACATTTGTCCCCAAGTTTTTGTGTGAATTTAATATTTTATTTCTCTGGGAAAAATGTCCAATTGCTGGGTCATGTGATAATTAAATGTTCAGTTTTTAAAGAAACTGCCAAACTGTTTTCCAGAATTTTATATTCTGATCAGCAGTGTATGAGTAATCGACTTTCTATGCGTCCTTGCCAGCATTCAGTATTGTCACAGTTGTTCATTGTAGCCATTCTGATAGGTGACTAGTGATGTCATGGTCAGGCAGTTAAATTCATATGTTAGCAAAGAACATATTTATTTATTTGTATTCGAAAGGTTTTCATTGAACCTCTTAAATACACATGGTGAGCATGGATGTATTTTGCTTTTTCAAATTTTCCAGAATACATTTCTATTTTAAATTGTATTTTTTTGCTACCTTTTAAATTCCTAGCACCAATATTAATTGTTAACTTTTATTCCACTAGAGTTATCTTTTGCACTGTTAGCAAGTTATTCTCAACTGTTGTTTGAAGACAGCTGATCTCATTTTGTTTCAGATGATCTCAGATGGTGTCATCATTTTCAGAATTAATATCAAATTTAATTCACTCATTTTAGAATCAGATGTTGAGTGGGATAAAGGAAGTCAGTAGTGTTTGATAGTGTAGCTAAAGGACTAGAAGCCATTGATAAATACTTCCCCTCCAAAGTATATTTTTGGCTACAATAGGAATGGGACTACTTATTGTACTATATAGTCCAAGGCAGTTGGTGGCCTGGTTCAGATAGCTACACAGTGAAGATGTATTTCTTAGCAGTGACTTAACTAGCTGGAGGCAGAAAGCCCAGTCCTGTTCTTTTATGAGTAAGCCTATACATCTTGTAGGTAACACTCTCTCATTTACTTACTCAGTTAATACTGACTGATGTTCTTCCATTTGCTACATTTTTTTTTATAATAGATTAATTTGTTTTTTGTGCCTTCAGGATTTATAGTCCAAGGGAGAAAAGATATAAACATTAACAACTTTAATATCAGGTAGAAAATAAGGAAGGCCATGAGGGATTTACACCATGTTTGATAGGAGTATGTTTAGAGGAAGAATATGTGTTCTCATCTGGGAGGATAAGCATAATTCTTCTCAGAGGGAGTAGCCTTGGAGTAAGATCCTGAAGACCGTGTGGGATTTGATCAGTGGCAACAATGGTAAAGGATTCCAAGACACATGGAATAACGTGAACAAAATTGTACTGTCATAGTGCTCAGTGTGTGTTTAGCTGGTAGATGGTATGCGAATAGATGAATTATGGGAGTTAACTCTGTAAAGGTAGATTGGGTCAGAAAGTGTCTTGTTCATTAATTAGGAGTTTAAGAGCAATTTATAATTTTTGAATTGAGTATATGAACAATGCTTTATTTTAGGAACATTAAACTGAAAAAAATGTATGTAAAGAAAGAGGTTGAAGCTAGGAAAATACTTAGGAAGCTAATAAGGAGTCCAAACTAGACTTAGTGAAAGACTGAGTTAGGTTTAATTGGGACTAGAAGGGACAGGTCAGAGAAAAAGAGCACCTTCAGTGCATGGTTTTCTAAGTACCTTCTTCCTACGATGGGCTCAGTTGCTTATTCATATTTAAGTTTTAACAAAACCTAGACTCTATTTAGAGTCTAATGTTTTATTTTCAAAATTTTAAGAATGGCAGAATTTCTTGAGGCACTTTCTCGTTTATTAGTTTATGAGTTCTTTCCTCTTTTGGTGAATTTTTGTGGCTTTGAGATTTATGATTATGATTCTCTAGGGCTGTGGCAGAAACTCTCAGGAGCAGCATGCTTTGAAGCACTATATGACACCAAGATCTGAACCTCATTGTCTGGTTCTTAGTTTGGACAACTGGAGTGTATGGTGAGTTTCAACTTCTGTGCCCATTGACTGGTCATTGTTTGAAATATTGGAGAGTGAATGTAAAGAGCAGGAAAGTTAAAATTTTTGTTATTTGTTTAAATATCATCACATTCAGAAGGCTAGAGAACATGGTGTTATGAGAAGCTCTTGTGTAGAAGCCTTAGGAATCTTGACCCTTCTTTCTTGCTTGTGATACTATAATGTGTACGGTGGGTTGTTTTTAGTTTAAAAGTTAGGACAATAAGAACAAATTGCAGATAAATGGAGACAATAGTAAAATTTTGTCAGTGAATATGAATGAAAATAAATGTTAGGCTGCTATGTGTATTTCTTATATATATAATAACATCATTAACACAAATTTTTACATCTTTAAAAACAATTTACATGGCTGTGTTCATTGAACATCATCTCAGTTATAAAATTCGCTAATTTGGATGATGTAGGTTTGTATTTTGATATATGTATGGAAAAAACTTTTTATTTTAAGGTTATAAATAGCTGTTTCGGTAAAATGTTTGTGTTTGGGTTTTTTCATAGTATTTATATGTAACTGTAATTTGGGCTAATCTTAGTAGTAGTAAACCAGACTTACTACTGATCGTCATCAAGAAAATGTTGAAGATTTATTTTCATTTTCTCTCGTAGAATAATTTAATAGTTACACACTTTGCATTCCAGGAATTATAATTTGTCCCCTTTTTTGGTTGTCACTTTGTTACTTTTCTCTGTGATCTTTTGGGACACAGGTGTTACCTATGTGATGATGAGGTCCAGTATTGTAGTTCAAACCGACTCGGTCAGGTGGTTGATTATGTTAGAAAACAAGCTGGTATTACACCTCCAAAATCAGGTAAAAGATGCCATTTCTTTCTTAATATATACTGTAATATTGATTTATGTATTTGCTGATAATACTTAGGCTAATTTATTGTATTACCCAGCATTACATGTGGCTGAATAACATTAATTATGGTTGATTTCAAACTATAAAACTGTGTCTGGTTAAGAATATAAAATGGCGAGAATGTAGATAATTCTAAGGTGTTAAATTAGAAGAGAGTCTGAGAAATAATCTAGTCAGATGTGATGAAGAGTCTGGACTAAGTCATGGGTGGTCATGCCCCGTGCCACCCCCTGGCGCAGGGGCTTAAGGGAGACCTGCTTTACACTGAATGCATGCTTGTTGCTGTTGGTTGGGTGATATAAAAGTAAAGTACAACTAACGCCTTCAAAAGGCCAGATGCTTCACGGGCGTCTTTCGTGTGTAACTGAATTAATCGGATTTGCATGCACCGTCGGTGAGAGCTCACTCAGGCTTCTGTGATCATAGAGGTATCTTTGGCAGACGCAGGATTGTTGGTTCGTAACTGCGGGATTCGTTTTTGACCCATAGAATTCATTTAAAAATTTATTTCATGTCTACATTCCTCACTTGATTGCTTTATATTCCAATTTCACAAGGTAAGAGAGGCTCATTTGTAAAAAAACTTAAAATGTGCATTAAAAAAGGGTTTATGCTAAAGCATATTCTGTTTGGTTTGTTTGTCAAACTAATGCTTACGTCAGTTCCGAATATTTTTTATTTATTTTTTTTCTCTTGATGGAAATATACTTATATTCATTAGAAAATGTTTAAAATCAAACAGGTGGCAAATAATGACTTCAGGTAAGATTCACAAATTCGAGTACTTTGTCCCAGGTACAACTTTGCATTTGGTATGGCTGTATTACACATTATGCTAAACCTTTTCTTATTCTTTCTTCTTTTTTCTAAAGCAGCAAAAGATAATGGCAACATTGAACTTGAAAATAAAAAATTAGAAAAGGAAAGTAAAAATGAGCAAGAGAGAGAAAAAAAGGAAAACATGGCGAAAGAAAACCCCACTGCAAATTCTGCTTCCCAGATAGCTGTGAAAGGCCTCAGTAATTTGGGAAATACATGTTTCTTCAATGCAGTTATGCAGGTGCCTGTGTTAATTTTTCCCCCTGTAAAATGTCTAGTGTTTCTCTCATAGGATGTTTTTGCATAGTTGTTCCTCACAGTATTGAGTGTTGTTCCCTCCTAAGGAATTTATTTCTATGTTTTAAAAGAAAACTCAAGAGAATGTTTACGTTGAGTGTAAAACACTGTGCTAAGCACTAGGGTGCAATAGGGCTGAAAGCAAACACGGACCCCTGCCCTCATAGAATTTGCTCTTGAGTGGGGAAGCACAGAATGGCCTCTGAAGGAAACAACTACCTAGTTACCATTGGTGGTAAGTGGTGGTGGTAGGGCAGTTACTTCATGTGGTGTGGTGGGAGAGTGTCCTTCTGAGGTGATGAAGAGCTCAGAACCGAAGTATTCATGAGCCAGATAGAGTGGGGAGAGCAGCATGCCATTCCTCTTCATGTCCCAGGGTAGATGCAATCAAGATTGCAGTGTTGCTGGTGATTTTCTGTTTTGATAGAATAGATACCTAAAATATATCTGAAAGAATTGATTAGCATTTAGATAATTTTCTTTTTCTTTTCTGTCCTACATTTCAGAACTTGTCACAAACACCAGTGCTTAGAGAACTACTAAAAGAAGTAAAAATGTCTGGAACAATTGTAAAAATTGAACCACCTGATTTGGCACTAACAGTATGTACTTCAACAGTTTCTTTATAATCAGTAATTTTTCTCTGAATATTAAAGCAAGTATTAATTTTCTTCTCTCAACATTTTAAATTATTTTAAAATACTGATGCTCATTTTCGTCTGTTTTGTTTGTTTTAGACTAACAAGTTAAAGATTTTCAGACTAGTAGAAATTATAAGGGGACTTTATCATTTCTGTGTGTATGCCCTGTTCTCTGTGCTGTAGTGTTTGGTTCCTTCTTGTGGATGTTGTTGATATTTGTGGTGCCCTAGGCATGCATTATTATTTATAACATCTTTTTAGGAGACTTAAATGCTGTGTAGCCAAATTAATTTTACCTCATCCATTTTTGTCATTTAAATTTTGCTTTGGTTCTTTTACTTCTTAGGTAAAATAATAATAAAAAAATCTAAAACTAAAACTTCTTAATAATCTAAAACTAAAATAATAGAACTGAATTCTTCATAAAACAGTCCATGACCAGAAACTTTCTATATCTCTTGATGTACATTTTGAACTTTTAAATGGACAGCTCTGTCAGGAACTTTGGCAGTATAGATTGACTGGTTACAGTTTGCTAAAATAAATTATACGAAAATTGGACTGAAGAAAATATTTTTCATTCCCATATTCAGGAACCCTTAGAAATAAACCTTGAGCCTCCAGGCCCTCTTACTTTAGCCATGAGCCAATTTCTTAATGAGATGCAAGAGACCAAAAAGGGAATCGTGACACCTAGAGAACTCTTTTCTCAGGTCTGTAAAAAGTGAGTATCTGCTTTGATTGTGCTTTCAGTGCATCAGTAAGATGCAGAGAAATTATACGAAAAAATTAATAGCATCAGAGTCAGCCCATTGCATATATATACTAAAGCATTGTTTATTTCGTTTGGATTAAAAAACATTATGTGAAAATGGAATTTCCAAAGGGTATTTTTGGGCTAAACAAATTCTGAGAAACTGGAACACGCCAAGATTTGGGGTAGGAACCTAAGATTTTTAAAAAATAATTTCCTATTTAGTAGACTCATCATTACTGTTTTTTGTTTTTTTTTTTTCTCTTTCTTTTTTCTGTAGAGCAGTGCGGTTTAAAGGCTATCAGCAGCAAGACAGCCAGGAGCTGCTTCGTTATTTATTGGATGGAATGAGAGCAGAAGAACACCAAGTTAGCATACTTTGATCAGTGTATTTTATAATCCATCTTGTGTATTATTTGATACTATTATTAAATCAATGAGAACTGGTTATTGAGGCTCTTGTATTTAAAATTTTTTTCTATACCAGCCTTTTCTGCTAGAATGAATGAAATAGTCATTTCCAGCATTATTGTTCTTTAAGGATTCTGTTGTACAGGCTATCCCAGGAGAGCTATAATACAAAGTGTTGCAAAAAGTCTCTCCCCAGACAGTTCCCCAGTTACTGCGCACCCTACTCTACTCTGAGTGTGATTTAGCACAGTTTTGTAAATGTAGGAAGTACAGCAGGTCCTCAAATAATGAACAGTGTCGTTTCATTTAATGTTGTTTGATTATCACACCAATGAGAAAGATGCCTTAGGAACTTAACTCCTGCTTGTATCATTTAGCCTATGGCAAAATTGGTTTCTTTATATGTCATTTTGCTTAAAGTCACAGAACCTATTAATAATGTTAAGTGAGGACTACTGTATATTCATTTTGTAAGAGTCAGGAAATAATTAGTTGCATTTAAAAATTTTTGTTAATTGCCAGGATATAAAGTAATGTATTTGGGGATGTGAATGTAATTAATGAGAGTAATAATAGAGTGATAACTAATACTGGTTTTGCTCTTCTTTTACGTCAAGCACTATTCTTAGTATTTCACATGAGTTACGTCACTCAGTCCTCATGCCCATTCTGTGAGGTAGATGCTGTTATCAGTTCTCCCTTCAGAGATTCTGCAGCTAGGATGCAGAAAAGTTCAGTGCGTGATGCAGGGTCCCCTGGCCGTGGTGGAGCTGGGCTCCGAGTGCTGGCGTCTGTTCTCAGCGCTCATGGAACCACCCTGCTTCTCAGACTGGACACGTCAGTGGTCCTTCTAGAGGAGATGGGCGTGTTCTAAAAAGCTGATTTGAACAGGTTAACACCTTGAAATGATGAGACAGTGCTTTCTTCACAGGTTAATGATTGTTTTAGAAGTGTAATTGTGTTTAGCTCCTTGAATTAATTTTTGCAGATGTGATTTTCAAAATAGTAATTTTTATTCAGTAAGTTTGGAGCTCATTCTTAATCACTTTCTTGACTTCAGTAAATATTTTCTAAGGAAAATATCTATAAAATTTTAAATTTAATAGTATACATATATCCATTTTATTACTTTTAGAGAGTGAGTAAAGGAATTCTTAAAGCATTTGGTAATTCTACTGAAAAATTGGATGAAGAACTAAAAAATAAAGTTAAAGGTAATGTCTGACTTTTTAACTAAACCACTATAGTTAAATTCCTTTGTACCTTCGGAGAAGATTGCTGGCACATGTATTTTAAATCCTCACTTATTAATATATAGTTTCTTATTATCACCATTAATTTAAAAAAATTATTTAATACTCCAAGGGTCAATCTTTTAGAAAAATTTAACTTTTGGTATATTCTTTTTATGCATTATTATAGTCAAATTTATAAAGATAGAGCTAAGATGACATTATTTTTTCAAAAGCTTAGACTTGTAATTATTAATAGCAGTGACAGCTGAATTACTCTTGTCTGAATTATTGGTAGCTGGTTTATTAATCATAAAGTTAGCTTCTTATTATTGTGTGACATTTACAAAGTTTTAGCGTGGATCTGTCCAGTAGAACTTACTGTGATGATGGAACTCTTCTGTATCTGCTCTGTCTGATACAGTAGCCACTAGACACATGTTGGCTGTCGAGCCCTTGAAATGTGATTGGTGCAACCGAGGAGGTAAATTTTTACTTTTATTTTAATTAATTTAAATTGAAATGGCCACAAGTGATGAGTGGCTACTGTATTATAAAGCACAATTTAGAATCAGCACATAGCAACTCTTTGCGTCTTTGGTGCCCTGTGTAAAGCACCTGGCCAGTAATGGAGAGAATCATGCCTGCTCCCACCATCTGCCATAAAATATTTTCCTATATAAATAGATTTCTGTCATTTGAATAAGGCTTTTAAATTTCACATAGTTAGAAAGTGGAGTGACCAGGTGGTAAAATCATGTCACCTTATACTAAATTTACCAAAATTATTTCTAGGAACATAGGAAAATAAAAGGAGAATTTTGTCTGAAACATTTTCCTAAAGCAGTTATTGTTTTGTTTTGTTTTGTTTTTTTATTTGAAATGGAGTTCAGTTTCAGAGTTCACAAGCAAGTACATGCATTCTGTCCCAAGTTTGCTGCCAAATGCTACAGTGTTAGAGCTGAATGTGAGCTATCATCAGGCCTAGCCTGATCTGCGCATTTTACCTGTGGAGACACTGATATGCAGACCTGCACCGTTTATTTTCCACGACAAAATCTTGAATAAGAACTTTTTTGGGAGTTCCCTGGTGGTGTAGTGGCTAGGCTTCAGTGCTTTCAGCACTGCGGCCTGGGTGCAATTCCCAGCCCGGAAACTACCCCCCCCCACCCCCGAAAAAAAGAACTTTTTTCTTTTTCATGAGATGAAATGGTGTTATATTTTGTTATGGTCAAAAGTAGACTATATGCTTCTGACTACGAGGTCTGGCAATTAAGTTCACAAACTTGTCACTGTGCACTTACGTTGACAGCACTGTACAGACAACTTGGTAAGGTGTCATAACCTTGGTATATCTGTGTCTCACAGCTGTGTTTGTGTCGACGTGTGGCGGTGTCTTGCTGAGTGATGTTCATTATTCCTGTTGCGTGTTTTTGTGTGCTGTTGGGAGAACATCAGAGCTTGAATTAGAGCAACCAATAAATATTAAATTTCTTGTTAAACTTGGCAAGAGTGGAAGTGAAATCAGAGACATGTTAGGCTAAGTTTATGGGGATAATGCCATGAAGAAAATAGCAGTGTACAAATGGATTAAACACTTTTCTGTGGGGAGAGAAAGCATTACTGATGAAGAAAGATCAGGGTGGCCAGTAACGAGAAGAAATGATGAAAACATTGCAAAAATTGGTGGAATTGTGCATCAGCTGACTGTGAGAAGCATAGCAGACCAAGTAAACTTCAATAGAGAAACAGTTAGAAAAATCTTAACTGAAAATCTTGGCATGAGAAAGGTGTGTGCAAAAAATGGTCCTAAAGGAGCTCACCAATGAACAAAAAGCAAAGGAGAGTCAAAGTTTGTCAAGAGCTTTTGGAGAGGCAAGACAATGTTTGGGGCCATGTTATCACTGGTGATGAAACATGGGTGTACCAATACAACCCTGAAACAAAAAGTCAAAGTGCACAATGGAAGTCAGCCGATTCTCCATGACCAAAAAAGTTACATCAGTCCAAATCAAGATGATTTAATACCCAAAAAGAAATAAAAATAAATATAGCATAAAACTTTTTGTTAGAAAGAAAAAATGAGTCAAAATGATGTTGCTAACCTTTTTTGGTATCAGAGGGTTTGTTCATTATGGATTTGTACCAACTGGATGAACAGTCAACCAAATTTACTATTTGAAAGTGCTGAAAAGATTGCATGAAACAGAAGAAAATTACCTGAACTTTAACCAGCAACTCATGGCTCTTGCATCACAACAACACACTAGCTCACATGGCACTGTAAGAGGGAATTTTTAGCCAGTACACAAATAACTGAATTGGAACACCCTCTGTTCACCTGATCTGGTTGCCAATGACTTTTTTCTTTACCTAAAGACAGGAAATATTGAAAGAAAGACATTTTGATAACATTCAGGACATCAAGGTTCACACAACAGCTCTAATGGCCATTTCAGAAAAAGAGTTCCAAAATTGCTTTGAAGAGTGGACTAGGCACCAGTATCGGTGCATAGCTCCCAAGGGGAGTACTTCAGAGGTAACCATAGTGATATTCAGCAATGAGGTGCGTAGCACTTTTTCTAGGATGAGTTCACGAACTAAATTGTCAGACCTTGTATAACATAAAATGGTAACGAATAGAGGAAAACAAGTCTGATACAGGAAATTAAAAATAAAATTTTAGGATTACATAGCTAAGTAAGTTTTATTCAATTAATTGTATGTGAGTAATTGATCAACTTTTTTCCATTATAGATTATGAAAAGAAAAAATCAGTACCAAGTTTTGTGGACCGCATCTTCGGTGGTGAACTAACTAGTACAATCATGTGTGATGAATGTCGAACTGTAAGTAGATGTAGTGCTGGGTTTATTCATTAAATAGAGTTGTTTCTTTCAAAAACAGAAACCTCTAGTTTCATAAGATTAAACTACCCCAATATGCATAGTTGTTTGCTGGAACTATGAGCACTCAGGTCTGGAAGAAGTTAGCTTAACATTTTGTTTTATTTCCCCTAACCCAGAGACTTCAGTGCTGTATATTTTTCATTTTATTTTCTTAAGCCTTTATTTTAAAACTTAGCTCCCCCCACCATGCTTGATCTTACTATATAATGTTTAAAGTGAATCTTTTTCCTTCCTTTTTACATTTTCTTTTTTGATTGGTTAAGGTCTCCTTGGTTCATGAATCTTTCCTTGATTTATCTCTACCAGTTTTAGATGATCAGGTAAGATTATTGAATTTATTTTATTTAAGTAGATTTTTTTTTCTTATGTTAGATTTTATGGGGGAAGCTGGCCACCTTTTCCAGGTGTGTACATTACTAGCCCATAGAGAATTATTCTTAATGTATTTGCAATAGAGAATCTTAAAGATTTGAATAAAGAATGAGGGGTGTGTGTGTGTGTGTGTGTGTGTGTGTGTTTAAGAGAATGGTGTGCCTAGAATTCTTTATAATTAACTTGATTAGCTTACATATAGGAAAATATTTTCTTCATGTTAAAAGTTACTATTTATTTTCATTATATAAAATTTCTTAGTCTTAAGTTCATAAACGTTAATAGAGAGTATCTTAGTTTTAAGCCACATTAGTTTGATTCCTGTTCAGTAATAGTAGAAAAAAAGAGAATATGCTATAAATGTTGGATAAATTATTATTCAACTTAATATGAATTAAGGGTCCCTTTAATCACTGTTACTTACTGTTACCAAATTTATTTTCTCTTTGAAACTATTATGCAAAGGAAAAAAAAAAAAACAAAAAAAATACCTGGATTGCGACATATCACTTATAAATAGAAAATGCATTTAGAAATGACACAATACACTGTTGTACAACATTATTATCCTATTTGTTATATTTCTTTCTATTATATTTGCATGTGAAGTTATTTTTTTATTGTTTTGTTTGCTTGTTTTTTTAGTATGTGAAGATTGCTTTTTAGTATTTGAGGTGAATGAATTTTATTCTGGATATATTTTCAGACATTGTGGAAAATAAATCTAGTGTAGAAAAGGGGGTAGAAAAATGTTTAGGTAACATGAGATCTATTCACTGAATAGTAGCTGTAAAAACTTATTTTGGGTTCATATTCTCTTCATATTTTAAGAGTGGTAAGAGAAGTATAAATGATAAAAATCTGAAAAAGACAATGGAGGATAAAGGTAAAGACAGCGAGGAAGACAAAGATAACGACAGCTACATAAAAGAGAGAAATGATACGCCTTCAGGAACAAGTAAGCACTTACAGAAGAAAGCAAAGAAGCAAGCCAAAAAGCAAGCCAAGGTTGGTAATTTAAAAAAAAAAAACATAACTTTTCTAATTTTATATTTTGAACTATTGAGTGTGAGGTGTGAATGACATTGGTAAACAGTGCTCTCTCTTTTTTCTGTTTTGTTTTTTTTTGGTGGTTCCCTGGCTGGGAATCAAATCCAGGCCATGGCGTTGAGAGCACCGAAGCCTAGCCGCTACACCACCAGGGAACCCCCTTGGTCTCTTATTTTATATACAGCACTTTGATTTGACAATTACAGAATTGGTTCATTTAGTATTCTCTGCTGAGAAATTTCTTTGAGTATATATAAAGAAAAGGTTGTGCTTTTTAAAAAAATTTATGCATTATTGTGACAAATTAAAAATGGTTTAGTTCACTGATATTCAAAAATTTTAAATATATAAAGGCATACGATAGCAGTCCTGCTCCACCCCTGTCATTTTATAATACAGTAACCACTTTCATTAGTTTATAATTCCTTCTGGAGTTACTTTTAGAAAATATGATCAAATACAAATATGTAGTCTTGTTTTTCCTGCCTTTTAAAAATCATACACATGGTTCTGGACCTTGTTTTTTGTTTGGTTTGTTTCTACTTAATTAGATTCTTAGAGATCTTTCCATTTCAGGACATAATGTATTTATTTTTTTAGCAATTGGATAGTGTTTCATTTTCTAGACACACCACAGTTCACTTAGCCATGTCTCTATTGGTTTAGGTTGTTTGTAATCTTTTGCTATGGTGGCCAGTGCTGCAGTGAACAACCCTGTACGGTCATGTCACTTAGCAACAAGGTTACTTTCTCAGGAATTGGCCGTTAGCTGTTTCATCATTGTGCATGCATGGTAGAGTGCATTCCCAATCCTAAATGGCGTAGCCTAATACACACCTGGGCTGTACGGTCCAGCCTATTGCTTCTAGGCTGCAAGGCTGTGTGGCACGTTACTGTACTGAATACACTTGTATTTGTGTATCTAATTATAGAAAAAATACAGTAAAAATGCAGTGTGTAAGACAAAAAATGATATACCTGTATAGGGCACTTAGCATGAATGGAGCTTGCAGGACTGCAGGCTGCTCTGGGTGAGTCAGTGAGTGAGTGATGAGTGAATGCCGGGGCCTAGGACATGACTGTGCATTACTGTAGACTTTATAAACACTGTACACTCGGCCTACACTAAACTTATAAAAAAGTCTTTTTGCTTTCTTTAATAATTAACCTTAGTTTAACATTTTTCCTTTATAAACTTTTTTGTTTAAATGTTTTTAAACTTTTTTGACTCCTGTAATAGCACTTAGCTTAAAATACAAGCACATTGTTCAGCTGTATAACAATATTTTCTTCCCTTATATCTTTATTCTATAAGCTTTTTTTCCTATTTTTATGTGGGTAGCTCCCTGTCTGGGAATCGAACCCAGGCCACAGCACTGAGGCACCGAAGCCTTAGCCACTGCACCAGCAGGGAACTCTTTTTCCTATTTTTAAAACTTTGATTTTTATTACTTTTTAAAGTTTTTGTTAAAAACGAAGGCAAACACACACACTAGTGTAGGCCTCCACAGGGTCGTGATCAGCAACATTGCTGTCCTTGACCTCCACATCGTGTCCCACAGGACGGTCCAGGGGCAGTGACATGCATGGGACTGTCCTCTCCTTCGAGCAGAGTGCCTTTTTGTGGAACACCCCCTGAGGACCCACCTGGGGTTCTTCTCGAGGGGTGTCACTCTCTTCAGACATACGTCCGTGGTGGTTTGCTTGGTTGGTTCCTTTTTCGTCATTAGGTATGCTGGTAGGCAGATAATACGCCATGAACATTCCTCTCTGTTAATGAAAACCTTTCAGGGTTGGGGTCCGTGTTTTCAAACTTTCTAAAGAGCTTGTCGACGTCTGCAGAACCTTTTGCTGAACCCTCACTGTGAATTTTCTTGGGGGTTCTTTTTCTTCTCCTGCAGTTTCCTTTTCTCTTGCCTCTTCGTCAGCTATGCATTCGGTTCCAGTTCCTTCTCCTCCTCACTAGTCAGTTCCTCAGGAACCACCTCTGGGAGCTCCTCCGTGTCATCCCCACCCACAGCCAGGCTAAGTTGTTGGCCATCTCCACCACAGCCTTGTGGGGTTTTGCAGCCTTTGTACTGTGACATTATGATGGCCATGTCATCACTAGGCAGTCGGGATTTTTCAGCTCCATAATCTTACAGGACCATCATCATAAATGTCCACTGTTGACCAAAACATGTAGCATGTGACTGTATGTGTCTCCTTTGTAGGGTACATTTGAGAAGAGAAATTGCATTTGTAATTTTGATAAATACTACCTAATTGCCCTCCACAAAGATTCTATCAATGTATATTCCCACCAGCAATGTAATAGAGTTGGTGTTTCTCCTTATCCTTGACAGCAGTGTTACCAAACTTCTAGATTTCTGCCAGCCTGATAGATGGAGAATAATAGCTTAGTGTGTTTTATTTCCCATTAATGTTAATATAAGTGAAGTAAGTGTGTTTTTATGTTTAAGAATTGTGTTTTTTTCACTCTGAAGTATCCGCGCCTATTCTTTCCCGTTTTTCTTGCATGTGTACCTTTATTTTTC
The DNA here is from genome assembly GCA_004026885.1 of Lyroderma lyra. Taxonomy (NCBI): domain Eukaryota; kingdom Metazoa; phylum Chordata; class Mammalia; order Chiroptera; family Megadermatidae; genus Lyroderma; species Lyroderma lyra. The sequence goes on along the minus strand of PVJL010000339.1, from coordinate 430,471 downwards.
CCTGAAGCACATCAGAAAGAGTCTGTGTCCTGAGTCCTGAATGCTGCCCTTCTGCTATTACAGATTAGCCCCACAGGAATGTCCTAGTTACAACCAAAAATGCTCACCCCTTGAGTCTTTAGGCACTCCAGTAACCTGGATTTTGATGACCTACCTACCCCCATGTTTGGGAATAGGCTGCACATGACAAAGAAGGTGATTTTAGACAGGAATCCTTTTTGTGCTCTGTACACGTGGCCTCCTCACTCTGTCCCCGGAATGTGGCCCTCTGTCTACGGCAGCCCTGTATGTGTTCACCTTAAGTTTTTGGTTCATTTTCTTTTCCTGTTGTAATACAGTCAGATTCACTGCGGTTGAACACTTGGCTGCTTGGCTGTACCAGTTTTACTACTCTGACTAGATCACTTCTCTCAGGACACAGACCATGTCTTGCACATTTTTATTTGCCACAGTGTGGTCATTTGTCAGTGATTGTTTATTCCTGCTTTCAATCAAAGAACTTTCCTTCATAATTTACTTGATCCCTGATATTATAGTAAAGGAACTTTCTGAATTAGAATTGTGGGAGCGAACTCCTCCTTATTAATGTATTTATTTTTGATGAATAAGATGTACATGTAGGCTCTTTCTCTTCCTATTTTTTTAAAAAACGTTTTGTACCTTTTATGCAGAACCAGCGAAGGCAACAAAAAATTCAAGAGAAAGTTCTTCATTTAAATGATACCTATATTGTTGACCATCCTGAAGATAATGAGTGTGAGGTTGAAATGTCACTTCAGGGAGAAGTGGATATTAAGTCTGACCAGATTTCACAAGAGGAAGTTACAAAGAAAGAATATTATGTTCATCAGAAAGACTTGAATTGCCCAGAACAAATGGTAGAGAGTGTAAATGACAATCAGAAATCCGCAGAGAAAGCAGGTATGAAGCATGTCAGCCTGGACAATGATCTGGAGGATTTGTCATCTTCTCCCAGTGAGTGTGCTCGGGGTTTTAATGGCGGGTGCCCGAAAGAAGGGAGCGGTGCGGAAGCGGACATCTCCAGTGGTTTGGAAAACCTTAACTTGAATGCTGCTCTTCACCCTGATGACATAAACATAGAGCTTCTGAGTGACGGTCACTCTCCCGGGGCCAAGGTGTATGAGGTTGTAGACGAAGACCCAGAGACCGCTTTCTGTACTCTTGCAAACAGGGACGCCTTCAGCACCGATGAGAGTTCGGTCCAACATTGTTTGTATCAGTTCACCCGAAACGAGGAGCTCCGCGATGCGAACAAACTGCTCTGCGAAGCGTGCACCCGGAGGCAGTACCATGGACCAAAGGCGAACCCGAAAGGTACTGAGCCTCTCGCAGAAGCCGAGCTAATGCTCAGGGGCCCCTTTGCACCACGTAGGTAGAGTATTCCAATTTTAATTGTATCAGGAGTTGGCTGGCATCCCCTAAATTCCCTCTTCTACATAAATGTTTAAATAGAAGGGTGGATACGCAGAACTAGATGGACGCTGCTCGTTCTCTGTGGTATCCCAGCAGCAGTTACAGTGGGACAGTTTGCTCTGGGACACCTCTCCCTATGGATGGGTCATCACGCTGGCGTGTTATTGCAACAGGGTCCTAACAGATGGTGGTTATGGCTTTGTATCCTCAGTTTCCCATCAGCATTTGTGGGGGCCCTCGTCTCTGGCTTCCAGGAAGCTGCACTTTAACTCCTCAGTGTACTAAAGTGGCACACCCAGTGCCAGGTGCTGGGAGGACAGGGCTTTCTTACAGTCTCCCTTGGATGCAGAACCAAGACAGATTTCCCCTCCTCCCTTTCTTTCTCCCCAGCTTGGGTAAGTGCGTTAGGGAAAGATCATGGATGCCTAAGGATTATTAGAATTGTTGAACCATTTTTAAAGTCTAGCTTTTAATATATTTACATGGCAATACAAAAAGTAAATTACGTTCTTTCCTAACATTTCTGTTTAGAGCAGGTGTCAGTAGACTATACTCCACAAGCCAAATTTGGCCTATCATCTGTTTTTCTGTGGTCTCTGAGCTAAAAATGTTTTTTGTAGATGAATACTTGAAAATGATTTTATGGTAGAAAACACTAACTTTGAACCCCAATTAATTAAATGTTATTTCTCCAAAAATCCATTTTTTTTCAGTAGATTGCAATCGTACTCAAATATTATTTTGAATTCCATCAGTAAAAATTTGTGGAATTTTTTTTTTTCAGATGTGAATATCTACTAAATGTCCTTGATTTGGTCTGCAAAGCCTAAAATTTTGTCTGTTCCTTTCCAGAAATTTTACTGATCTTTGGTTTAGATGTCTGAAATGATTTTGTAGCAAATTGAATGCTTTCGAGTTCTCAAATGATTTTTAAACTGCTAAAATTTCTTTCTTTCCTTAGGTGAAAAGAAACATGTTTACACCAATGCCAAAAAGCAGATGCTAATTTCTCTTGCTCCTCCTGTTCTCACTCTTCATTTAAAGAGATTTCAGCAGGTACCCCCTTACTTGTTTTAAAATGTTTTGTGTGTGGTGTCTTATTTGACAAGATGACGTTGGTACCTTCGATTTTCATTGTTTTCGTGACTCCACCTCTTCTGGAAGACATTTGCTGTAAGCAGGACAATTTGCAAATTCAGTTCTGAATTCCCAAAGTGCCTTCAGAGCGTTTTCCTCCTGTGGCTGGTATGGGCCTAATTGGGTGGGTCTGTGAACAATTCACCACGCCTGGTTAGAGTGTAAGGCTGAGCATGTGTGCTTCACAGAAAAGAACTCTGCAATTGCTCAGCTTTAATCACCCAAAACTTCTGGTCTAATCTAGCTTTTCTGGATGGCTAGAAGCAGAAACATCAATGACTTTCTCGTAGGAGCAGCTTTCTTAATATGTGTGTGTGTTGTGCACTTAGCAAAACCATCTTGAAGTCAGTGGTTAGAGAGAGAGTCTCCTAGGAAGATTATACAAGGGCTGGGTATTGGTATTATTTTGGGCATTGGAGGATTATAGTTTATTTGATGCGTACAGCTTTTCCAGAACAAGAACTTAATCTTTTACCCTTCGTTTTTAGGCTGGTTTTAACCTACGCAAAATTAACAAACACATAAAATTTCCGGAAATTTTAGACTTGGCTCCTTTTTGTACCCTTAAATGTAAGGTAGGTAAAAGCGGTCTTTTGGGGGAAATCCTTTAAATGGAAATATTTTACCAAATACTACAACAGCAATTCACATAAGTATGAAGTTGATAAGAATTACTGAGTAGAATGGGTCTTTGGTTTTTGTACCTCTGTAATTCAAGATCTGCGATGAGTCATTTTGTACATTAGGTTTATTATTTCAGTTCAGAATTTTTTTGAATCCTCATTATTGTGGCAGACATGGTCTTTGGAGCTGTGGGCACAAAACTAAAGTGGACAGGATGTAAGAGCAGGTGGGAGGTACAGGAAGGAGAGCAGGTTAGGTACACCGAGTTCTGGATTATTTTTGAGATGTTTGTGTGACTGTGTTCCGAAAGCATTTGGATGAACACGTCTGAGGCCCGGAGCAGAGAGGCTAGGGCTGGAGATGAGAATTTGGAAATGAGTACATAGGTGGTGGTGAAAACTGAGAGGACAGGGTCTCGTGTGGAGCACGGAGAGGAAGAAGAGGTGGCTCCTACAGAATTCTGGTGAGTGTCTGAGTGTAAGGCACAGCTGGAGGACACCACCAAGGATCTCAGGAGAATCAGAGAAGCTACACTGTTAGACTGTATTCACATTTCGCATACTTCAGTATAACCGTATTAAAGGTCTTACTTTATCTACAAAATTTGAAATTCCCCCTTTCTCCCCAATTTAAAATTTTCCAAGGAAGGCATTTCAGAGCTGGTAGGTAGAATGAATTGTAATTATTTTTATGTTCTCATCATAGGGACACTTTTGCTGGTAAACAACCTTTGGTTGGATTACGTTAAATACAAGGTCATCAGGAATCCATCTTTGGCCTAAATGCCATTTCCTGTGTTTTAAGTTTCAAGGAAAGGGCCAAGTGCCTTCACTGTCAGACTATCAGTGAAAAAGACTAGAAAGTATTTATGGATTAGACAGTATAGAGGTTGTGGTAAATGTTTCAAGAATTGTTGGTAACGCCAATGAGTAATTATAAGGAATGAGAACATTGAGAAATGAATGAAAATATTGGAGATAAAGCACATAGACATGTTAAGAGGCTTTGTTGAAAAGGTGATATAGTGGATCCATGAAGATTTTTTTTAAGTCTGGAAGACTTAAGTAGGTTTGTAGGCCAAGAGGAAAATGTAGAAGTTGAATCTACAAAGAAGATAAAGATGAATTGACTGAGCAAGACCCTGGAGGTGGCCGGAAGGGCTGGGACGAGGACACTAAGTTGAGTTTCATCTCTGAACAAAAGGGAGAGGATGCTTCATCTTCCTGAGGGAAATGGGTGACTTGCAGTTGGTTAGGCTGTCTCAGTTTTCCTAAAGAGGAAGGTGGGGGCAGTAAGAGAGAGTTAAGAGGTTGCGGGAGTACCGAGAGGCTAAATGTGCATGGTGCAAGTTGAGGTCAGTTGCTGGGAAGGACTTCCAGGGAGCAAGCAGCTAACTAAGGACGAGTTATAAGATTATGTAGTCACGTTGAGGACACTGGTGAACTTACCGGTCTACGTGGTTATATTATTTCCTAGCAATAGCAGCTGTCTGGGGACGGGGTTGGGAAAGGTATTTTGTAGGATTTAGAGTCGGGGTTTGTGATGAATTGGATGTGGTAAGGCCGGTGGTGGGTCTAAGAGATTATTCTTACGAGCTGTACCCGTGGTCCAAGTTCTGGAACTTGAATGTGTGTTATTAGTCAGCTGGGAATCAGTAGGTCTAGGGTGGGATCTACAGCTCTGCATTTTTAAGCTCTCAGGTTACACCCATGCTGCTGTTCGATTACCATGTTGAGTAGCGGAGGTACAGACTTTATGGGAATGAGGCTGCGTAGGCCAGATGAGCGTTGGGGGGTCCTGTTAGGATGAAGAGTGTAGGGAAGATGAGTTGGAAGAGAATTGTGAACTGAGACTAGAAATTTTGTAACAGTTTTGAAGTTGGACAGTTCTGAGTGCTGACCAATTCCAGAATATAGTCCTGATTGTGGTTGGCTAAACCGAAACAACTCATTGATGGACACAAATTCCCGAGTAAGCTGACAGGATTTGGGGCGAAGAAGTATTACGTTCAGTTAATAGAGGCGCATGGATTAGAGGAGTGTATGGGCAGTACTGTTGAAGGGCAGTGGTTCCCATTCAGGAGGACTTTCTACAAGAGCGTAAATGGAGTGGGTGTCCCAAAGCGGCCCCTAGCTTGGAGAACGTTCCCAACCAGTTCTACAGCTTAAGAATGAGCCTTCTCCATTCCAGACAAGTGAGCACTTGAAAAGTTGTGTGTGCTTCTCACTGAATCCCAGGAGGCATTTGAAAGCAATGGTGGTTTGTGGCAAGGTTGAGGTGTGCTATCCTCTTGCTAGTAAAAGCTTATATTTTGGGTAGAAACCCAGGTAAGTTGAGGTATTTTGGAATTAATCTGATCCCAACACCCATGAAGAAACCCTGGCAGGTTCAGTTCAGTTGTTTAAGTTTCTAGGCCAGGAAACTGATTACATCCAATGGCCTTGGTTTATGGTTCTTATAGAGAGTGGCAGTGGCAATTTTCTAGTAATGGAAGTCTGACACTACTCAGTACCCTGAGACAAGGTCGGGGGGACATAGTCAAGTTCAGACATGCGTGATCTCTGCATTCTCAAAGTGAAGGTTAGAGACCCTTCCCATAGTCTGCCAACAGTATCTGTGTAAGTGGCACTAGAACTAACTCATGCATTGTATTCATTTTTAAAGAATGTTGCTGAGGAAAGTACAAGGGTGCTGTACTCCTTATATGGAGTCGTTGAACACAGTGGTACCATGAGGTCCGGGCATTACACTGCCTATGCCAAGGCAAGAACAGCGAATAGTCATCTCTCTAATCTCGTTCTCCATGGTGATATTCCACACGGTAAGATGTCTCATAAAGTTCTGGTATTCAGCATATACATGGCAAAACCAAAAAATAACAAACTTGGATCTTTCCATGTGTATTTACTTTTACATTTCCTTGACAGGTTTTGAAATGGAATCAACCAAAGGGCAATGGTTTCACATCAGCGATACCCATGTGCAAGCTGTGCCTGCAATTAAAGTACTAAGCTCACAAGCGTACCTCCTGTTTTATGAGAGAATACTGTAACAAGTTCAAGAAGTGCTTTCTGTGGAAACACACTTGTGGCTTTTATAACGGCTATAATAATAAAGAAGTAAAGACTAAATTGTGTTCACTTAAAATTAAATGCCAGAAGAAAATCATGTTTATTGAAATATTGAAGGGAAAAATACTTATAAATTTACAGTAGATTTATATTGTCATAGTGGTTGTTTCCACGTTTAGTTTCTGGAAAGGATTCTGAATTGAGTCTTCTGTGGTTACTATGTCTGGGTGGTGGGTTGTGTAACACATCAATAAAATGACTTACCCTCAAACCTGTTTTATTACTTACAACATTGTGACTTACCTACTAGGTAGCATTTTAAAAACTGTTTCAAACTGACTAGCTAATAAAACTTCACTACCAGTTGCTAATTTTAAGTGTTAATTTTATAAGCATAGCTATTTGATATTAGCAGTGGTGTATAATTGGGAGAAACAAGTATTACCTGGAATTTGGATGCCAGTGTGTATAAATAAGCTGGCATCCTACTTCTGCATTTGCTCTGTGTAAATGTTACCTGGCTCAAGGTGCACACTTTTGGGACTCTAACTGGGTACTAGGCAGCATGCCAGAGAAAGCCTGTGAACTGTCCGTCCAATAAATTCCTTCTTACCTAGTCGGCCAGTATTTGAATTGACTACAACTCTGAAAGCCGTAAAGATACCAAGGCTGTCTAAATTCCTTAAGGTTCTCTATTAGGATTTCTCTGATGTACACTGATCTTCTTGAGCTGTGCAGTCAAAGGGGAGCTATCAGTCTTAACACTCATTGATTTTATCTAAGACCCAGTCAGCCATATTGCTTCCAAAATTTTTCTGAAATACCAAAAAACAATATAAAATTCCAAAGTGTTATCCAAGGACCTTATATAACCTTATATATAACACATATAGTAAGTAGCACATGTCCCATAAAATCAGGTAATTTAACATTTTACAATGTTCTTTTGCTTTTTCAAAACGCCTTACTGAACTTGAAGAAAGATCTGCTTTATGAAAACTGACTTGCTTATTTGTACATGTCAAGAGGTATATTTTCAGTTGTATCACAAGCATCTTTGTACTTTGCTACAAGAATATAACTATTTCAAATGAGCCATTCAACAAATCATCCATTGTTAATGAAACAAGTTACTCTGAGTCTTAGGATTCCCAGAGTTGTGGGGAAAAAACACTGAAAAATCTAGTCCAGGGGTCAATAGACTTCCTGTAAATGGCTAGGTGGTAAATATTTTACGCTTTGTGGACCATGTGGTCTGTCACAACTACTCAACTCTGCCACTCCACTATAGAAAGCAGCCATAGACAATATGTAAACATGTGGCTGTATTCCAATAAAACATGCTTTTGTATGAAAACAGGTGTCTAACTACTTGTGACTTGCCTTAACCCTATCAGACCTGAGGCCCTGAACCTAACTGTCCCCTATACCTGGCTGGGCTCCTGAGCATTAAAGAAAAAAAGCCAACATGATATAGAAAAATGTTAGTTACATGCAAACAAGTGGTTAGAATAAGTTGGAACTTGGAGACATTGTAGAAAAGCGTTTTTTTCATGTACTAGGCAAAGTACCGAAAAATCGGTACAGCGGTCTGGTAGGGTTAAGTCCCACAGCTAGTTTCATTAACGAGACTGACACAGGTCATTTAGATATAGAAACAGTGGTCATCAGAACATGAGGCTTTGATAGTAACAACATGTTTATTGTATCATCCAGCCAATGATACAAACACAAAACTTAATTTAAGAACAGGAAAACATCCATTAGTTCCTAGAGTATTTACTCCTACAACCATAACCTCTGCCTACAGTAAAAATTAAACCATTCAGTCATTTTGGTCATCATCCCAGTCTTTCTTCCCACTTGGAGGCTTGGGCCCACCAGCTGGTTTTGCCATGATGATCTGCAAAATAAAAACCGGGTATCCTTAGGAACTCAACCTTTAGAATGAGGAAAAAGGACATTTTTTTCTATTAGCGTGATTCTAGATTAAGCAATCATATCAATATCAGCAATGTATTTCATAGTGCATATATAAAACACTGTAGCATACAGCTTGTTAGCTTCCAGCAGTGTGAGTCTCCTCCTTTGGTGGACATTAACAGCAACAAAATCCACACACATAAGTGAAAGGCATTATTCATTCTAAGACATGCACTTCAATAACCCAATGAGCTGAAAGTGAAAAATATCTGCATGCATCACTGGTATAAATCAGTTTGGCACCTGATTTGCTATTTATATATGAGGTTCGTCTTGCCAACCATCTTTATCCCAATTTCCTTGAGGTTTAGGAACTTTAGGTCCACCTGCCAGTTTTGCCATTATAATCTAAAGTGGTTGATACATAAACATTAATACTAACTTCAAAATTTAAAATTTCTAGAAATTATGTATGAAAACCATTCAAATAGCAGGAAGTGTGTGTTCATAAACACAACCCCAAGTACCTCGCTCCCTGGTAACTTAAAATATACCAGAAGCATACAATTTACAATGCCCACAGCCAGCATTTTCCAAGTACAACCATCCCATCTAGCATTAAAAAATCTATGTTTGGAAAAAAGGGGGGTGAGGGGGGATAACAGCTCTGTGCTTAAATAAATTTGGGGAGAAGCTAAATTAGTTGGCTTTCCTCAAAGTAGAACTCTCAAACTTTAATATAAATTCAGACTCTCAAAAGTGGAAACAGTATCTGTTGCTTTCCAAATGTATGATTAAGAGATTAAGAGATCTTTCTTATTTTGGTTTGTGTCTAAAGCAACACAAACTAAAATATCTTCTCCAAAAGATTCCACATGCCTTTTCAGAAGCTTCTGTAAGAAATCTAAAACCTGGAATTCCTGGAATGCCATTTTACTAATTGAGGGTTAACTTCAGATTGAATTAAAGGCATTAAATATAATTTTAGAACCAAATGCAGCTTGAGTCTTGTACCTGGGACAGGAGTTCTCAAACTCTGGTGGACATCACACAAGGTCAGACAATTAATTTCCAGAACTCATCCTAGAAAAAGTGCTACATACCTCAGTGCTGAATATCACTATGGTCACCTTCGAAGTACTCCCCTTGGGAAGCTATGCATTGACACCAATGCCTAGTCCACCCTTCAAAGCAATTTTGGAACTCTTTTTCTGGAATAGTCATCAGAGCTGTTGTTCTACCCAAAATCTGACAATTAAGTTTGCAAAATTGCCACCATGCACTTACATTGGCAGCACTGTACAAACAACTCCAGAAGGTGTCATAACCTTGCCAAGAGCATGGTGGCAAGTCTGCGAACTCAGTTATCAGATTTTGGGTATGACAACAGCTCTTATGGCCATTCCAGAAAAAGAGTTCTAAAACTGCTCTGAAGGGTGAACTAGGCGCTGGCATCAAAGGTGATGATAGTGATATTCAGCAATGAGGTATGTAGCACTTTTTCTATGATGAGTTCAGGAAATTAATTGTCCAACCTTATTTAACCACACAGCACACTTATTTGAAACACTGCTGGGCCTCCTTCCAGAGTTTGTGAATCATAAGTCTGGGGTGGACACAAAAATCTGTATATTTAATAAGTTCTTAGGTGACACTGATGCTGTTGATTTGTGGACCAGTGAAAGAGACATTTGAAGAACGATTAATCCAGCCCCATGTTATCCAATGCTTAAAATTTGATTTGCAAGTTTATACATATATATGTGTATACACACACACATACATATACATATATATATATAATTACACAAAATTGGATACAACTGTCTTTTAAAAGAAGTACAAACTCATTATCGTAACACCAACTGGTGGGTCCTTCCCATCCCTAGTTTATGTATAGTGTGCAAAGACTAGGAGCACATGACAATGAATACCTTCCTCTGCCATAAAACAAAAAGTACTTAATACACTGATATAAAAACACCCTATTAATAAATCCAGTACACAAACATTGTTCCATTTTTGGTTATCTTAAGGTAGGAAAAACTTCCTTTTACTGAGATGAAATCTGTCATCGGATCCTTACTGTGTATGCTTAAATTCAATTTCCACTTATGAGTGGCTTTTCCCAGTATTAATCTGGCATGATTTTCACTTAATGAAATTTACACTGTGTTTCTAGCAATTACAATTTTCCATTAAGTACTTAAAAATGCCCCATTCCTTAATAATCACTTACAGAATTTTATAAGAAAATGAATTTCATTATTTTTACTAGAAAAACAGCTCCTTAAAAAATTACAAATTCTGGTTTATCTCTGAACCCAGAACAGTCTCTACCACTTTTCCTATTTGCCACAATCCCCCCTCCCAAAAAAAGACACAGAAATACTATGATTTTTAATACATTTAAGATCTTTTGGCGGTACCTCAAGACATAATCTGTCATTGCAGAAAAAATTTTAAACAGCCAGGCCCTATCATCTCCATGGACAACTACAAGTTTTATGTCCTTGAAGTTGGTAGTCTGCAATGCCTTTTTCAGGCCTTTATGGTCCCCCCATATTAATATTACATATTAAACTTCCTCTCCGGATTGTAAGGGGTTCTTAGGCTAAAAACAGTCCAGAAACTATGAATCTAAATTAGTTTCCAGTTTAAAAATGGCAAAGGTTTCTTTTACCACAAAGGTCTTTGTTTTAAATGAGTTGAAATACATTCGAAACAATTTAAAACTGTAATGGTCAAGAAAAATAAAAATGTTCTTTAGGGAACTTGAGCGTCTCTCAGATGAAGATAAAGGAATATCCCTCTGAGTAGAATAAGAACTGTTGCTATGTTCTAGTTCCATGAAAATGTACCATTGAACCATATGAAAATTATTTTCAAGACCAAAATTTCATTTCTCACTCACCTGATCCACTCTAAGAACAGTGACAGCAGCATTGGTGGCCAGTTTGATAGCCCAGTATTTTCCCAAGTAAGTATCTAGAATACCAGTCTCCAACATGTCCTTTACAGCAGGAACTTCAGCCTGTCAACACAAAATTTTCATTCTTTCACTTTAAATTCTTTTATGTGAAAATGTTTATACTCAAAAACTCGTGAATCCTTAAATACTAGAAAAGTAACTGGGCAAAAAGTACTACCCTACTCACCCTATAAAACAAAAGGTTATTAAAACAGAAGGAAAACTAAATTCTCTATTAAACTATGTACTAAAAGCTAACTTACAAAAATAATTTGCTTACAAATCATTTTCTAACTAGTTTTCACTTTAAACTTACTATTTCTATTTTTAGGTTTACTCAGAAAAGAATTTAGGTTCATAATGTTTTCCATAAATACCTCAATATCTAATCCAACATTTTTATTTCCTTCTTGATGTACTGCATAAAGTTTGGAGATCACTTCATTGGCCTTAACCCCCGAGTTTTCGGCCAGTGCCCGGGGAATAGCTTCAAATGCTTCAGCGAACTTCTTAATGGCATACTGTTCAAGTCCAGGACACGTCTAAAACAAAAATGACTTTAGGATTATATTCTGTTCAAGTAGCAAGAAGAAACTCAATTTACACTGAGAAAGCCATACCTCTCCATAGGATGTGATCTGTTTGGCTAACTCAATTTCTGTTGCTCCACCTCCAGGTACAAGACGCTTATCCTGCAATGTGTAGTCCCGGAAAAACAAAACAAAACAAAAAGGATGTCACTAGGAAGCTAAGTGTAGTAATTTGGGCAAATTATCTTACTGTACATAAGACCAAAGTTATGAATGGGGCTGTCCTGTTACCTTACACATAGGACTGAAAATAGTGGCTTAGGCCACTGAAGGTATTCTTTTAAAAACCATAAACTATCTCTTTGAAACAGTATTTTTAAAAAGGCTTGCTTTGCTGTTTATTCCTCTGCACGATCATTTTTAGAAAACTAACATATTCACAATAAACACCTAAGTCTAGTCTTAAGTAAAAAGGGTGCTTTGCTTTACGCAGCCATTCATTTTGAAGTTCTCAAAATGTTCCGGAGTCTGCTGTAATTTTGAGACCTTGCAAATTACTCAATTAAGATTACTGCTAATACTGACCCTTGTGAGAACTTTGAAAGTATTAACACCATCATCTACTGCCCTTTCTACATCATCCATCAGATTGTCCGTGGAGCCTCGAAGCACTATGGTAGAAATGGCACCATCCTCCTTTTCTGTCAATAAATTAAACAGTATCTGGGGATTAGTAAAAGAAAACGAACACCCACACTTACATAAACACACTGTACCATTCTTACATACCATGCTTAAAAACGACCACCTGTGTGTCTCCAACTTCTGAGAGGTAAACGTTGTCACAATGTCCCATTTCTTCAAGAACAGGAGGAGTCTGTAAAAAAGGTGACTGCTGTGACAACAGTGACTCAAACAGGCCGAAATTACCTTACGTCATCCAAAATGCATACCAGTCTGGGAAGAGCAGTAGCACCCACTGTTTTACACAGCCTTCTGAGATCCCATTTTGAGTTCAGCCTCAAAAAACAAAACAAAACAGAACTTAATAGAAGTTTTAATTTCATCAGATACAATAAAATGCATAAAATTAAACAGAAAACTGTACACTGATCCCCATGTCACATTTTTTTGACCATGAAGATTCAAGTTCAGAAAGGGTCTGGATTGTACCAGGTAACCCAGATACAGGTATTCATGGTATTATTCTAGAATTGAGAGAGTTTAAGTCTCTTTAAGATGTCAAAGGTTTATAGCTTTAAGATACAAGGGAAGCCTGGATGTGTAGAAAACTTTTGCTTTAATTTGGGTAATCTTTACATTACATGAGGAAGAGAACAGTGATTTACTCTGCACATCACATCGGGTGCTAGGAGAGGTTGGACCAGATAGGCAAGTTGTCTAGGTTCCTCCTAAATGCATTCATGGATTACGTTCCTGACCCCAGACGCCAGTTGACTGCATCAGGCTTGTATCTGGTCCCCTAAGCTGTTCCTTTTGCCTAGGATGCTTTCCCCTCAGCCTCTTCAAATAATAACATCTGCTGACAGATCCTTCAGCTCTCAGCTCAAGTTTTCTCCCTCCCTAGATTAAGTTAGCTTCTTTTGCTATTTCTGTTTTTAGAAGTCTTCATATTATGTTGAATTTGTTTAGTGTTTCACCACCAAGAGCTATTTACAATACAGGTTAATAGAATGATGCAGTTGTCTTACCTCACCAACATGATATTGTATTTGTTTGCATAATGAAGAGCCATGTCTGCCACTTTGCCACCTGTTACGACGACATTTGCACCGGTATCAGCAATAGCTTTGACTTGTGCTTCCATAAGATTTTCTTCTCCCTTACTAAAATTCATCAATTCTTCAGCAGTTTTTATCAATACCGTTCCCTAGCAAAACAAGCAAGCACTCTCTTTAAAACATTTTACTGTTTTGATGTTCAAAGTCAGAGTACAGCATCTTACTGAAGAAATTAAAGATATGGGAGAAAATATAAAGATAAATATACATGTCTTATGATGGAGAATATAAAATCTGTATGAAGAGAAACTCAGCTTGTTCGTAGACAAACCCTCTCCCCAAACTGATGCATTTTCTCTTTGACAAGTACTTTGGTGAAAAAATTGAAGAAATACCTTAATTTTAGTATGTTGGGCTGGTGTCCCAGCATTTGTCTTTTGACAATGTCAACTAATACACCAAAACAATGTTGTGCTTCTCAACTTTTTCTTGAACGTGGACTAAATGACCAATGCCTCCACCCTGACACCTGTCAAGCTTTTAAAACCATCAACTAATTTCAAAACTTCTAGACATGAAGTCAAAAGAGCCCTTACAAACATAAAATTCAAGCTTCCTAACATGTATTTTTAAATTTTAAAAACTTATTAATCACAAATTATATATTTTTGTTACAGGATGCTACAGAATCTCAACATTATTTTAAAAACATTTTCATGAAGAATACAAAAGTACTTACTTGCTGAAGACATTAAGTTTTATTAGCAGTCAAGAGTTGTATGTTACAATATAAACAATACTGCCACCATGTAGATTCTAGTACTTAGTATTTGTTTTGTTGTTTTTTTTTTTTTTTTGGTGAGGTAGCTCCCTGGCTGGGAATCGAACCCAGGCCACAGCGTTGAGCGCTGAAGCCTAGTCACTACACTACCAGGGGACTCCCAGTATTTAGTATCTGAATAAGATATGCAAAGAACATAAACAGGATTTTAAAAAATAGATATGATACTGTCGTTCCAATAATTATACAGGATTCACTGGATTAAGAGCAAACTCCACCTCAAAACTTTAGAATCATGAACAATCTGAAAGGGCACCCTCAACTTTTTACCTTTAATTTTAGAAGCTTGGAGCGACATACCTTAGTTTCTGTTATCGTGCCATCGAAAGGGCAGGAGTACACTGCTATTTTTGCATCTCTGACAGATGTCACGTCACCTTCAGTTTCCTTCTTAAAGACCATGCCATGCAACACTGAAGAGGAGTGGACACCAGAGCCCTAGGAGGCAAGGGCCAAATCACCAGTGATCTCATGAAAAGAGCATTGGGGCTAAGCTGCTGATGCTGCAATATACCAAAAATACCCTTTTCTAAAGTGAAGTAATACACCACAGTGGTAAGTGACTCTGGCGGGTGAGTGGGATGGTGGACATACAGCACACACGTCTGCTCGGGGCAGAAATTACCGTGGGAATGAAGCACTACTGTGGGAGGCAGGGAAGAGGAGAGGTCCTGCAGCATACCGGGCACAGCCAACGATAGAGTAACTGCTCTAAGCCATTCACTCACTCATTAACTAAGTCCTTGCTGCCGACTTACCAGGCACAGCTGTCAGTACTGGGAACACAACAGGGAACAAAAGCAAACTTTTGTTCTGGTTATCACAAGCTTACGCTTTAATAGGCAAAGGCAGCCGTATATGGAAGGAGTCAGGAAACACATGGCACATATTCGCATACATCTGTACACAGATACATGGCTAACACATGTACTCAGGCAAGCTAAACTCGACTGTATACATTATCACATGCCAGTGAGCAAAATCACCATTAAGTTACAGGTTTTACTATATTGAGCATGCAAATTTATATAAAAAATATACTCACTTCTATACTAACATAAAAGTGAATTTTACAGTGCAGCATAACAACTTGCACCCCATTCAAAACATCCTTCTAAGCTCAATGCTGTAATTCAGCATTTTTGAAGCATAGAAAAAATAATTATTTTGTTTATGCACTAGTCTCAGCCTTCAAGCTGTCAGGGAAAATAGCTATAAGCAGATAACGTCAACACACTTTTAAATTTAATTGATAGTAGTATTACAACCTAGCAAAATCAAAACATTATATAAATGATGCTTCAAAAGGTAGAAAGTCCCAAGTGTCCAAAACCTGAGGTAAAATTTAAGTTTACATCAACGCAATGTTTTTTCAAAAGAACAACTGACCAACCTATATAACAACACTGATGCATTTTCTAAACTTACCAGAATCTTGCAAACTCTGATGTTATCAACATTGAAATGGCCGGAATCAGGAAAAATCGACACTGTTAAGATGAATTGAGACAACGGAGAAAATATCTTAATATACTAAACCATTTTTATTTTGGAATCTTTACATTTACTGATATTTACTTACCACATGCTTGAGCAATAAGCTTGGCCAGAAAGACTTCATTACCATACTGTTTACTCATTACGGAGGTACGAAGTAGGGATGACACTTCATCAATGTCACGAAGATTTTTTGCAGAACAACATACCAAATCAGGAAGAATTTCATGGGCTTTTTTGCAGGCTATTTCATAACCTTCTATGACCTCAAATGTAAAGAGCAAAAACATTTCTTAAAATGATATAATTTTGACATGACTTAAAGTAGCTTATTTTGGTAACCCAATGAATATGGATTATTTATTTTCAACATAAAACAACAAAGCGTACTTCCAGGATAACATTCACAGCAGAGCCTACTAATTAAGTGTAGGCTCTAGCAACCAGCCAACTTTGAATGCCTACTGCCACTGACTGGCTGTAAGGTCTATGGCAAGGTTTTTTAACTTAAGCCTCACTTCATCTAAAATAAAATGGGACTAGTTTTAATAGGCCTCACTCATATCACCTGCAGTGAAATACTGCAAGTTAAGCAGTGGAAGGTAGCATGTGCAGGCATGTGTACAGGCAAAAATTAAATAGGAGTACGTGCTAAAACGGACACTTACCTCCGAAACTGACAGGCCAATCCTCAGCAGCTCTTCTGCTAATTCCAGAAGAGCTCCAGCGAACACCAGAACAAAGTTTGTGCCGTCTCCGACCTCCTGCTCTTGCATGTGAGAGGCCATTACGATCATTTTTGCAGCAGGATGCTGTACCTGGTAGAGGTGTGTGAATTTACATATCAAAGTTAGCAACTGATCTTTCGCTACTTACAGTGTGGTCACAGGCAGTGACCCATATCCCTCCAGGCCCCTCAGCACAAATGCAGCACAGTCCGTGCAAACAACTCCAAAGCCACCTGCTTTTGGTTCAGTCATCTAGTATGTGTATCTCCACACATAAGGTTCAGAACATTATTTACATTAAAAAAAAACAAAAAACAAAAACAAAGTAATTCCAAGCACTAAACCCAGGCATTTTTTAAAAAGACTCTAGAACAGCTAAAAGCCATCATTTAACTTAGTCATAAATTTCAGTTTCTATGTATTCTTATTTTAAAGGGTATTGATTGTGGTTTAAAAAAGGAAATACAAAATATTCCTTATCAAGAAAGTATATCAAAATTTTAAGTGTTATTTTCCTTAGGATTTAGATACTTTTTGAGAAACCAGCAAGGATTAACAACTGGTAGCAGTGAGAAAACTAAAAAGTGGGTGTTAGTTTTGAGCTTTCCCATTCTATTTGAGTAAAACTCCTGAGAACATCACAGTGTACAACAAAACAATGACAAATCCCTCCACAAGTATCTTGTGGAGTTTAATTTCTTGTTTTGTTCGCTGTATTATTTTAAGACTATATTATTTAAGAAGTTAGAGAAATGTTAACACATCCACGGTTTCATTAAATGAATTAAGTACTGGTGCTTCAAGAGCGAAGTTCAGGAAAATCCCTCTGGTCGGACATATTCTTCAGTTACAAAAATGCAAATGAGGAGGGCTCTCAATGTGTTCAGGTACAGACTTTCCTCCTAACTCTACTGGCAGTATCTATCCTAAAGACGCTATAGAATCAAAACTGCAGTTGCACAAAACAAAATTACACTTACTGAACTGTTTACTTTCACAAAACCAAACAAATGTTTTGCTTTTTTTTAAAAAAAAAAACAGTTTTAAGTATCAGCTGTTTCTGCACTACAGAATAATTCATAATTCACTTTAGTGTTACACACTATAGAACAAGAAAACATACTCAATTTGGTAAGATTATTAGCACATATACTTTTATCATAATAAATCCCTCCATAAATAACTTAGACATTGAGTGGCTAAAATGCTGAACCTAAAGAGAACTCTTTTTTTATAATTAGAAAAAGCTATACAATAAATTTGTCAAGCTGGAAAAAAAATGTCCCTTATTATTCAATCTGAAGAAGTTTCTTCTAAGTTAAAATATACTTAATTTGTGATGTCATCAAAACATCTCTACCTTTTCAAAAGATGTTACTTACCTCTAGCTCTCTTAAAATAGTCGCTGCATCATTTGTCACAAACAGCTTCTCCAGGTGGTTGATAACCATTTTATTCATTCCTCAAAAATAATAGTTAGAAAAACAAAATCATTAATACTCAAATTCTCTCCAAATATCCAGGAAAATCTATTAAAAAATATAAATTTGTATGCACTTGTTAAAATAACATTGAAAGACCTCGACACACACAGTCTATTCTTTACAATTCTCTCACAACCCCATGGCTCTCCCTGACTGCATGCACATGTTCTTTCATTCCTTCCTCATCTCCTATGTTCATTAGGGAGGATGCCAACCTTGTCTCTCTTCCATTCAATAAATACAAATTCTATTAACATGTACAAAGAGCAAAATATTCTACTTAAAAGTATATTTAGTTTTTGGTTATTCCATAACTCCGTGTCAATTAAATTCAGCCGATAGTAAGAGGCAAGAGAGAATTTTCTGCCTTAAATCATGTCACTTCATATAAAACAACAGTTCAGCATTTCTAACAACAAACATTAGGCACTGTCTCAATGGTGAAAGAACCATAAAGTAACATTTTGATTCCCATTTTTCTAAAGATATCTGAACTGCTATTAAAAATCGGAATCACTGTACTGATGTCACTAAACTATGAAATAACTTTTAAAGCCATACTATTATATGATGGGTAAACTCAATTTACATATAATACTCTCACAGTAAGTTTGAAAGAGCTAGTACACAAAATTCCATTACTGTATCTTTTAAAATACAATTTTAGAAATTACCATTTGGTCCATACGCTGTACGAGTAGTTTGGGCAAGTTCCTTGCAAGCCTGTATGTTCCTATACACAGCCTCTTCTAATCCTGAAAAATGCTGTAAAAGAACTTCTAATTAGACAGGACAGTGAAACACAGTAACTTTCTTCTTCTGTAAAATGGGGGTAATAATAATGGTACCTAACCTCACTAGACTGTTGAGACAATCAAGTAAGATTTGTATATGTAAAGCACAGTGCTTGGTATTGATAAATGATCTATGAATTTGCTCACCAGTTTAATAGATAAAGACATTTTCAGGAATCACTAGTACCTACTTACATTCAAATTTAATGACTATAATTGTTTTAATGTAGTGAAAAGTGCAGAGAAGAGTGCTAAGATTGATGGGAGAAAGCATATGAGCTATGTCAGGTAAAAACACCCTTTGTTTTATCAGTACTTTCTGACTAAAAGTTGAAATGTGGTATGAATACCTTTCTAATTGTGTTAAGAGCCTGAGCATTTTAAAGCTAACAGTTCTGTGTTCACTGGCAATTCCCACTTAACATATCTGGCCCCCAAATGTTTAAGGACTAAATTATACAGACTTGAATTCCAATGTGTACATATGGAAAAATTGTTCAATCACTCACAGTACTAACATTCTCAAATGTTATACTGGACTTCTTTTAGACTTGTGATTTACTTGTGGCCTCAGATAGGTTTCCTGAGCCTACTGTTCATGTGAACATTTTTCTAGATTCCAGAGCTGCTTGGCTTAACACAGCAGGCATTAGCCACATGTGACTAAATTTTATATAATTAAAGTTAAAAATTCAGTTTCTCAATTGCACTAGCCACATTTCAAGTGCCCAGTGGCTACATGTGGGTACCCTACTGGATGATGCTGACACCCATTTCCACCACTGCAGAAAGTTCCATCAGACAACACTGTTCTAGAATATAAGGTGTGGCTTTATAATATTCATAAAAGGAACTGTGATCCAAACGAGGTTAATAACCACAGCTTTAGAAGTAGTGTCTTCAGCAACAAGGGCTGGACTCTTAGAGTACTGTTGGCTGATCTCTTGCCTTACACTCTTGCTCCCCTTCCACACCCATTCCTGGAAGAACCACCATCTCTGATTATAAATCAGATCCCATCAAGCCCTTATACGATTTCCCACAACTCTTAGGATAAACTGTGAATCTCTCTCCTCAGAGCTACAAGCCCCTACCTGTTCTGGCTCTTAGCTACAGCTCCTCTAAATGCATCTCTTACTCTTCTTGCCTTCCCTTGGTAAGCTTCAGCCCCATCACCTTTCTGTTCCAACAGCTCAAACTCATTCCATCCTTAGTATTTGTACCTTCAGTCCCGAACACTTCCCCCTTTAATCAGGTTCTGTCTCGCACTCAGCACTGAGCTGAGTTCTTTTCTGAACATCTTAATTTGTTCTAGCTATCCTGACTCCCTTTCTTTGGCAGTAGATTTTGTAACTTCCTGTCATTTTCTACAATGGCACTGTTTATTTCCTTTATCATTATTCTAAATTATCCTTTTTGTGATCATGAATCGTATCTGCCTCACAATAAAAACTATGAAGTTTTCAGCCTGACTTTTTCTATAAAGTAGGCAGTAGATGTCGTTTCCCTAAAATTGAACAACGCTGCTCTGTATTTCCTCAATTAAACACAGGAAATTTGAGGGGACAAAAAAAGAAAAGACAGACCACTCTTGGAACACAAATTTATCAGCAATGCATTAAAGCGTTTTTAAAAATTATGCTCTGGAAATAGCGTTCAAGGTCTGACCATAAAACAAAGCAGTTTTACTTAGGCCAGGATGTCAGCCTGGGGGTTACAACACAAAGGTACCATCTAGTGGTAAGTTTTACATCAAGCTAACTAACCCAAGTTTGGACCATAACCCATTTGGGATTGTAAGTATCTGTCCTACTACAACGCATGACTTATACGAAATAAATGGGGAGCCGCCTGTTATATTTCTCACTTGAAAAGCTGCTAAGAACTGATCCTGTTCCTCTCCTCTCTGTATCACCCACTCCTTGAACTATGAGTCAATCGGCTTAACAGTTCCCAAAACAATTTCATGTACGTTATTCGACTTCACCTTCACAACACCTTGAAGAATGGAGAGTCCAATCGGCCCCGTTTTACGGATGGAGGGAAAACGCTCGAGCTGCTTTGCGCTTGCCCAGTTAGTTAACGTAGGACAAGAATCGTGCGGCCCTGCCCCTAACCCACCGCCCCTGACCCCTCGAAGCTCCCCAGGGTCGGACAAGTGCACAGATGGCCGCGGGCCTCCACGGCCGAGCCCGCCCGACAACACCTCCCTTTCTGGAATCTTCCCCTCCTCTAAACGCTGTGCCCCGGGAGCACGCCCGGCCCGTTAGTAGGCCCTTCTCCCCTTCTGCTTGGCCGCGGCCGCCGCAGCCCTACGCCGACTCTCCCGCCTCACTCCCCGTTTCTCCATTCCTTACCTTCGCTCCATCCTTGAGCATCTGGGCAAAGCCCGGGGCTTTGGGGACGTGAAGCGCCATGACGAGACTGCAGGGAGCCGTACACGCGCCTCCTCGCAAGATCCCAGAGGCAGCGAGGGACACGCACAGCCTCCTGGGAACTCAGCGTCTGCGGCCTCACGCTCCTCCTATCGCTCCCGCTAGACCCGCCCCTTCTCCCGCCGCCCGTAGACAGCATCGCGAGATACCACAGTTCCCGCAGCCAGGACCAAATTGACGATCCTCGATTAGGTCGATCGATCGGGCCGATCGCGGAGCGCGCCTTCGGTCTTCGAGCCTGCGCACGCGCGGGCGGCCCAGACCTTTGTGGCTTGCTCGTAACTGTCCCCACTGTGGAGACTTCAGGGTGAGGACATTGGAGTTTTGCTATTGCTGACCTAGAAGCCACGCCTCCCTCCTAATATTAATTTCCAAGTAATCTTCCAGACGCACTAGTAATATCAAAACAAACTCATGTGTTTTATTTTCAAAGATAGAGTTATTTTTAATAATATGTTAACATGGGATGGGTTTATTAGTTATTTTTTAAATTAATAAATATTTAAAATAGTTTTAGTTTATAATACAGGAAATATTGATAACTATAACTCACATAAGTGAAAGCTATTTGAGAAGATAAGCAATTTGTAAGAGTGAAGAGGTCTTGAGACTGAAAAATTAGAGAACCACTGCAGTAGATCAGTCGTGAACGGTAGTAGAACAACTCAAGATTTTTCTCATAATTAGCTAAGAAATAAAAACTGTCATCCATCTGACTCAGAATATTACAACCATCCCAAAACCAAACTGAAAGGGGTTAAAAAATGACATCTGATAAACTTTAATTAAAAAAATGACTAGTCAAATCTTGATAAGGACCATGGAAAGTTAACTTAAGAACAAAACAATTGACGAATCAAATTTCCATGGAAAGTTTATAATAAAAAATTGATCTTAGGGAGTTCCCTGGTGGTGTAGTGGTTAGGCCTCGGTGCCGTCAACGATGTGGCCTGGGTTCGTTTCCCAGCCAAGGAACTACCCACATAAAAAAAAAAAACAAAAACTAAAACAAAAATTGATCTTACAATTGATTTTAGTAAATTAAAAAGGAAATGGAAAAATTGAAATTAATTAAAATCTGTATAGTAATTTATCAAGAAATTGAATTCATTTAATTGCTGAGAAGAATGCTTTTTAGATGAAAATTTATTAATTTTGTGTTGTTTGGGTTAAGTTGTATTCATAATTACAGAATCAAAGCCTCAGGAACAAAATTTCCACTGGATTCAAATAATAAGTCAATAATCTTTGCCTAGAAAAGAAAAGAAACACAAGTCCTTCATGTGGCTACAGGCCTAGGTTTTGGCCCATGCTTACTTCACATGTATCTTCTTGGTTTTCCAATGGGTCTTTTGCCCACAATAGACTGAATATTCATACTGTTTGCTTTGCTCTTCAGCATCAGGACCTTTGCCTTTGCTGTTCCCTCTACCCAGAATGCTCTTCCATTTCCTTTTGGCTGAGTTAATTCTACTTCAGTAAAAATACCCTTTCATTAGAAAGTCTTCAGTGACTCCCAGGCTATTCCCTGTTAGTCATTGTCATAAGTTCTCTACTTCTCCTTTGCAACATTTATCTCAGTTGTTATGACAAAACTATTTCTAATCTTTCTCAACCACTAGGAAGTTACTGTGTCGCCAGCACCTGACAATGGGAATTGCATGGACTAGAGTCTCAATGGATAATTGTTGAATGGACAAACACATGATCAAATGGGTGTCCAGAAGAGGGAGGTGTGGCCTTTGTTCATTTTATCCAGATGTACATGCTGTAAAAGCAGCGAAAATTACAAAATAATTAGAAGGATTTGCCCAGGAGTTTGCAAAAGGTCAAGGAGACTGTAGGTTTCTGTTATTTTGATTCAAGAGCCCAGGACCCTCATGTTAGGTGCCAACTGAAAACATGGCTTTTAGCTCTCTGTCCCTTCAACTCCCTGTATTCAGGGGGAAATCCACTCTTTCCCTGGGGATGTTTAACCGACTCAGGACTCTGATAACCAGTCATGAGTATTTCCACTGACTTTGTTTCTGTTTTTTTCCTCTTTCTTTTGTTTGTCACTGTATCCTTATTTAATTTTACTAACTCCATTAAATCTGTAGTCTGGCTTTCCTTCCCTCCCCTCCATTTGTATTCTTTACTTCATGTCACTATATCATCTAGTTTTCACAAATTTTCCATCAAAATTCTTCCTTGGTTTTGGATTTTATGATTCACATTATGTTGGTTTATTCTTTTACTTCAATTTCTTTTTTGTGAAAAAAATACCTGTTTTTCTTCATATATTTAAATATATTTTTATCAAATTTCTTTGGGCTTACGAGGCTCCCTATTTCCCTCTCTGAGTTTGGAAACAATTACATGAGAGTCAGGCTGCTGAGATTCCATAACTGCA
Organism: Lyroderma lyra; assembly: GCA_004026885.1. Classification (NCBI taxonomy): domain Eukaryota; kingdom Metazoa; phylum Chordata; class Mammalia; order Chiroptera; family Megadermatidae; genus Lyroderma; species Lyroderma lyra. The sequence continues at coordinate 406,868 of PVJL010000339.1, read as the reverse complement.
CTTGGGAGACACGGCATAGCATGAAAGCCCAGATGTGCTGGTCTGTGATCACTGCTCTGCACGGACTTGGAGCAGAAAAGAAGACAATACACGTTAAATGGGTTAACTCTGTTAATTTAGAAATAAAAAGCCCAAATGAGAGCCAACTAACATTTATTTAGTATCAAAGATAATTACAGTGAGGGGAGGACAGATTCAGGTAGAAACCCTAATAGTGTCCTAATACAGGGTGAAGGCAGAGGGTTTTTAGAGAAAAGGAAGGAGGTAATTACAGGAATAAAAGAAAGAAATTGCTATTGGTGGTAACAAGCTAAGTCTTTAGCCATACTCACAGGTGGCTGATTACTGACTCTGTCTTCAGAAAGAGAGTCCGTAATCATCGTACTTACTTACAAGCTGTTTGTAAAGCAGCGTTGCTTTGGCTCAGTTGAAAGGTTATTTTTCCCAGTTGAAATATTCCAAAGTTTCAAGGAACAAGACGTGCAAGGCAGTTCCTCTGGAATGGCTGCTTGAAATCCATTTTAAAATAGCTCCATTTATGTCATTTTTTCACAGCTTCATGTAATCAAGAAAGGTGGCCCCATATCAGTCACCCACAGCAAGGATTTTGAGGCAAGGGGTTCAAAGAGTCTTGGGCATTTGATACTTTCAATTGAGTAGTTGATGTAGCTTTCAGGAAGTTTCTGGGACAAACAATGAAGTTATGGGCAACTTTTGTCTTTCTGAGTCAGTGTTTCCAGGAATAAAGTTATTGATGAAGACATTGGAAGAATAAAGTCATGTTAATGTTCACAGCAAGTTGTGTGGGTATAGATGGTTGCAGTTGTCACTGCTGATGCTTTTTCTAGTGATGAAGGGTATCCTCTCTGGTTGGTTGAGTCTCTTGTGAGCTCAACATTGGGACTGGTGACTTGGTCCAGAGAGCCTGTTCATTTCCTCTACCCCACATCCTGTCGGCGGACGCCACGCTTGATTCAGAAGAGGGAGATAGGTTGGTGCTGAGTGCACACAGGCAGAGGCAGCGTTTGCTGATAGCACTCCTCATGCCATGCCCAATACATCTCTTCTCTATTTTTGGTTGTTTACAGGAGGTTGCTTCTCTTCCATGGAGAAATTTTCTCTACTAAAATATGGTATAGTTGTGGCCTTAAGATAAGGTTCTTACACTGTCTTATTTTAAAAACTTAAAGCAAACTGACTTGTAACTGTCTGATTGTATTAATCATTTGACTGCAGGCCTCTTGACTCTTAGGTTTTATTTAGGTCCCTCTTTTCCTAGTTACAGGGGGAAAAAAACTTCCACAGAGTTAAGCGCGTGCCAGTTATGCTCACATTTTTCAAACTTTTTGGGGTGTCGAGGGATGGTGGCTACCAAACTCTCTTAGTTTGCTCAAGCTGCCATGACAAAATAATCATAGACTGTGTGGCTTAAAAAATAGAAATTTATTTTCTCATAATTCTGGAAGCTGAGAAGTCTAAGACCAAGGTGCCAACAAGGTAGGTTTCATTCTGAGGCCTCTTGGCTTGAAGGCAGCCACCATCCTGCTGTGTGCAAGATCTTCGATGTCACTTCTTATAAGAACATTAATCCTGTTGTATCAGGGCATCACTGTTACGACCTCATTTAACCTTAAATACCTCCTGTAACCCCCATCGCTAAATATAGTTACATTGGGAGTTGGAGGAGTAACATATAAATAAGGGGAGAACACAATTTGGTCCCTAGCATCCTTATTCTTATAGGAACTTTTTTTACCTGATTAATTTCTCTGCTCAATCAGATGAAATTTCCCTTGATGCGTATATTGCTCTAATCAGATCACCCACTGTCTGGGTGCTGGGCCACATTTCTGTCACCTTTGGACTTTCATTAATTTTATAAACCCCAAAGCAGGAAGAACCATTTAAATACCTGATCTGGTAAAGAACAGATGGAGACATACCTCAAACTCAAACCACTGACAAATACAAGACTTACCTTCCCCTGTGCCACTTCTATGGGGACCTCAAGAACATGTTGAATGGTAAATTCCTCACCCTGTTCTTTTGCACACAGAGGCTGCTCATTCTGAATGGTAGCACATGGGAGCAGTGGTGTATGAAAAGGCTCTTTGAGGTTGCAAGGAAAGGAAAGTGCATTTATTAAAGATTGCAGAAAAGTAAGAAATGACACAACTGTCCTCGAGCCAGAACTTTTTTATGAATACCAAGGGGTCAGTGTCTGAGCTGCCATTCTCATACCTTAGTGTATCTGTCTCTATGGCTTCTACCAACACGGCCTGTGCTTCTCTTCATTTCTTTTCTCTTTTCCTTCTCTCCACGCTTCAACTTGCTTCCTTTTTTCTGTGTGTCTCGGCTTCCTCGCCCCCTTCAGGTGGGTCTGTGTGTTTGATATTTAAATATCCTAAGAGAGAAGATTTGGTTGGTTCGGTTTATTGCTAGCCAATGAAAGGGCCCCAGGTTCTGCTGAATTTTCAAGCCAAGGGTCCTACAAGTCTCTGTGGCTATCTTGGCCTAAATGAGAATTCCTGGTACACTCCGTGGTGACTGGAGGGGATTGGGGAGGGGTCAGGATCATCTATAATCTTAGTATAAGGGATTCTTTGAGGGTCTTTTGTTTCAAAGTGAGCTGTGAGCGAGGCCTGCATTGAGTAGTCCAGACTATCTCAAAGAAATCTGTATGGATTTTGTTTTTAACAGCCTCATCAAATCCTTTAGGGAATGAGGTGGGGTATAAATATGTTTTTTAAAGTGCTGATTTATAAAATTTACAGATGGTTTGGGGATGAGTAAAGGGCTAAGAAGTCTCACTTCAGAGTAATTTCTCTTGTTTTGTATTTTTTTAAAAATAAATTCAGGAAGAGGAATTGTAATTTTTGCACGACAACCACTCTATAAGTAAGTAGCATGGCACCAACGTATAAAACAAGCTTAAGACTATCTTATATTGCTGCACATTGATTCCATTGAAAACAATAAGGGGAATAAAGAATCATTGCAGATGTTTTTCACCTTAAGTTACACACACTACTTGATTTGTGTATGATGCTTCCTGCTTTCTTTTAGGTACTCAGCCCACGAGCCAGTACTTATTTTTGTGGTGGGATTAGTAAGGATGCTTGGTGGTTCAAGTGCTTATTAGCCATCGTCATTCTCACTGATCCTATTCTTAATTTTCGGCTATTTTTATGACAATGATTTCCACTGGGATTTTCATTAGGGTCAGTCATTAGTCTCAGGGGAATAAAATTAAGGAAGGATCTATTTATGTAGTGGTTGGCTAGAGCAATTACATTTTCTCATTGCTATTTGATGTGGCTGTTTTCTATTCACTCTTCTGACCATGCCCACTTGCACCACCAAGGTGAAAGTTAAATCACTTCAGGAATCCCGGTGAAGAAGGAGTGCAATGGCTATGAAAAATCCTTCCCAAAAGACCTTTTTATCCCCTTACATCATTATACAGAGAGTTTTGACAACTTAGGAAAATATACTCTAATAACAATTAGAAATTAACTTTCCAAGAGGAATAAAAATATTTATTTAGAAATAAGAGCTACAAGGGAAGATGTTTTTAAACATGTAATAATACACAGTCACTTACCCCAAGATGACTCTCAAACTTTGCCAAAAGATTACAAAGAAAAACAGACGTTAGCAAGGAAAATGCCTATCTCCAAGTCCATGCAGTTTTCTCTCATTTAAGACATGGAAAGACCGTCAGGCCCTTACCTGGGGCTTTTGGACTGAGAACTGTAAAAATAATGCCACTGATTCCCATAAGCTTTATAGTCTGATTTTTCACACAGAGCAAATTGGAATAGGTAGGGGAATGTACAAGGTAACAAACAGTCAGGCCTACTGATATTGTAATAGCAAGAAGTGACAGATACTAGCCTGCCAGACAAAGGCCTAACACGGTTCAGGGGGACTTGAAGAACTGGAGAATTGTAATTGGGGCTACTTAGTGAAGCCATTGCATGTATCAATGCATGACACTTAAAGTTATCTTTGGTTGTGAAAAAAACAAATAATGGTTCTTACATCTTGTTATAAGTGGTCATCGAACATGTCAAATATACTTAAATTCTGTGAAAAATGATTAGATTTTGGGAGACATCTGTTGGTTCTTGACGAGGGGTGCATCACTTGTCAGGAAAATTCATTTATAGACAAAAATCTCTTTCCTCCGAGATTGTATGTGACCGAAATGTTACTCTATTTAATACTCATTGAATACTAATGACATGGTTATTGTGTTGTTGAAGCAACAATATGATGACTTTGATGTGGAATCAAAACTGTTCATCAATCTCTGTGAAAGAACACAGGTAGTTAAATTATGTGGGATGTGGTGACAGGTCTTAACGTATGCCCACTCTGCTCCAACCTCTTCCTATAAAGCTGTCAACTGTAGTCCTGTTTTTGTGGAAAGGACTGTAGAAAAAATGTAGAAGAGCAGCAGAGAGAAATGCACCTTGGCTGTCTCTTAGCTAACTCTTGCTGTTGGCAATCTGCAGGAGGTCAGTTGCCTGTTTGTTAAGGTGCTGATTGAAACTCTGGGACACCAGTTCTTTCCCTTAATACAAAACCAATTTTGAGCCAAGTCATTTAAAACCTTTTGAAAACTAATTCTAAAATAGCATGTGATATCCTGAGGAAAAAATAAACCATGATTTAGTAAACTAAATGATCCACGGAGTAAGGATTGCTTTATATGGCATTCTCGTGGAAAGAGAAGGCACAGATGATCAAGTGTGGCCAGGAAAAGTATCCCTGATGCGCCCATGTGAGTTCTAACTTCAGATGGACTTACTGATGCTCCCAGGCCTGTAAGTGTTCACTTCCCACCAGCTCTGGGAAGTGGGTAGAAGGATTCTCACGGGGCCTGGGAAAGAAAAAGTCACCTGATGATGCTCTAGGGGATATTAAGGAATGTTTTTGTCATTTCATACTGACCACAGCATTTTTAGGATTGCTTCTTCAGATTCATTTCATTACAGGTGGATTGCCATGTCATTCCAGATGTCAAAAATCAAGAATGGTGAACACTGTTGGCCTAAGACTTGACTTGAATTTAATTGATGATGATGATAATGAGAAAGATAATACACGGCATGATAATGAGAATTTGACTTTATGGTGATTGCCAATTTCATCTAGGGCCCTTGTCTCACTTTATTAATATTACAATAAGTTGAGCCTTAATTTTATAAGAATAAAAAATTTAGCCCTCACATATGGTATTATGTTTCAGAGTTTACAGAAGAGTGGTAATGCTGATGACATAACCTCTTGTTGAGTGTCCCTGTGCCCTAGCTTCCTTATGCTGAGCCCTTCACAGTGTTACCCCATTTAATCTTCACAGCCATCCTGATGAGAACCCTCTAATGACTTCCCATTGGACTTAAAATAAAAACTGAAGTCTGTATTGGGGCCGCTCACACCCAGCGTGATCTAGCCTAGGGGTAACCAACCTTTTGGCTTCCCTGGACCACATTGGTAGAATGTCTTGGGCCACACATAAAATACACTAACGCTAGCTGATGAACTAAAAAAAAAGGTTGCAAAAAAATCTCACATTTTAAGGAAGTTTATGCATTTGTGTTGGGCCCCATTCAAAGCTGTTTTGAGGCACAAGTGGACAAGTTTGCCAATCTGCAGCCCATGGACTGTGTGCAGCCCAGGACAGCTTTGAATGGGGCCCAACATAAATTCATAAGCTTTCTTAAAACATTAAAAAAATTATGCACGGACCTTTTTTTTTTTTTAACCTCATCAGCTATCATTAATGTTGGTGTATTTTATGTGTGGCCCAAGACAAGAAAGCTAAAAGTTTGGACACCCCTGATAACCCCTATGTACCTCATGTCCTGTTTCTTTTCCACTCACTCTGCCTCATTTTGTTCTTCAAATATGGTGAAGTCACTTCCTAGTTAGAGCTTTCCCCCAGCTGTTGCCTCTTCCTGGACACTTCTCCCAGAGCAGAGCATGATGACGCCTTCTCATGATTCAGGTCCCAGGTTAAATCTCACCTTCCAGAGAGGGTTTCCTTGGTAACTAGCTCTGCCTAAGGAAGTGCCTCAATACCTCATTCACATCACTGTTTTATTTTCATTGTAATACCTAATAGATCCTGAAAATTTTCACATTAGTTAAAAAAAAAATCTCTTTTTCCACCAATAGGAATGTAATCTTTCTGAGAATTTGGACCAGTTGTGTTCTTTATATTAAGTTCCCAGCTCTTCAAACAGTGTTTGGCATTCAATAAATTAATGGACTCCAATTTTTGGATCAGAAAGCTGAAGCACAGAGAGGTTAAGGTATCTGTCTTAGGCCACACAGATCCTAAAGGCTTAGATAGGATTTTTCCAGACTTCATTCCAAAGCCCATTTCTTAACCACCATGCCAGAAGACACTAATGAAGAGATTTCTTTACATCAAACTTGTACTGATGTAAAGGTCATAGTGAAAACTAAACTTAGATGCCCAAGAGGGTAATTCTGGTTTTGTTTTAATCTCCTAAGTTAATTGAGTAGGCAAGAGCTTCTTTATTGAATCATTATGTATTAAATAGTGCCCACATTTCTCAACAGTGCTGAATTTCTGGACTCTGCACTCAGGATAGAGCAGAGTTGTGAAAATATTTAACTTATGTTCTAATAATTCTGGTAAAAAAGTAGATGCTTTTATTTTTTTCAGCAGTTTAACTATGAGAAGTGAAGCATAAATAGACACAATTTAGGCTGTTCTACATATTCGTGATTAAGAAGTTCAAATATAAAAACAAGAAACAACTAATAAATTTTATCATTTCTGTTGTGTTCTCCTGCAAGTGTTTGTTTTAAAAATGTAAACTGTATTTGACAAAAATTACACAAGTTTGCAGGCTTGCATTACATTTTTATCATGTTTTGAATTATATGTAAGGAATAAATACAATTTCTGGGTTCTTTCAAGCTCCTTCCCAGAATCTCTCTTTCAGTTATTTCACACCCTGCAAAGCTGGATTTAACCATGCTAGTTTTATTAGGTAGGTTAAAAGGAACTACATTGGTTTTAAAATAAACTTTACAGTAAATAAAAATGCCAATAAGAAGTATATTCTGTAACATTATTGCTATGTTTCTTGAGGCCACCAAAGCCTAGTTATTATAATTGCAGGAAGTCTTAGCCTGCAATTGCCGAATTTATGAAATGAGTTTTGGTGACACAGACAAAATGTGTGTGTGTGTGTGTGTGTGTGTGTGTGTGTGTAAGAAGGCAGGGACAGTCCACCTTTTGTGGTCCTGCTTTCTCTGATCTCATGATAATGATAACTTCCCTTTGTTTCCCTATTCTCTAATTAGGAAATCATGGGACGTGACTGTCCCAGTGAGTTAGCCTCCCTTGAAAGCTAACAAGAGGCTGGTGCTCGGGTTATCTGACATGGGTCTCTCATTCCTAAATCAAGAAGCTGGGGAAGGCTGCTCATACTGCTTGGGGAAGGGAGGATGGGCTCCTGAGATCCCAAGTTGGGCCTTATATTTGTCTTTTTCCATAAAAATACTGTTACATACCACTGTTTGGTAGAGTAGAAATAATGGTGCCATTAGTGGTCCATCTCATTACAGGTTAATGTATATCCGTACATTTGCAAACTTGTCCAGTAACCAATGAAATAAAGATTTCCAGTTCTAAACAGCCAGCGTATCAGCTGCCTTTGGGAAGATGAACCTTTCCTAAGTCGAAGGCTGCTTATCATTATGTGCTTGACACTGTTAAGTTTGTAGTGGGTGAATGTTTGTGGTCTTATTATTTCTTGACCTTTGCCTGCAAGGTTGAGCTTAGAATATTGAACAAAGTATTAATCTCAGGAAGACTTTGCAATAGAAGTGAGCAGGGCACATCTCTAAGTTGAATTTGACCTTCTGTTTTTATGTAGGACTTCTAAAGAAGATGTGTCTCACTATTCCAAGAGTGAGAGAAAGACAAAGATGGATGGAAGAAAGGAAGGAAAGAAGGAACTAAGGGAGGGAGGAAAGCAAACAAGAACAAAGGCAGGAGGGAGAGAGGTCAGGAGGGAAGAAGAGAAGAAATGGTTGACGTGACCTAATCATAGTTTCCACATTATCAAACCTGTTTCCATGACTTCGGCTCCATCATTACTGCGTTCACAGTGAAAACTGTAAATGCGGTAAGGTGAACCGTAACTCATTCTTAGGTTACCTTGGTCCCCTTCACCTGTGCCTGTTTTACCTCTAAATGATTACTAAGTATCCTGCAGGGGGTGCACTTTCCTTAGTTTAAGTCTTTCCAATCCCTTGTCCAAAAGAGGACAAGTTGTTTTATGAGATTAAAAAACCATTAGTCAACGAAAAGAGGTAAGGGAAGTATAACGTCGTTGGCTTTCGTCTACCGAACGTTACAAAATAAAACAGATAGAAGGCGTAGGGATTGCAGTGTCCTTTAGCTTTTTTCCTTGTGGAAAAATCACTCTCAATGATTACCTTTCTCTACCTGGAGCTGGGATCATCGAGGCTGTGTCCTCTCTCATGAGCTGAGGTTTATAAAATTTGTTACATCCTTGGAGCTTCCTTTTTGCCTCGTGTATGTGTGTGTGTGTGTGTTCTTCCCATCTTTCTACAATAGTATATTCTGATAGAAATAGAATGCAAGCTGCATATGTAATTTCAAATGTTTTTAGTAGTCAACATTAAAAAAGCAAAAACAAGCAGGTGAAATCAATTTTAAAAATACATTTACTTCGGTTCCTCTAATTTCTATAATTTTCAGATACGGCCAATACAGAAATATTAAGGAAATAGTTTGCATTCCTTTTTTGGTACTCGGTCTTCAGAGTCCAGTGTGTAAAGTATTTTGCCCCATGGCATGTCTCCACTTGCAGTGCTCACATTTCAACTTCTCAGTAGTCCCATGTGACCAATGGCTACTGTATGGGACCACACAGTTCAGTGCTTTCCTTCTTTCATTCACAATTTCCCCATCCCCAACTAAAGGAGCAGAAAAGAGTGTATTACAGAGTGGTTCTATGTATGTAGGGACACACTATGTCTCATTATCTACTAATTTGCATCATGCAGGAAACATGAGAAATGGCCTGTATTCTTTAGAGAGACGGTCATCTACCAGTTCTGTGACTTTTTAATAGAATGTAAATAATGTTTCTTAGCCAGTTAAGTCTCAAGTGGCTCTAGTTTCCTCTGTTTCCATATGAGGTATAGATTTCAATTAAAACCTTCCATTTTGTTTTCCTGAGTGCCAAATACACGGTAATAACTACCATCGACTGCATACTTCCTATTTGCCAAGGATTGTGTGTTAATTGTTTGTCCACGTGATTTCATTTAAGAGTCACAATAGCCCTTTGGGTTAAGTACTGTTATTACCACCTCTGTTTTAAAGATGAGGAAACTGAGGGTGATAAGAGTTAGGGAGATGTCCAACGTGACCCACCAGAACACAGCAGAGCAGGGAGTTCACCGTGGGTCTGCCAATCGTGCCTTCTTTAAACTTTACGTATGGTGTTTCCCAAGTTGTGGGTATAGTAACTGCAAGTTTAGAACATTGGTAAAGAGTAGAGTTTTACTCATGAAATCCCAGAGTTCCTGTAATCCGACATCTCTGTTTTATAGGAATAAATAAAACCCAAATCTAAGGCCAAGGGAGGCTGAGTGGTTTCTCTGTTGAACTTCCAAAACTAGAACCCAGGTCTTCTGACTCTAAGCCCAATGTTCTTCCCTCCAATTAGACACGTTCCCAGGTTTAAATTGCAGTTTATAGGACCATCAACTATCCTCTCTAAAGAGGAGGCAAGAGGTTTCAAATTCTTTTAAGAGCAAAAAAGAACTGACATCGAAAGGTTTGTTTGGGGTCATCTGTCTCATCATGACTTTGATTTGGCCTTGATCTATATTTAGCACTTTAGTTTTATGCTCTGCAACAAGTTTGGCCGTGTCGGAGGACCGTCCAAAGGTCAGCGAGTTGGCCGCTGGCGGTTGTAAGCGCACTCAGAAGCCAAAGTCTATTGCTGTGTCTTGGAAATCCCCAGCTCACCTCTGGATGAGTATTTCCTCCACTCTCTGGAAGTCATGGGCTTGCAGGCGTTTTGCTCACTGCTCCGTAGGGGCCTCACACTGGCTGGGCAGTGCTTCATTGTGCAGGGCCCTGGGTGGGTTGTGGGGAATGATAGCTCTGTGTTGTCCAGGGCGTCCTCTTTCCATCTGATTGAGTTTCCCTTTCTCATCATGGTTTAGAGGAGAAAGAGTATCCCTGTATTTGTTTAATTGTGCTATTTTTACTTCTCTGATTTGAGTACAAATCTCCCTGACATCTTTGACTGAAGCTCACAATAACTATCATAAAACTTTTTCCAAGTAAGAGCTCATGACAACATCTACGAGTAGGCTTCCGCTAATCTTGGATACATGCCTGTTTTTCACATTGAACAGTCTGTTTAAGTAATCCTACAACTGTTACTTCTCAGCTAGTATTGAATTTGTTCCAAGAGGAATGATATTGTTCAAGACTAGAAATTTCCATAATCTGTTTAATAAGATAATTCTCTTTACCTATGAAAAAGAAAGACCTGGTCTTGAGTTCCAGCTGTGGTACTTAGCAGGCAGTGACCTCAATGAATCCCAGTTTCCTTACTAGTAGTAATGTGAGAATAATGGTATTACCTTTCTCATAGGATTAATGTAAGGAACAAATGACATATATATAAAAGTGCTTTGTGAACTGTAAGCTATTCAAACTTTAGTTTATGCGATACTGTCACATACCTGTGAATACTTGAATGCATATGTGTTATGGACATGATTGTTTATATATCATGACTTAGGCTTGGACCAGTCTATGGTTCTCAACTGGGAGCGATTTTGTCCCCCAGGGCATATTTTGCAATGTCTGGAGACATTGGGGGGATGGTGCTGGATTTTAGTAAGTAAAGACCAGAGACTCACCTAAACATCCTACGGCGCACAGGCTAGCCCCCACAACAAAGCATCATCTGTCCTGAAGTGCCAGGAGTGCTGACATCAGTGTTTCTCAGAGAACGTTAGCTATGCATCAGAATCACCTGGGGGCCTTACTAAAACACAAATTGCTGGGCCCCATCCCACATATTCTGATTCAGAAGGTCCAGGGTGGGGTCCAAAAATGTGCGTTTCTAAGAAGTTCCCCAGGTGATGTCCCCTGTGGCTGGTCCAGGGACTGCTCTTGGAGGAGCACTGCTGGAAACAGTTCCATCCATAAGCACTGGTTGATTTTTACAGGCCGCTTGGCTTAGGCAACCGAGAACAGTATTTCCGTTACTAACTAAATGGTGCAGAATGTGTAGCTGTTAGTGGAGGAGTCTGGCTCCAGGCCACGGCCTCGGTGGGATCTGTGTGTGACTGTAGGCAATGACAAGGCTTTGCCTGGCCGGCCTCATGGAGGGAAGCTGCCCTCCTCACTGGAGACTTGGTGCATAGCTCATGCATTACAATTTTCTGGAGGGAGTGGCACTCAAGGACTCAGGTCACCCATCCGCCCATGTTCATGATCACGGCTGTCATTCCATCCCAAGTGCCTCCATTCTGAGGCCTCTTTAATGGGGGCTTTGGCTCTTAAGTATCTCTTCACTTGGACTCAGCTTTTGGTTCCTAGTCCTACCTTCTCCCTCACCCCAGCCTGCAGGTCCATGGAGAGGGGGTGCCTTTCATCTGAGGGCTCCTTTTGCTACTAAGTCAGTCTGTCCTCTTGTCCCTTGATCCTCTCCTGTGCTGTTCCCTGGGGTCAGACTGGAAGTGGGGAGGGGGAGCTGAAGCCTTGCTCTTGTGTCTCTTGCTTACACTGCTGTAGTAAGTGAATAGCACCTTGACTGTTATTTTAAGTTTGACTCATTGTCCTAATTGAGCACCCTGAAACCTGATTGTTCAACAGCTGGTATTAAGTATAGTCCTTTACCCACAGTCTCTGCCCTTGTCCGACCCTGCAAAGCATTGAGGGAGGGCTGCAGAAGTCGCTTCCTACGTTAACTAGCTGCAGCATAAAGCAGCTCGTGCTTTTCCCCCTCCATCCATAAAACTGGGCGGATTGGACTCTCCATCCTCCACAGGTATTGTGTGGGTGAGGCTGTGGGATCTTAGCATACTTAATGTCCACTAGCTTGATTCTATCTGCTAAAAAGTGGGGATGAAATGCGTACCGTGCTTCGACAATACATTGACAATACTCATAGATTTGTTGTCAGCTTCAAATGAGAAAGTGTACGAGAAGACACAATTTATTGATTGATTCATTCAAAATACTTACTAGGTGCCTACTCTGGGCCAAGTACTATTCTAGGTTCTGGGGAATACATCAGTGAAAAAGAGATACAGTCCCTGACTTACGGAGCTTGGAGTCCAGTGGTGAAGATGAACAGCAGTGTTATGACAGGGGAAGCACATGGCATTGTGGGAGCTAAAAGCAGGGGAATTACCTTCAGGTAAAGTCATGAAGGACCTTCTAAAGAAAGTGATGTTTATGCTGAGATCTGAAGGCAACCGCAGAGGAGAGGTATGCCCCAAGGCCCAGTGCTGAAAGCACAGTGCAGAGTGTTCAAGTACGGCTGAAGCAGGGCCAGTGAAGGAAAGCATGGCTCCTTATGAGTTACGAGAGGTACATTCAACAGAACACGGCTGGTTACTGCTGGCGGAAGCCCACCCCCTAGAGCTCAAGTGTGAAAGAGACACTGTTGGCTGCTTGAAGTCCATGAGAGGAGCTGGTCTCAAGGAGAGTGAAGTGAGATCATCAGGTCTGTCTCTTTGCTCTGTTTCTACTTTCCTCTGTGTGCTGGTCTTTCTGTCTCTCACTTCAGACATGCTTCCTGCTTATGTTGGGAAATGACAGAGCATGATGAGTGACAGCTCAAGGTAGGGGCGTCCAACACTTTGGCTTCCCTGGGCCACATTGAAAGAGTTGTCTTGGGCCAGACTTATGACTACACTAACACAAATGACAGCTGATGAACTAAAAAAAAAGGTCCATGCATAATTTTCATAGTGGTAAAAGAAAGTCTATGAATTTGTGTTAGGCCTCATTCAAAGCCATCCTGGGCCGCATGTGGCCTGTGGGCTGCAGGTTGGACAAGATTGTCATTCAGCATCCCAATTTAGCTACTACAGGGAAAGTGAGGTCTTCTTTCTAACGTGATGCATATAAAATCCCAGGTAAGAAATCTGGTTGCATCATGTACCATGCAAGGCCAATGCTTGTGGCTGGGGGTGGGAAGAGTACTATGATAGGCTTTCCCACTAAAATCACAGATAGCAGGGGAAGGGAAAAGAGTTGCCATTATAAAAAAAAAAGGGGGTGGGGGTGGGGAGACCAAATGATACTGAGCAGACAGAACCAAAAAATAGTCACCACAGGTATTCATTGGGTATATGGAGGGAGTACGTGTGCCCCAGGAAGACCTTAGAAGTTTTGCTAAACGCAGCTTAGATGATCAGTTTGGTTTTGAATGATGTTTGATTTGTTGAGGTGTGCGTGCACTATGTGGTAGCCAGCAGACATTTGGGAGTCACCTAAGGAAAAAGAGGAAAGAAGAGAGTGATATAAAGAGCTTTTATAAATTGAAAATATTGCTATTGCACACAGGTATGTAACCTTGAGGTGGCTGCTAAGTACTTGTGGTGTGATGACAACATTGGTTCTTAGGCCGAAAGACAGATTTATTACCTATTTGTTTAGGGCTTAGTACTTCCACCTGAGTCCTTTTGAAATTAATCATTTCTCCTATAGGCATTATGGTCAAGTAACATGATATGTAGTTACCATAGAAATTTATTTCACAGGAATCGGGCAGAAGACCAATATTCTAAATTAATCAAAACACGCAAGGATATAATTTATATGATGTTTACAATTGGTCAGTGGGTTACCTATTAATGTTATAATATGGGGATTAATACAAATAGGAGAATCTTCATAATTTTTTGTTCAGGTTTTGCTCACTTAGCAGAAACTGGTTGAACAGTTAAGACTGGACAAGATTGTAGGAGTGTATATGAAAGCAAATGATAGGTTCAGTAAATTATCGCGTCTTTACAATTTGAAGAGATTATGAGGGAAGATCTAGGGGGCATATTACCTAGAATTGTGCTGTCCAATATGGTAGTTATGTAAATTTAAATTATTTAAAATTAAAAATCACTTCCTTAGTCCCACTAGTTACATGTCAAGTGCTCAATGGGCACACAGGACTAGAAGTGTCTACCATATTGCACAGCACCTACATAGACTATTTCTAGCATCATTGAAAGGTCTGTTGGACTGTACTAATCTGGACAGCATCAGTGGGTCAAGTTTTCTTTCTCTAGGATGAAATTAGCTAAATAAAAATTTTAGCAGAGGTTTTTCCTCTCTCCTCATGCCCACAGAATGTCCTGCCAGCTCTACTTTTAAAACACATTCCAAATCTGCCCACTTCTCTCCTTTTCCACTGCTACCCTCTGAGTCACAGCCATTATTATCTCCCACCAGAACAACTGCCGTCACCTCCTGACTCACTTCCTCCTTTCCATTCTTCCGTTCGTATGTGATCTCCGTAGAGTGGCCCGGGTGATCTTTAAAAAACACAGACTAGGCACATTTCTTAAGAAAAGAAAAAAGAATGCAAAAGAAAGAAACTGCACATTTATTGAATTCTCACTATTTATGCCACCGTGTGCTATTCTTTCAAATAAGCTATCTTCCTTAATCTTCACAATAATACAGGAGGGAGGTATTATAATTCTCTTCTTTTTGCAAAGGTGGACATTGAGGCTCAGAGAAAACAAAACTTGTCTGTGCTCACCTAACTAGGAAGTGGCAGAGCTGTTGCGGAAATGAGAGAGTGAATGAGTGAATGAATGGATAACAAAGTCCGCAAGCTTCCAACTAGAGCGCCTTGCCAAACATGGTTAATGCATGACTGTATTCAGAGTATGTATACTGCATTGCAGCAGAAGTAAGCTTTACCTACTTTTATTACATTTGTTGCGGTTGGGAGATCCCTGTGAAGAGACTGCAGGATAGCAGTCAGTCAGAGTGAAAGCCTCTTTATTTAACCCTTGTTCCCATTTTATCCTGTGAGCGGCAGCACAAGGACTACGGAAAGCTCTCCGTGTCGGCTGCATGCATAACGGAGCTCCCCAGGAAGCGCTGGCTTTTGACTTCTATGTATTTCTTCAGCTAACTCAAGTGATCTTTAAACCCTCAGTCCCCCAGCATTCCTTAGTATTAAAAGCATTTGAATTTGTTTCTTGGACTGTGGATAAAGCAGAGGAATGGTATCAGATTTTATAATATTAGAGATGGATGATTTGTTTCCATTTTTAATTTTACTGATGAAACTGACTAGTAAGAGAGGGAAGCCACTTGCCCAAGGTCATAGAGCTAGATCAGGGAATAACTTAGCAGAAAAGAACGTGGGCTTTGAAGGCAAACTGGATTTAAACTTCTAATCGTGTCACTTACTGGCTGCTTTAAGCTTGGGAAAGCCATTTAAAGCCCCCGAGCTTCTGTTTTTTAATGTGTGAAATGAGGAGGGTAATATTTAGCTTGCAGAAATTTTGGTCATTGCAGTTTAGAGATCTCTATTCCAAACCATTTAGAAGAGTATACTGGTGATCCATTTAGCAGCTTAAAACAGCAATTGTTTTTTATCTCATGGTTTCTGTGGGTCACGAGTCTGGGTGCAGCTTAGCTGGATACCTCTGGCTCAGGATTTTTACAGCGCTTCATAACGCATCATGCGAAATGTCGTTTATGTGGGTGTGAAAAGCAGGAGGCAGGATCACTGGGTACTTCTCAGCCTCCATAATTGTGTGAGACAATCTCTCATAATAAGTCCCTTTCTCTGTATCTATATATATCTCATTGGTTCCGTTTCTCTGGAGAACCCTGACTAAAACCCTGGATCAATGAGGAAGTCATCAAGCTCCTGAATTATTGAACTCTGGATCTACCCTACTCAGATCTCCCTTGTACCCGAGGTGGTACATTCTCCTATTGTATTAGAAGCTAATGTTCTTTGAATTGGGGTTTTGGTTACTTGCAGCTAGAATAATCTTAATTCCACAACTGTCTACTTGAACAAAGTAGCCCTTCTGGCAAAAGAAGCCCAACTCCTCTCAAAAACATTAATTTGTCAAGGCAATTGGGAATGAGGTTGGTGGGATCTTTGCATAAAAGAAAAACCTCAAACTGCTTCTCCTTGAATCATTCACCTGCTGTTCCCTCCCCTTCAAATCGGCACCAACCTCCACGGCACAGGAGCCAGAGCTCATTGTCTGGGCTGCCCTGGATTCCCAGTGCCCCTGAGGCCACTCAACACATCAGAGACCTGGGAGGAGAATGGGCCCGAAGAACACGCCGGATTGCTTACGTCACATGCATTGGTGTCCTTGATACTTGATCTCACTCTGACCAGTGAGCGGTCTCAGGAGTGGAGAGGGGGATCGGCCTGGTGGGGGCAGCGCTGTGTGGTGGCGGCCCACTCGCACCTTGGCATTGACTAAGTGAAGGCGGGCTCTGTGTTTTGCACTTGCTATTCATTTCTGGGGTTGGTTTTTGACACAAAACAGCTCTGTGACGTTTTCTCTTGCATGAGGAGTCTCTTACTTGTTCTCTTGGTGACTGACCCAGAGTTTCAGGGGTCCTATGACAAAATCGAAGTAAAGATTCTATTTCCATATGTTTCTCTTAGGAACGGTGGCCAGATTTCTCTGTTAGGCAGGTCCTCAGCCTTCTGGCTTTCCAACTGGCCATGCAGTGATTCTGATTTGTATCTAGAGTCCCCATTAACATAGACTCTTGCTGAGATGTTATTTGCGTGTTTTTCCCATCTTGATACATGTTTTCCTGCAAACTAGCCTCAGGCTTGTGTCATCCAAGACTGTGTTACTCAAAGGGTTGTGGTCTTTGGACCAGCAGCATCAGCACCACCATGTCAAAAACAATAGACAATTCCGTTTCTGGGTATTTATTTGAAGAAAATGAAAACACTAACTCAAAAAAGTATATACATCCTATGTTCTTGGCTTGTAATAGCCAAGACATTGAAACAATCTACGTGTTCACTGATGGGTGAATAAAGAAAATGTGAGGTATACGTATATAAAATGAAATATGATTCAGCCATAAAAAAGAAGGAAATCCTGCTTTTTGTGACAACATGGACGGACCCGAGGGCATTGTGCTAAGTGAAATAAGTCAGAGAAAGACAAATACCATATGATATTGCTTATATGTAGAATCTAAACAACAACAGCAACAATAACAAAACTGAGTTCATGGGTACAGAGAACAGATTGGTGCTTACTAGAGGCAGGGGCTAGGGGCTAGGTGGAATGGATGAAAGTGGTCAAAAGGTACAAACTTCCAGTTAGTTATAACAAGTAAGTCCTGGCGATGTAATGCGGAGCGTGGCATCTAGTGTTAATAAAACTGTATCGTATATTTGAAAGTTGCTAACAGTGGAGATCTTAAAACTTCTCATCATAGGAAAAAAATTGCAACTATGTGGGGTGATGGGTATTAACTACATTTATTGTGGTGATCATTTCACAATCCTATATACAAATATCGAATCATTATGCTGCACGCCTGAAACTAACATCACGTTGTATGTCAATTATATCGCAATAAAAATAACAGACTTGTTTTCCCCCTCAGGTTTCCTTCTTTCTATTTTCTAGGTCTCCTCCCAGCAAGAGCTACGGTTTACATGGAAACTAGTGTGGTTGGAAACTATTGCAGTTTCAGCGGGATAACTCCTTTGCACCCCTTTAAATGTGTTCCCTTTTCCCATCCCATTGTACCCAGTCTACATCAGGAGGTGCCCAGTAGTCATTTCATTTTAACTGTACAGCGGGCTGAACAATAAGCAGATGTTGCACGTGGAGGCGGGTTCTGCCGTTTCCAAGTCTGCGTGGGGCGGCCTTACGCACAGACCATGAATTTGAGAACCTCCTTTGCTCAAAGGGAAAGCTTGTCTGGATTAGAAAAGTCCTGCGTAGAAACTTGACACTGCCCTGAGCCGGCAGTATTTGGAATCGCACACAGGAAAGGGCTGCGTATTTGTTGACCTGCCTAAACGACAGCATGTGTGTGTGTGACTGTCTCTAATTACAGCACTCCAGGAAGCATCACCCCGAAAGTATCTGCAGTAAACCACAGCATGTCCTCCGGCTAATCCTCACTACCCGAGGTGGGGATTCTCCCTCTGCGTGTACAGTCTTCTCTGCACTATCCTTCCTGCAGTCTTGGCAGGCCTGGGTCACTCGCCGGTCCATCCTCTGGGGCACTCAGGCCTAGCTTTGCCCCTCAACAGTTCAACAGTTAAGTTACTTGTGAATACCCAGCTCTCTCTCGCCGAACTCTGGATCCCCTTGAAGGATCGTGCACGGGGGCTGGAGAGCCACAGATGGGGTTTCTCACCCAGACAAGCACGCGTTTCCTGAGAGGAAGGGAAGGAACTCCCATCAGCAGCTCCTGTTGCACCCGGAGTGTTTGGTTTCCACTCCAATGTGCAACCCTGTTCGTAATTGGCTTCTGCACTGATCCTGATCTTTTGCTTCCTGTTTCTAGAGCTCATCTTGGGGGGATCCAATGCTTATGGGAGGCCTTTCACTCTGATCTCGTTCCTGCAGGTGTTCTTTCCTTCTCTCTCACCCCTTGTCCAGGCCACGCTGATGGTTACCTTGCACAGGTCAGATGCTGCCCTTCGTCCTTACCCCTGCTTGTCGGTTAAGCTCCTCCAGCCCTGAGCCAAAAACCAGAATGGTACGAGTGAGGTCTTTGGCTCTGAGGAGGCATTTCCTGCTTAGCTGTTGAGTCACACCTGAGAACTAATAATCCCAGTGAAATGTGATTAGTGACCTGAAGGACATTCACATTCTGGTGGGGTCCTTGAGGAAGGAGCATGTGCTTGTTCACCTGCAGGAGAAGTGGGGTCGGGAAGGAGATTGCAGGGGCGTGAAAACGCACAGCGGACTTCCCCGTAAGAAGTCCACTTGTAGAGACAGCCTTCTCGTAGATCTTATTCTGGAAGTTCAGGGAAGAAGGGCCAGTGGGGGACTAGGGGGTGGTGACATTCAAGAGTGCTTTAAATCACTTGTCCACGCTGCACAGGACTGAGGCTGAGTCCTGCCTAGAGAGCCCTTGGCTGGAATGCATATGGCGCTACACCCTAACTCTGTTGGAAGAGGGCTACAGGGAGGGAGATTTGCTTTAGGGTGGGGTGGAAAGAAGTGTTGCTGAAGATAGCTCAGCAGAATAGGTCCGAGGCAGGATGAGGGTGGTTCCGGGCCTTTTCTTCCCACAACTGGGATTCCTCAAACTTCTCGTCTTGCCATCATCCTGGTCCCCAGTCTCTAGGTTCAAGCCAGATAGGGCTATAGGTAGCTTGTATGGAGTCTCATTGAGATAGAAAAAGGCGCCTTCCCATGGCTGGTCCAGGCCTTGGCAAGCGTAAGGCTCCTTTGCGAGTACCAAAAGGCAGTCCTTCTGCAGAAGACAGTGCCCCGTCTGCACGGAGATGGAGATCAGCTGTGGGTGTATGGCTTAGGGAGCAAGCTGAGTGGGGTTTTAGTCCCCACCCACTCCTCTGAGTCCGAAGCCTTTGCACAGATCACAGACTGCACAACCACATGAGGCAGCCCTGGAGTACAACCTGTGGCTGGAGAGTCCAGTATTGTGAATGTGGAGATTGAATCACCATGACTACTGGTTCCCCTCTGGCCTGATGACTCAGCTCTGACCAGCAGATGTAGGCTCTGTGTCACAGACCAATTCCTACCATGTTTTGGTTCCAAGACCCTGAGCCTACCATCTGGATGGTCAGTTGGAGCCCTCCTCCACCCTGCTTTCTGCCCCTGAGCCCCATCATGAGAACATGTTTACACTGCCAATCACTTAAGTCCAGGACCTGCCCTGTTCTTTTTTACTGCTTTGACTGCCCTACCCAAACTGTGGCTTGGAAGAAGTTAGGGCTTTCGGGCTGACTGCTAAGAGGAGGAAAGTGGCTGGCGTTCATATTCTGCAGTGTATTAAATTCTGACTTTAAGAAAATTGGCCTGATCTGGAGGGTTAAATCTCAGGAATGGAAGGAGACAGTAAAGAAACTGCTGATAATGTATGAAAAAGTAATTCCCCTCTTGTGTCCCTATTATGTTCAGATAGAAAAGTGGTCTAAATCCTACAAATTCAATTTCCTTTTGGAGTGATTGAGGGTAGGCATGTGACCCATTTCTGGGGAAGTCAGCTGAGGGCTTCTAGGAAAGATTTTCCTCTCTTACCACCCCCATCTACCTTTGAAAGTTGTCCTGTGGGGATGTGGTGTGTAGAGCTGCTGCAGCCATCTTGAGACCATGAGGAAATACAGTTATGAAAACAACAGGGAAGCTAGTAAAAAGCTCTTCATTTACTGAACTGTTAAGTGAAGTAATCCTGCTTCTGGAGTTCTTGTTATGTGAGAGGATAATTGTCCATTGGTTAAACCATTTTTATTGAGTGTTTTGTTAATGACTAATGAAAATATCTGAGGGGGTTCCCTGGTGGTGCAGTGGCTAGGTTTCAGTGCTCTCAATGCCATGGCCTGGGTTCAATTCCCAGCCAGGGACCCGCCCAAAACGAAAATATCTGAACTGATATGGAAACTATCATTTGTCAGGCACTGTGCTAGAGCTTCATAATTCATAATAAGTCTGTGAGATCTGTATTGCAATCATCTCTCTTTTTGGATGTAGGTAAACTGAAGTTCAGGAGAGTAAAGCGTTTTGTCCAATAACATTGTGAGCACCATCCTTGTACTTATATTCGGAGGGTGCCAAAACATATACACATTTTAAGAACGGAAAAAACTGTATTAAAATAGTAATACTCAATATATACTGGTAACAAAAGATGAATACAAGTCACGTTTGTCTTGTGCAATGACAAGAGGTGCTCAAAGTGGTCACCATCAGCGTCCAGGCACTTCTGATTACAGCAAACTACTGCCTGAGCAACATGGACCGAAGTGCCCACTTGTATCACTGCACGTGCCATTTCAGTTTCTTCCCAAAGTACCGCCAGTGCAGCGGTTTTCTACAGCACACCACGTCCTATGAGGTCCCCATAGGTAGAAGTCAAGGGGTGTTAAGTCAGGAGAATGTGGGGGAAACTCAAACAACTTTCTTGAATTTCAAATACCACTTCAACATGGTCTTGTGCTCCTCGAATGACAACCCCACTTCTGCCATTTTCTTTGACGGTCCTGTCTGTTGCATGGTGACACTAGCGTTCATTTGATTAGCGCCATCTTTTGAGCAAACGTCATACTACACATTGCTACTGTAATTCAATTCAACTTTGAAAAATAATATATAGATAACAGCTTTTAAAATGTGAATACTTTTCTCTAAGAAAAGATGAAATATTGCCATTTGCAACAAAATGGATGGACCTGGAGATCATCATGCTTAGTGAAATAAGCCAGACAGAAAAAACAAGGAACTGCATGACATCACTTACGTGTGAAATATAAAACTGAAAGCAACAAAGAAAAATGAAAAGAACAAACAAATAGTTTAATGTTATTTGGGGATGAGGGGGATAAGGTGGGGAGAAAGGGGAGGGGGTGGGAGAGGAGGGGGGAAGCTAAATACAAGGTGATGGAAAGAGAAGTCACATTGGGTGGTGAACTTATTATACAACAAGCTGACAATGCACTGTAGAATTGTATGCCTGAAACCTATGTAATCCTTGCTAACAGATGTCACCCCAGTGAGTCTAACAATAAAAATGAATTTAAAAAAATGTGAATACTCTTTTTTTGGTACCCAGTGTTTTAGTCAAAGCGACACCCCCGCAGTGACCTTAGATAGCAGACGTGGACGGGAAGGGGCTGAGCAGTCAACTGGGAGAGCCCAAGGAGGCCAGATGCTTCTCTCCAGAGGACTTGGCCTTTGCCTCGCAGCCCTCAGGAGGTCTTGCTCTTTTCTTTAGTATTTGATCCTCGGCTGATGCAAGCCTCTTATTCATGTTTGCCCATCGGGCAGCAGGGCAGTTGCGCCGTTTTCACATCTATAAAAGGCAGCGAGCAGAGTGCTTCCTTTGATGTGTCCCCTCTACTGTGGCTTTGCCATGCTCGGCTAACTTGGTGTTCCCCATGTAGGGCCTCTGGATCCCACTCCTGAAAGCTCTAATTTGGGGATCAGGGCTTGAAACAGCCCCACAGGGATCCTGTTTAGCTTGTCATTTAAATAGCTAAGCCCTTGCCAGGACCATTTAAAACCCTCTCGCCTTTCATATAGCTAAGCAGTTCTTTTTTCAAATTTGGCTCGTTTGTGAATGCAGAACCTCTTTTTCTTTATCCACTGCCATTCTGCTGCTATAAAAAGCATTGATTGAAGGAAGAAAGGGTGAAATCAACATTCCTTTAATAAATGACCTTAGTTGGAATTGCAGAACTAGCTGGGAACTGAGTTTAAGGACTTGCGATACCTCCGCAGGGTGTGAATGAATCCTGGCCGCAGTAATGCCTAGCCTCTCGGCCTCGGCCAGGTGCCTTCACCTTCCTTTGCTTCAGTTTCCGCATCTGTAAAATGGAAATAATAATAGTTCTGATCGCCTAGACAGGACGAAGTTACAAAGTTTGCAGAGTCCCTTTTTAAAATTTCAATGAAATGGAAATACTGGGCTGTTGTTTCACTTCCGAGATGGTGACAGCAGAGCATTAAACCAAGTGTATGGGGTCTTTCTGAGAACAGGACCCTATGCCAATGCCAGGGAGGCTGGCCCTGACCATAGGATTGTCATGAGCATTAAATGAATTATTGTATTTAGAGCTCTTAAAGGAATGTCTGGCACACATGCAATCTCTGTAAATGTTAGTTAAATATAAAAGAAAAATGACAATTGGGTAATCTAGGAACTGAAGAAATGGTTATTAATTGATGGAAACAAAGGTATTGGTGGTGAGGACAGGCTTAGGCTCTGTGGGTTCCATGGCTTCCTGCATCTATCCACGTACACCCTGTGCTTTCTTCAGCAAAAGGCCTTTCGTCCAACCAGCATTGTCTGATGCTTTAATGCTCCTTGCACAGTGGTAGGCCGTGACAATGTGCAGCTCATGAGTTTTGTGTTTTGTCATTTGTTTTTTTATTTACAGTGCTATAGCACTCCAGACCTCAGGATATATGACCTCTGTCATTGGATAGGCCATGGGGTCCTCACCTTAATAAGCTATATGAATTTAGAAGAGATTTGGGATCTTGTCATCAAAATGTGAACAAAACTTACAAGCGTAAATTGCTTTAAAAAGATCAATTTAAAAAGATCAATAAAACATAAATGATGGCTGAGTTTCCTTGTGAGTTAAACCAGGGATAGCTAGGTGACTGAAAAGAAGTCTTCTAGTCTAACATTAGTAATGTAATCACATGGACCTCAATTCTTGGTCACTGCCGATGCTGATACTACTGAAAAGACTAGTTAAAATTACTCTTTTTTGTTGTTGTACTTGATGTATCCTTAAAGGAAATTATTAAAAACTTCTCAGATCAATGCCAGAGGAGATTTTCTTGAAATCTTTGTTTTTGAAAAATGCAAACGGAGTACAAAATACTATGCAGTCTACATTCTGATCAATCTTCATTTACTTTTTGGGGGGTAAAAAGGGAATATCATTCTTGTTCATTGTGAATTTCAGAATCTAATATTGGAAAAAGAATTCTAAAATCATACTAACTGGGCTCTGCCAAGAGAGTTCTTTAAAAATCTGAATGTATAAATAATTTTACCATTCAAAGTATGAATTAGCTATAGTTAGCCCAGAGGGCTTTGTAAAGCAATAAACTTTTTCGTGTTCAGGTATGTTTTTCTGATGGATAAGTAACTTCCATTTTCATGGAACTCAGGCCAGAAGGGGCCCTGCAGTACACAGTTGTCTAATTTGAATTATTCAGATTACTTTGGCAACCTATGAAATATCACTTTGACTCTTATCTTGGTCGTGCTCACTGTGAGGAAGGCTTTGTGTTGGTTAATAATGCATACTGTCATCTCATACACAAAAGGGTTCGTGAACCCTGTCCTAACTATTGATAGATTTCTTATATTTAATATATGCTCAAATCTCAAGAGAAGATAATCTCCTGTCCTGGACTGGATTTTTCTGTTCCAGGAAAATGTCAGTTTCTATTTGTGGACTCTTCTAGGAAATTTTCATTCTTATTTAGCTGGAGCGGTGATGGGAGGCTGTTTCTTCTCTGGTGGACTTAACAATGCTATTTCTGTATCTCATTTGAAAGGCTGGGCAGCCATTCATTTATGGTTAATACTGTAATTTTTAAAATGTATTTTTAGGAAATGGATGGATGGATCTGAAACTCCGTTTTAGTTTGAATGCTATCACTGCTTAAATACACACAGAACTGTCAGCAAAATGCTGTTTGTGTTGGGCAAGTCCTATGAATTAAAAGTACCTAAGCTAAAAAAAGGGGAACTGACAGGTGTCTAATTAGGCCTTAGCTATTAGTCATTTTTGTATCTGCACAAGTAATTGACACTCTACTTCTAAACAAGGATGGTGCATTTGCATGCTTTCAGGAAGAAGTCCTGCTGGGTGATTCTAATCCACTATTTTAGGATGTGATGGCTTAATTTGAAAAATATTTTGATGAACAGCCTGAGCTCTTCCTTTTTGCTTTTGTGGATGTCTTTCGGTTGCACAGTATAATCAGGGACTGAATGAATTTTGCTTGGGTACGTAATATCTGGTGACTAAATGGGTTTGACAGTAAAATTGGGGGTGGTATTTATAACTGACTTCAACAGGAAAAAAGAACAGGGATTATCTTCATTCTGCTCTTTTATTAACCATTGCTGCAAAACAGGTATGTGTGGCCCAGGATGGCTTTGAATGAGCGCAACACAAATTTTTAAAATATTGTGAGACTTTTTTTTTCTTTTAACTCATCAGCTATCATTAGTGTTAGTGTATTTAATGGGTGGCTCAAGACAATTCTTTATCCAATGTGGCCCAGGGAAGCCAAAAGTTTGGACACCCCTGCTGTAAAATGTATTTTTGGTTGATTACAAACCAGTTTACTCTTTATTGAATCAAAACTAGGGAAGGAATTCTGAGGATAATTATTTTTTCATTTTGGGACTACTCTACCTCCGAAAATGAAAGAATTTAGAATTCTAAAGAACTTTAGAGAGCATCAATTTTAAATCTCTGTCTTCCAAATGAGAATACTGTGGCCCAGAGATGTGAAGTGACACTGTCAACATTGCTAAATAAGTTGGAGACAGAACCAAGACAAAAAGGTTACTAAAACCTTTCGATGAACCTATCTTTTGGGGTGGGGTGCCTCAATTCATTTGGTCATACCCATAGCTTTTTGGCTCCTGATTCTTCATAAAAAAACAGACCTAAAATGAAAAGATGAACTTGGATCCAAGTCTAGCAGAAGAAAAATTAGACAGGTGAAGTAAACCAGTGTCACTTAACATTTTTCCTTGTGTCCCTGGATTCTATGGGTCCTTCTCTAGTAATGCTGTAATTCTAGGTTCGATTTAGTTCCCGAGATACGAGTATTTATTGAGCTCCTGCTACGGAGCAGGTAGAGTGCATGTATCTCTGCTGCAGTCATTTATTGGGGGAAAGGGTCAACCTGTAAAGCGATGAAAGCAACTGCATGCTGCTAAGTGCTTTAGCATAAAAACAAACCAAGGGCTTTGGTGCTTGAGCTTTTGAGGGCACTAAGAGAAGGTCAGTGTGGTCCCATTGTAGGGAGGGTGGGCATGTGATGAGCACAGAGAAGAAGAAGACAAATTGTGAAAGGGTTTGAATACTGAAATGTTATTCTCTAGGCAAGAGTGAGTCAACAAATGGATCTTTAAGGATTTGAATTTTTATCAGAGTTTTACATGTTCATCGTACATTAATGGTTTGTTACCCAAAACCCCAGCAGCACTCAGCCCTCCTCCTGCCCATCTTCTCCATTCTAGAGGGGACCACTCTCCAGGTGATTATGTTGGTCTTTATCTTCCACCTTTATGAGATGTGTCTGCATGACCTGTCTGCACCACTTACTGCAGCTTTTATCTGTTGGCTTCCCACCATGGAGGTTGAGGATTTGGATCTTTTCTCCTTGCACCCCTATTCCATTGCACACACAAGTACTCTTCTGATGCCAACTCCTCTTTTTATTGTTAAACTTATTGGGGTGACATTGGTTAACAAGAGTTACATGGGTTCCAGGTATACAGTTCTACAGTGCATTGTTTGTGTATGATGTGTTCACCACCCAGAGTCGGTTCTCTTTCCATCACCATATATTTGACTCCCCCTCTCTCCCCTTCCACCTCCTCTCCCTTCCCCCAGGTAACCACTAAACTATTGACTGTGTCCATGAGTTTCTGTTTCTTTGTTGCTTTCAGTTTTATATTCCACACATGAATGAAGTCATATGGTTCTTGGTTTTTTCTGTCTGGCTTATTTCACTTAGCAAGATGATATCAAGGTCTATCCATTTTGTCGCAAATGGCAGTATTTCATCTTTTTTTTTTTTTTTTTATAGCTGAGGAATACTTCATTGTGTGTACGTACCACAGCCACCTCCTTTCAATAGTGTAGTTTTAGATCAGTGTTCAGCACTTACGTTATTATTAAGGTCACTTAAATGCTATTCACAGCTAAGGTGAATATTCAACTACATTTACTTTTATTTTGCTACAGACTGCCCCTAGAGTTCATTTCTTGTTCGTTTGCTTTTTTGTTTCATGTACTTGTCACTAATCCAACCCTACAAATCTTTGCTCTTCTGCCAACTGCCTAACTCTCTTCTCATACAGTACCAATAAAGTCTAACCATTTCCTATTCCTACTTTTGATGCAGTGTTCAGATATAGCCAAATGAGTATTTCTACATGCTGACTGCGGCGTTCGAATTTACCCCATGAACTCAAAAATCTTTGTTATTCAGTGTGAAACTGTTTAAAGGGCTTTTCTCCATTTACAAATTTAAAAATATGTTCTCCTGTGACTTGCACTATCAACAGCAAAGATGTTTTATATGCAATATTGTGTAACATTTTCTAATAAAATTTTTAGTCACCAATGTCATTAGATTATAGTTTATCTCACTTAACTCTAACTGAGGCCACTTAGTATATTTTGAGTGTTGTTTTTTTTTTTTTGCTAAAATTCAATATAATGGTAAATTTATTACCATATAACAAAAATTTAAAATAAAAATAATGTCATTTATATACAGAGCAGCTTGAAATGTTATTATTAAATGCATAAGATAGTTAAAATATCAACTTTTTATTTTGTGTGACTTTTTGACACATTTTGAAAAATTAACTTGAAGTCAATGCAGTGAAAGGGCTAAGGATCCATTACTGTTGGATGTGCTTCTGTGAGGATTGTAGGTGGGGGCCTTTTCCTCCTGGCACACAGGTCACTCTGTAATCTCCTTTACTGTTATTTGAATGGTTATTTTACTCTGTCTTGTATTAAATTGTTCTGTTTCCTATACCCAAGGCTGCTTCTTTCCTGGTTTACTCCAGTAGCTTTTGGAGAAAAGTGCACAGGATGTAAATTTTTTAAAAGATCTTGATCCTCAAATGGTGGATAATTGGGTCAGGTATGGAATTCTGGGTTGAAATTATTTTTTCCTTTAGAATATTCAAGACTAGTTCCATTTCTTTGTGGTTTTTAGTGCTGTTATTGAGAACTGTCAACACTTGGTGACTACCAATTCCTTTATGTTTTCTCCTGTTAAGAGGAGATTGATCTGTTTTGATTCTCAGCTTTCTGGCTCTAAGTCTGATTTAACTCTCTCTGGTCTACGAATCACATCTTACTACTCTTTCATGTGATTTCCAGCTCATGAAATTTTGTTCCCATTGTATTCTTACCTTTTCCATTTTCCTCATCCCTGTGGATTTGTGTCTAAAAGCAAAACAAAACTAATAAAAACAAAAAGCAGTTCTAACAATAAACCTTTACTATCATTTCAGCAGGGTTTTAGAAATAGAAAATGCTGAACCTGCCATCTTTACCTGGAACTTCTTTAGAAATAGGGATGTGAATTTTGGTTAGTAGTGCTTGGAGCTAATAAAGTATTGTTGGAGATAAAGGTACAAAGTCAGAGATGCCCTCTAAGATACATTAATACCATGAAATGACTGATGGTACTTTCATGCTGTTGTGCTGTGTGAGTTGACACAGGGTAATCTTGAAAGTGATTTCTACATTGGCTTAATTAGCGACATACTTAGACTCTATACAGAGACAGAGAACCACATCAATATACTGATAGTGAATGTTTCCGCAATTTAACTTCCATTTAGCCAAATTTCCTCAGCTATTCTATTCTACTTAACACAAAGGCAAGTGTGATAGAGGAGGAGTTGGAATAATAAAAGATAGAAGTCTTAACTGGTGTACTCAAAGTAACTTACTTTTGCAGATTTTACCAAGTCATATCTATGACCCTGTGAACCTACTGCTGCAAGGGCCCCACCCAGGACCTTGGCTGAGGTGTGTGTGAGTGAAGTCCCCTTAAATCTGCCTCTGCTCAACAGATGCTTTCATCAGGGTATGTAGTGATTCAGTCCTCTCTTTTTAAAGGAAGGTAAAGAAGCACCTCTGTGTGGAGAATGATCTAGAAGAGTCCAGGTAGGAGCTTAGCTGACGAAGTCACCACCTGGATTTGTGAAGTATTCCCAAGGAGGAATTCACTGAGTTTGTCTGCCAATCCTGCACAGAGAGATGGTGGAGAGGAAGTCCTGTATGAGAAGCACAAGTGAGATTAGGACTTTTTCCTACCTCACTTCTGCCTTTTCTTCATCCTTTAAGTCCCCACCTCCTCAGAGTCCTGTTCTGCTTTCAAAGGTAGTATTTGGTTGGTATATCTGTACTCCTGTATACATTAAAGCTAGCAAAGAGGATGATACTGCAGGAACGTGTGCCCAGCCCAGCTCTAGTGGGCCACAGCCATGGCAAAGTCTGGCGTTTTTAAAAAGCATGAATCCAATATTGAGGCCAATTTGGGAGTTAGGCTGGAACACACAAAGTCTTCCCAAAATGCTCATTGAATTAATGAGATCACATTAATTGTGACAACAGTTTGGACCATGAGCTGTTATGTGTATTCTGTACCATAATTCAGAAGCAAGTCCACAGTTCATTATTTGAAAAGCTCCTTGAATGCTATTAAAAATAACTTTCCACATACCAGTAAAAATACATTTATTGCTGAAAAGAAGAAAATGAAAATACATATTGCTACTACCCAGAGCCCTACTGTCAATCTGTTAATTGTTTGATGTATACACACAATCCCTTCTGGATTGAGTTAGAATTCTATTAAATTCTCAAAATACCATGTGGTTATTTTGGGTTACAGTTGTGGGAAGGGATTTCAGATTTGTTTTAGATTTGTTACTTTCTTGGAAGTGTTTGGTTAAAGAGCCAAGAAATACATTATTGCTCCTATGGGAACAGAGGAACTGGTGAATACTAATTACTATGTGAAAATCTTGAATTTATATAATCAGACTTGGACAGAACACATTTAAACTATTTAGATGTATTATTTTTGTTTCCATCTTGTTGTTGTCAAGTTATCCTTTAATGACATCTTTTTCTTTGTAGCTCTTACCAACTGGGTATCATCCACCACTGTTGATGTCATCTTTGATGTCATGAGGATCGACAGCCATCGACATTGCAGCTCACGTGCTGGGCAGGCCAGAATTGCTTCAGCGATGCTGAAGAGGTCTCTGGATAAAGATCTCTGCTGAATCCATCAGGTGCTTTTGGCAATATCATAAAAGGTGATCATTTCCCTTGTGGTTAATGTGTAACTGCCCCTTTCTAGCTCTGGGTGGTTCCCCAAGGGCTTTGGTGATTAAGGTAGAGGAGGAGGGAGCTACGTTGGTCTGTGTCTTTCCATCTGAAGGATCAGTTTCCCTGGAATCCAGACACTCTCAGTGGCAATGTCACAGCCACCATCAGCTTTTCCAACGGCAGATCAAAGAGCTGATTTGGGAG
The DNA here is from genome assembly GCA_004026885.1 of Lyroderma lyra. Taxonomy (NCBI): domain Eukaryota; kingdom Metazoa; phylum Chordata; class Mammalia; order Chiroptera; family Megadermatidae; genus Lyroderma; species Lyroderma lyra. The sequence goes on along the minus strand of PVJL010000339.1, from coordinate 376,800 downwards.
CCAGTGCAGATGTGCTTTCCACGTCCTCATCAGCACACATAAGATGCTCAACTTTAATTTCCTTGGTATTTTTTTTTTATAAAGATGGCTGGTATTAGAGGAACCTGGGTGATAGACTGTTAAAGGAAGTTACACCATTGCCTCCATGATAAGCCAGAAGCTGAGAGCCAGACTTACTGTTAAAGAAACAATTGACTTGGGTCTTTCATGCAGAGTGCATCCTGGTGTAGTGGTAATGGCATGAACTGAAAATTAGAAAAACCTGGACCCTGTCTGGGTCCGTTATTCCGAAAGGATCATTTATCCTTGAGCCTATTACTTAAACTGTATGAGCGTCAGTTTGCTCACCTGTCTAATAGGCAATACAGCTCATGATTATTTTATAGAATCATAGGGAAACTAGATATGAGAGTGGATGAGACTCTTGATAAATTAGAATGCATCGTGTAGGTGATCTTATTAACTATCAAATAACATTATGTTAGTAATAATAATTCCTGGGAAGATTTGCAATTAGAAATGCAAAGAGGTTTATAGGTATTGTAAATGTTCTAATCTATGCAGCTTAGTGCTGCATGTGTCATAACAGATAAGCGTTTCATTCATTAGGTCAAGGAAACCTGCTAAGTCCTTTCACTTATTTATTCAACACCATATTCAGTAGATTTAAGCATACAGAAGAACAAAAATGAGTGAAAAGTGCAAGTTCCCATATACTCTCCCTTAATTTCCCCTATGATTAACATCTTGCATTAGTGTGGTACGTTTGTTACAACAGAGCTGATGTTTACACATTACTACTAGCAAAATGTCATAGTTCACATAGGGTTCACTTTTGGTGGCATACGCTCTGCAGGTTTTGACAAATGTATAATGACATGTATCCACCATTACGGTGTCATACAGAATAGTTTCACTGCCTGAAAGTCCCCTGTGTTCCAATTGGTCACCCCTCTCTCCCTCTCCCTGAATGCCTGGCCCACTTTTCACTGCCTCCATCATTTTGCCTTTTCTAGAACATTATATTCATATATATGGTTGGAATCATACCATGTGTGTAGCCTGTTAAGTGTCCTTCATGTCTATCTGTGGCTTGAAGAGCTCATTTTTTTTTTTAATCACTGAAAAGGAATCCATTGAGTGCACGTACCACATATTGTTTATTCATTGACCTTCTGAAGGACATCTTGGCTGCCTCCAAGTTTGGGAAGATATGAATAAAGCTGTGGACATAAGTTTTCAACTCCTCTGTGTTAATACGAAGGAGCATGGTTACTGGATCATAGGGTTAGAAGTGCAATTAGTTGTGTAAGAAACTGCCAAACTGTCTTCCAAAGTGGCCATTCTGCATTCCCACCAGTATTCGGTGTTGCCAGTGTTTTGGGTTTTGACCATTCTAACCGGTGTGTATCTCATTGTGTTTTAATTTGCAGTCACCTAATGGCATATAGTGTTTAGCATCTTTTCACATGCTTATTTACCTTCTGTATATCCTCTTTTGTGAGATGTCTGTTAGATCTTCTGGCGATTTTAAAATTGGGTTGTATGTTTTTTTACTGTTGAGGTAAGAGTTCTTTCCATATTTGGGGTAATGATTCTCTTTCTGATACTTACCTTGCAAAGATGTTCTCCTAGTCTGTGGCTTCTCTTTGCATTCTCTTAATATTTGTTTATCTTTAATTATTTAAACTCCTCATTGCCATTCAAGTCTTTTAAAGTACTCTTGTCATTCGGTTTCATAGCTGTTAAAAAGGCTGAACAATCCTAACACTCCCTTCCTACTTCCCATTGACTCATTTTGCGGTTGCTTGCATTTGTAGATGGGATCAAGTCACCAAGCCTATCGGCAGCTCAACCTCAAACCTCACGTTCTTAACCGGGATCATCGCTACTATCATCTGAGCGTCGGCCTGTGCCCTGTCCAAGTTGGCTGGCTCTCATGGAGCTGATTGAAGCGGCCGACATTTTTGCTGACTGGAGTCATGCTATCTTTGCCAGTTTGCTGGAATAGACACAGACACTGATGGGGTCACGCTGAAGACATTCCTGTCTTGTGAAGCAAGTCTGTTTGTATTTTAGGTTTGCCAGGACTAATGAATTAAAACATTTGGACTCTCCACAACTTGCTGTTTATCAATGCCTCTGACAGGAGGAGGGTTTTCTTTTGCTCTTGCTTTTTCTAGAAGCATGACAACATCCTGGCTGTTGGAGAGGCAAGGAAAGGAGAGAGGGGTTGTAGGGGGAAGCGGCAGAGGGAGGCCCCGTGGGACGCCGGGTCCGGGGGAGAGCAGGTAGCAGCAGCGGGCCGCCCTCAGCTGTCAGTGCTCCTCAGCGCGGCAGTGGCTGCTATGCAGCAGGTGCAGCCTGCTCGCTCACGAAGTCTCCACTCCACAAAGGCGACGACTGGCCAAGGCAGTGGCTGGCCCTGGATTACACAAGTGCAGACACTCAACTAAGTGAGGTAAGGCAGCAGGTGTGAACACCCAACTAAACACTCGCGGCACCAGCGACTTAAGCAAAGCTCTGTTGCAGCCGAGAGGAGGACTCAGGGGCTCGTTTGCCCAGGCGATGTGATGCAAAGGCAAGTGGGTTTAGGGGCTCCTGTGGGCGACACCGTGTGGGACTCAAAGTCCACCCAGCCTTGCCGGGGGCATCCTTTCGGAGGCAGGCAGGTGTTCTCAGTTGTGCGGAGGGGAGGGGCTCTAATTAGCTGTGTTTATCAAATCCGTTTCCTGGCCGCTGGGAACCGGACCAGAGATGTTAGTGACAAAATCCTGGGGGCAGGTTTCCACGCTTGTGCCTCATTGCGTGGCTCAGGAGAGCGCTGGGAGATTTAAACACACGGGGAGTGCAGCTTTTCATTGGAGATGTGAGGATCCAACGGTTTGGGGGTTGCACAGTATGTAATGACCGGAGTTTTTCTTTCAGCTGCTACCTGAAGGGGATTTGCAGTGTTTGTTTTGTTGCATTTGAGACAGTCTGTGCTATTCCTCAGAACAGGTGGCTAGCAAGACGTTTGATTTTAAGTGAATGAAACTACACAGACATGTCTCTCAAGGCTTAGATAAAACAAGTCCTGAGCCAAGTAACTGCAATTTTATATTACCTCTTTTTTTTTTTTTAAGTTGGATATTTCATGTTACTACTCTTTTCTAACTTAGAATGACATGACCTGGAATGCTTTGAGGTTCATTGCTATTTGTAGTGTTAAATAAATGGACCAAATGTGATTCTAACTGGGTAATAAACAGCTGTTTGCTCCCCCCTCCAAAGCTATGCTATGTGTTTAACAGAAGCCAATTTGCTTTCCATACACTGGGTAAGGTGATTTCATATGTATGTATTTCTATATATGTGTGTGTGTTTATACACACATTTACATATGCATTTGCTTTGGCTCTATAAATAATTGTAAAAACAAAATTCTGTGTTCTAGACACTATTTTTAGATGGGGAAAAGTTATGGGAAAGATTCAGAAACCTAGCTGTGAGAAAACCTCCCACCAAAGCCGTTCCCAGAATCTCGCTGAGGATGGCTGAAGAGATGATTTGTATTTTGCCATTTTTAGAGACATTTTCCTTAAAATACCATGCAGGGTTTTTGGTTCACTGTCTACATGAGAAGGAAAGTAGAAGGTTTAGAGGAAACATGACTAAAAATAGAAAAGTTAAATATTATGTATTTAAATAACAAAGATAATATCTTTTTCTAGTCCCAGTGGGAAAGAAGTGATCATGTATCTTGGTTAAAATATATTTGGCTTAAATTCTCTTATTATAACAAAGAAATAGTCATGTGTTTGTGCCCACTCCAACCTGCCTTACCTCTAGGATACGCTTCCATTCATTCCTCCTTAGTTGATTAATTAAATGATACTTTAATAGGTGAAGATGATCAATGGGAGATCTCTAACTTTTGTCTTGAGCTTGCATCATGTGTAGTTAGGATGAACAAACTTGAAAATTATTGATGGGTTTACAGGTAGTTAATCAGACATTTAAAGGATACAATATTCCTAATATAACTGTGAGATATAATAAAATGGTCTTCAGTAGTTTTCAAATATTCTGTGGCATTCATTCCTTATCACTCTCACATCAATAATTCACACCCAGTGCAGACGTTGCAGTGTGAAAAGCTGGTCTCCTCTGAAGCTGCCAGATGCCCTGTGAAGATTTCTTCCTCTCCCTCAATTAAAAATAAAATATGAGACCTTGAAGGGTCGGGGTTGGATGGGTCAGCGTGCAGGCATGCTGAAAAGTGAGATGGGGAGATGTTGCTCCATCTCGTGTACATTGTTCTGGATGTATACTCCAAAGCAATTTTTTTATAAGCCAGAGGAAGGGTTTTAAATGGGGCCAGTGAACACTTGCAATGTAGGGCCAGCCAGGAACTAGGAGCATCTTTAAAATAAGAAACTGCTTAGTGACTTTCCCCTAATGTCCAAGGGCCTTTGAGTATTTCACGGGTGACCCTGGGTAAAGTGACGGTGGCTCTCTCTTGTTCTTGCAGCTGGAAGACCCAGGGGAAGGCCCAGGCTCAGGTGCCCACATGATCAGCACAGCCAGGGTACCTGCCGATAAGCCAGTACGCATCGCCTTCAGCCTCGATAATGCCTCAGGTACGCTCTGCCGGGCCAGAGGGCCACCTCCCCACCTGGCGCCGTTCCCCAGAAGGGCCCGTCAAAGCGCACGCCCGTGTGACCTGGCCACGCAGACTGTGGCTTTCACCCTGGCCTGGTGGAGGGTGGCTTCCAGAAATGCCTCTGCTGGTGCTTCCCCCACGCCCCATTTTTTCTTTTTGGTTGTTTTAGCACAGTTCTTCTTTTTTTACTCCCATTGTGGCTTTCTTTTATTATAAAATTCAATGTGGCTATAACAATTCCTAACAATAGCAAAGTATGTCATTCTTAAAACTTCACGAGGAAATGTTCATGAAGAGCTGGCAGTTGGCTGGGGGGATATAAAAATATCACTGTCCCAGCTCCAGCAGCATTTCCTGAAGCCTGAGTTCCTCACGCTGGGTTCTCGCTGCTGCTCCCACACTTCCGAGCAGATGAACAGACTCTGGCCAGAGTGATGAAGGGGACAGGTGAGGTGGGCCTTCTCGAAATAGTAAGGTCTGAGGTGAGGCTGCCGTACTTAGAGCCCTTCGTCACGGTGCCCCTCGGTGACCTCTTAACACACATACTGGATTACGCCACCTGTGACAGGGGCCCTCAGGTGGTATGGGGTCACGGAGATGACAAAGGCAAGGCTTGGCTCTCTTCTACTGGTGCCAGCCGTTGCCCTCAGTCTAATGTCATCTTTTAATATCACATAATCACATACACAAAACATCACCATTTAAACCTTGGGCCTTTTAAGAGCTGACCCTTCCATCCATCTATCTATCTATCTATCTATCTATCTATCTACCTATCTATCATCTGTCTACTTCTCTTTCTACAGTGCCCATGTAGAGGTACTGCCTTAAAAAGTAATGATTGAAAAGGGACAGTTTCATCTCCAGATGATGCAAAGTAAGGAGGGCCTGGGCTATGGGAAGTCTGACATTACATAAGCAATTCAGGCTTTACGACACCAAGTGATTGTGATGATGACATACTCGTCTGGTGTCCTGTGCTGTGGGCCCCCCAGGGAGGATGGTTCTAGAGCAGGAAGAGGTGACGCCTGACTCTTCAGCATCTACTCTTGTCCTTGCTAAGGTTATGACTCCTTATCGAGTTGTTTGTAGGTACTGCCAACATAAGTGCACGGTGGCAAGTCAGTCTCCGATTTTGGGCATAATGACAGCTCTGATGGCCACTCCAGAAAGAGAGTTCCAAAACTGCTTTGAAGGGTGGACTTGGTACACAGCTTCCCAAGGGCAGTACTTCGAAGGAGACCATAGTGATATTCAGCAATGAGGTGTGTAAACTTTTTCTAGGATGAGTTCACAAAATTAATTGTCCGACCTTATATGTCTGCACTCTTTCCCACATATATGACCCTATACGTGTCCTCTAGAAAGACAGTAGTAAAGGGAAATGCTCCCAGTAGACGAACCACTCCATCCCGACATGGAAATGACAACTAGCATTAATTGCTTTTGTCTTCTCTGTTAGGCATTCACATATGTTATTTTTAACCTTTAAAATAACGATGCAATGTAGGCAGTAGTGTTCCCAATTTGCAGAGACCGAGGTCCAGAGACCACAGTTAGTGGGTAACGGAGTTATGATTTAAACTCAGGTCCCTAGGATTGACAGTCTGAACTCTCCCCATTGTTCCACGCTGCTTCTCTAAGAAGAAAAAGGAAACTGTGTTCAAGGAGTCGGGGCATATGAGAACTCTGTACTTTCTGTTCAATTTATCTGTAAACCTGAAACTACTCTAAAAAAGTAAAATCTATCAATTAAAAAGAAAAGGAAAAGCCCTTTGTTGTTCCTACACATTTCAGTCAGTGCAAGATTTTGAGGAATAGTGCTTGAGCGGCTAGCTGTCATACGAGACACACGTGGACCCAAATCCAGGGGGAAAGAAGACGTATAATTTTCTTCCTTGTGTCCCTGTCCTCTATAAGTAAAACAAGCCCTGTTACCATCAACAGCATTAGAAAGAAAATGTCAGCATATCAAGTCTGTTTATTCCAAGAAATAGTATTATATCATAATTTAGGACAAGACAAATAAATGAACTGTTCCTTCATCTTCATTTTAACAGAATTTAATGAACGTACAGGAGAGAGCCCTGGTGAGGTGAATCTTGATCTTGGTGTTCATAAATAGACTCTCCCTTGAAGTACAAGATGTACAGCTTATAATTAATATGCCACCATCCTTTGAACTCTCTTGGCCTCTGACTGGGAGTTCTTGCATGTTTTTTTCATTTTTTTACTTTAGATTGATTTGTTCCACTGTCTTTCAAATGTTCCAAGAATTCCCACTGTTGAAATTTTTTCTTTTTTTTGACGTGGTCGTTTCAAATAGGTGTGGTCATTTATTTCAAGTAATTTCTACCCTTTAGTTCCACAAAAAGATGCATAGGAAGCCTTATGAAGAACCTACCTGAATTCATTTTTTTCTTATGATCAGTATGTCCCCATATCTCTAGACAGAGCACCTAACTAGAGCATGCAAGGCAGGAGCTGGGGTTCTGTGTTTCTCTACCTTTCTTAAAATAATCCCCCAGGGGTACTCATGAAAAAACACCTGTCCCAAGGCCATACTGCTGTATATTCTGATAAAGTGGGCCCAGAACTGGCTGTGGTTGGTTTGCTTTGCACGCACAGGAGTTTGCAAGGGCAGAGAAAGATGCTTTGCACATATCTGGGGACACTCCCTCTAGATTCTTGAATCAGGAGCATGTGGAGTGTCATGCTGAGCCACACTTGCTATCGTGCACAGTATGAATGCCTTTTGAATTCCAGTGCATGTGGCACACAGGCCACATATTTAGGGAGAAGAGAAAGGAAAACATCCTAGACTTTCATAGTAAATGGGATGACCAAGGAGGACTTTCAGGGAGTACCGTATTTTGCTGAGTATAATGTGCCCCATGTGTAATGCATACTCATGTTTTTGGCCTCAACTTTCGAGGGAAAAAAATCTTTCATTTTAATTTTTTTAATTCAAATTTTTACTTATTTATATTTAGGTACTTGTTTTTGTATTATAAAGGAAGTTTTAGCATTTATTTGTTAACATATGCTACAGAAAACATGAGAACAGATACAAGGTACAGAAATTTTATGTATAAATATTTTTAAAAATAAATATTTTTTATATATAAAAAAACCAATGATCATATTCCAGAGTTATTTTGCATATGGATATTGTTACTGATTTCTAGAGTTACACTTTTAACTCATAAGCATAAATAAAAGAATTAAAAACATTTATATAGATAAGGAATTAGCACTCCCCATGTATAATGTGCATCCTTATTTTTCCCTCACAAATTTGGGCAAAAAAGTGCACAGTACACACAGCAAAATATGGTAATTCTGGATTGTTGGACTTACTGAAGAGTGAGCAGAGACCATGAGAAGACATCTCTGCCTGTGAATGTTCACTGGTTCATTTCTTATGAGTCTAATATAGTGCTCATCCCTCTGGTCATTTTAGGACTATTTTTCTTTTCCTTTTTTTCTTGTTTCTTTTTTTTGCATATTTCTAATGATTTGGTAGTGAAGTTAAGGATATAGGGTGTTGGAGTCAGAAAGGCATGGTTTTTAGACCCATTCCCATCACTCTTTGTATGACCTTGGGTGAGCATTCAACTTTGCTGAACTTCAGTTTCTCATAAGATGTGAATGGTAACCCACAGAGTTTTTGTAAGCATCAAATAAGATGATATAGGTGAAGCATTTAGCATAGTGTTTGACACAGATTAAGTACTTCACTAGTCCCTGTCGGATGATTGATTCTGGAGTATTACAGAAAATATAAACCACTGAGCAGTTTTGTGTCCTGCCTGTATCTCACACCTGTACTCGATGTCGAGGTAGAGTTTATGGTACGAGTGACCTGCGATACTTTGAGCACTCGTTACCCTGTCTGTGCGTTGTATCGCCCTGAGCAGGTGGGAACCGTTTCTTGGGAGACATGACAGTCAACCTAGGCTTGCAGGTGGGAAGATGTACTGAAAGGCTGTGTAGGAAGAAGTCCTTTTCTGGGTACGAGGTACAAAAAAGGGAGAGCTATACATCTTGTAATAGTTCTTCCTTTTCTCTCTAAACACAAAGCATGGGCAGGACCTAAGAGTCAGGGAGAACATGATTTATTTCAAAAATACTAAAACTCTGGTCAACTGGAGCAGAGGTGTGAGCTGTGGGCAAGCCTTGGAGCTCTGAGGCAGGCACGTGTGCAGCAGCCGCGGGCAGGACGTACGTGTGTTTATTAGCAACAGACGAGAGGTACCAACCAGTCTGAAATGTCCAACAGAAGAGTTTGGATTTTAATCAGAGTATCAAAAGCTCTTAAGCCAAGGAGTCAAATGGTGAAAACGGCAACTGTACTATTGGTGGAACAGTCTGGAATGTGGCGAGGAGAAAATGAAAGAGACTTTTTATAATGGCAGAGAGACAAAGTGATGAGAGCCTGGACTCAAGAGTGGGATGGGATGACTGAGTTCAGAGTACGTTTTGGTAATAGGGTTGATAGGGCGTGTGACACACTGGCCCCCGGTACACACAGGGTTGATATTCAAGACTCCAAATAGACCATGATCTCCGGGGGCTTAAATAAAGGAAGCAAGTTTTGGGGGTGGGGGAGTGGGAAGCCCTTTAAAATACCATTCTGATTTCGAGCCTATTGTGAGAGCCCTTCATTAAGTAATACATAGCTCACCATGATTTCCTGAGGAGCAAAACTTGTCTTTAATAAACTAATGATACGATTGGCATTACTGCCAAACTGGGAATTCTAAAGAGTTAACTTCCTAAATTGGGACTTTCATGGCGTTTTCCTAATAGAAAATGTGCAGAAGCAGCACATGAATCCCACCTCTTGGTTCATTACAGAATCGCTGGTCCTTTTCCAGTTAAAGAGAATTTCGATATGAGGATTTCATGGTCATTACTGGAGAGTTTCCCGTCTCTTTAGCAGAACTAAAATCTGGCGCACTCATACAAACTTAGACCTTGCCCTTGCTGTTCTTTCTTTTTTTCTTTTAAGTTTTTTGTTTTTATTTAGAAGGAGTCAAGGGATACCGTTATCGGCCCAAGCTAGTAGCTTTCAATGTTTTGTTTAAAAAAATTATTTTAAACTATCAGAATCTTTCATAGCTAGGCACGAATTCATCCTATGACATTTAGTTTAAAAAGACAAATCCAAGCTCCATTCTTTTAAGGAGCACTCTTTTCTCCTCCCCTATCAGGGTAGCGTTGTGTGGCGCAGGAACTATGTGGAGTAGCTACTCTTGAATCTAATTTAACTGGGTATTGTGTGAATGTCTTTTTGTGTGTACTCTTGCAGACCTGGCCGTCAGCAAAATTGTGATGCAGGTGAACTGTCTCTTGTCATTGTCCCCTTCCTTAGACATTTTCTGCCTTTGGTCCCTTTTAGTATTATTTCCCTCTCCCTCCTCAGGGCCCCAAAGTTTCTGGTACTCTCTTCTCTCCACGCTCTCAATCCTTGTCCTCTAGAAAATCACACTCATTCACAGTAAGAGACAAATGAATATGAAGGTTTACCTTCTCACTTCGCTCAGGGTGGGCTTTTTTGGTTGGTTGAGTGGTTGATTGTTTTCCGTATCCATAAGGGAATCAGTGGGAAGTCAAAGGATAAAGTTCCCGCTGGAATTTCACTAGTCAACTTGGAAAGCATGGCATTCAGGGAAATGGGGACCGGGGGACCCTTTTGGAATACTCTCAACTCTGACCCTACCTTAAAGCTGCATCAGCATGTTGTGGCAACAAACCCTTCATGGTTAGGGTGGGAGCCGGGGGTGGGGGGCTCCTATATTTACATCCTTTATGGGGCACCAAGTTGCGAACCATAGTAGAAATCTAACTACCAAGTACTACGAAATCAGCATTGCAGTAACTATAACCACTTTGTTATTCTGATATCAGATGAAGATTCTTGGAGATACAGCTGGATTTATTGATTGGAATCTGTTGCTTAAGGCCTCAAAGAAAGGCCAGCAAGGAAGTGAGTGTTTATTGAGTGCCCAGGTGCTTTTATTGTGTCATTTCATTCATTTAGTACTGGCAACAACTCTGGGAAGATACTATTATATGCATTTTACACACGTGAACCATTGATTAAGGGAGGTTAAGTAACTTAAACCAAGCAGTTAATAAATAGTAGGAAGGGGTTCAAAGTCTGGCCCCTGGGGGCCGTTTTTATTTCATTACCCATTTGGAGGTAGGGTCCATGTAATAAGAGAGAAGCAGGAACGTTCCAGACAGCAGAGAGTTTACCCAGCGGTCATGGGAAGTGGTGGAGGAAGGTTAGTTCTGATCTATTTTTAGAGAGCAGGAAAGAAGAAAAGAGTGGTAAACTTTATTTGGTGGTGTGCTAAGGAATAAATACACTTCCAGGAGGCTATTTTAGAAGCAGATGTTTCCAGGCGAGTATGTTATAAGCTAAATAAGTAAAAATATTCTTACAAAAGGATAAATCTACAAGGTTCACAAAATAATCACTACAGTAACAGTGACTAGACAAATATTTCTAAAAAACATAAAACTTGTTTTTCAAGAAAATCAGATCTCTTCCATGCAGAGAAATACCATTCAGTCTGTTTGATGTATGATCTTATTTGCCTGATAATTTTAGGTACTGGTTGAGGTAACATGGTGATTATTGTTAATTATAAAGAATTGACAATCTGCTAGGTGTCAGACCCAATCTCTACCTGTGTCCATATCTGTACATATATCCGTATTTGTATCTATAGCTATACTTTTAATTTTATGGGCCCTGAAAATCTAATGTGCATTAAAAAAATTCACATCTCTAATGCTTAATAAGCAGGAAACAAAGTTTAAAAAAGCTTTTGATGTGTTTCAAAATGATGTGATGCTCTAATGAGAACCTAGCTATCTAGACATTTTAAAAAAGTTTGGTATCTTATTGATGTGGGTTGGCAGCCTTATATTACTTATTTTATTTCTATAAATAAAATATTAATCTTGATTTTGATTTAAAATGGAAGCGCTCAAAGACCTTTCATGCATGAGTTAAATTTTTCTGGTCAATATTTCATGTGGAAAGTATTTGCTCTGATAGGGAAGTAAAAGGGAATACTTTCTTCAATTTGGATTTAAATGAAAAGGATAAACCTACAGGACCTGAGGTTTTGGCTGCCCCAGGGAAATCTCCCTTAACTGGCGTGGGGAGAACTAAGTCATTAAAGCCTGCCTGTTCTCTTGTATTACTGAGATGATGAAGAAGGATACGCACACGTACTCACACGTGCGTGCTCACACGTGCCCTGCCTCCCCATTACCCTTTGGTCAGGTGTATGGTAAAAAGAAATGGAAACTGAACTTAATATGTTAAGCATTCATTATATTTTTTTTTAAACACTTTCTTTCTTTTTTTTTTTTTTCTTTTTGGTATGTGGGTAGTTCCCTGACTGGGAATCAAACCCAGGCCGCAGCACTGACAGTGCCAGCGCCGAAGCCTTAAGCCACTACACCAATCAGGGGACTCCAGCATTCATTATTATTACTGATTATTTCCTAGGTGTCAGGCTTTAAGCTAAATGATTGACTTAGGCATTCCATTACTAATAATAACAAGTTTCCGAGACAGGGAATAATATCATGCCCCTTTTGGAGAGGAGAAAACGGAATGTCAAAGAGATTGCATTGGTGGTCCACATTCACCAATTAAAAATTGGCCCGAGCCTCAAATGCAGGTCTGTGCTACAGACTGTGGGACAGGCCCACTGTGTCTTTAGGTGATTAGGAGCCTTCTTCATAGGCAAACAGTTCCCAGGAGAGTTAATGCACGAACCTCAGCACCGTGGGTGCTGCCCAAACTCACTCGCCCTTTAAGTATCAATTTGTCCCTGGTGCCCTAAAGAATGATCTCCCGGACACCAACCCTCGGGGTCATGCTACAGTCAGGACCAGCTGCGTAATTTGTGAAAACAAAACAAAACAAAACTGTGGGGCTCCTTGTTCAAAAATTAAGACTTTCAAGTCACTGTAGCCATATCATTAAGCCAAGCATGGAGCCCAGCTGGTCACGGCTCCGGGCCATGGCACGGCCACGGGCTCACAGCGGGGACTGGCTGCAGGAGGCGGAGACCGACTGGATTCTGAGCAGCTTCTTACTCCGGTTGCTGGTTGGCTATGGGCTGGGGCTTGGGAAATGTCCTCTGAGTGTGGCTTCTCCCTCTCCTGGGGTCCTCTCCGTTGGATTTAGCGTTTCCCAACCTACACCCCAATTTTGTCTAGGATGGAGAGCACAGTAGGAGGAGATATAATTGACTCCAGAGTCCAGTCAAGATGTTGTGTTGAACAGTGGTTCTCAAATGCCAGTTGGCAGGTCTGGTCTGGGGTGGATGACGTTTACACCTCACTGATGTGAATCAGAAGGAATGAGGACACGGCCGTGAGGTGTTATTGTGCGTTTGTTTTTACCTGTAATGCAAAATTTATCCAATATAATGGCCACTCCTAAGATTATGTCTGTTCTGCGATTTTGGTGTTAAAATGTTCTCTCCGTTGTAAAGAGATACAAGTGATTCACAGGAGTGGTTGTCAGATCAGGTTCACTAGCTGAATAAAGAGTCGGACCCTCAGAGGCATGATTCCTAATGCCTTGGGGGAATTTTTGCTGCTTATGAAATCCCAAAGTGTGGACACTCGTGGACCAGAAGGTGGAGAAGAGCAGGGAGGTGGAGGTGGGAGGCGCCTTGGGCTGGGAGGCAGCCCTCAGTGAGATTCCTTCCCCGTCTCGGGCTCCTCGTCTCCTGGTGACTACACTAAGACTGCTGGTCCAGGTAAGTGCTTAGTGGCCAGGGGCGTCTGACCTTTGGCTTCCCTGGGTCACAATGGAAGAAGAATTGTCTTGGGCCACACATAAAATGCCCTCACATTGAGGATAGCTGATGAGCTAAGGAAAAAAAAGTCACTGAAAAAATCTCGTAATGCGTTAAGGAAGTTTATGAATTTGTGTTGGGCCACGTTCAAAGCCATCCCGGGCCGCATGCGCCCTGCAGGCTGTAGGTTGGACACGTTTAGCTTAGCCCTTACTAGCTGCAGCATTCTCTGAGAACTCCGTCTGCATGCCCATCGGGACTAAATCACAGGGAGGATTTGTGTTATAGCTCCAAGGGGTCCCACTTATTTGATTCATAGAGAAACACAGAGAAGACAACTTAAGGCAATCTGGGACAGAATAACCACAAAACTACCCCAACAGCTGCTCTGTGGCTACTGAGACGAGCCCTTCACAAAATGTACTATGGTATGTCATAATGGTTGGGATACCAATAAGAACATTCTATTTTAAGTACCATTGACTTAGTGCAAAACAGGCAGTGAACATCTGCTTATAAAACAAATCCTCTTTAATTCTTTCATTTATATTTCATCCTTTAAAAATATTCTTAGGATATATTTTGCTTAGTTATCCAAGCTCCCTGTGGCATTTTAAAAGGGAAGATTATAAATTATTTCCTTAATACATTAAAAAAATAACATAAAGCAATTTGTCAACTTAGCATGGAGCTCCTCTCACTGCTTTGGAAGTAATAGGCATTCAATAACTATGTGGTAAATAAATAAATTTTAATCAAACCATTCTGATTGTGTCACATTATAAACATATCTGGCAACTGCTCTTCTTTTCTTAAAAAAAGGCAGATTTGCCGGTGGGGGGGGGGTGTGTTGCATAGCTACTGTACAATCGACTTTGTGCTTCTGGAATTGTCAAAACAAACTTAAGTGCTCTCAGGAACTCCGATCCAGTATCACTGTCAAAATGTTTTACAACGATTCGGCCAAATGTTTGTGGAACAGCTGTGCTCCTCGTCTGCCTGAGTCATTTTCCTTCTTTCCTTTTGGCCCAATCCTGTGATTCATCATTCTGCTTTTAGAATATTTGCCTATTTTTAAAACCAGTCAAAGAAGGCAGCCACTGTTTAAAAGTAAACACACCACACATCAACTTGGGGCAGCTTGGTAAGCAGCTTTGCAAGCCCTGAAGTTTCTGGCTGGCAGTGACGCCAGCTACACCAGATGGCACTGAGCAGTGAAATACAGGACTGGCATTCAGACTCCACAGTCTCCTTACATCTGTCTTTGGTTTTCTTGTTTCCACTTCAGTTTCTTGCCTGGATTAATCCAACTTAATTCATTTTTTAAATAAAAGTCTTACTTTTACTTTGATTGGCATTCTAAAATATCCATTATGTGTTTATGTTTATGTCAGTCAATCAGGGTTTTCTGGCAACTCCAGGAATCCAGTTTTAAGCTTTGTCTTATCTGCAAAATTAGGAGCATGGTCACATACATGAAGTTGGACAATTAATTTTGTGAAATCGTCCTAGAAAAAGTGCTATGTACCTCGTTGCTGAATATCACTACAGTCAGCTTTGAAGTGCTCCCCTTGGGAAGCTGTGCACTGATGCCAGTCCACCCTTCAAAGCAATTTTGGAACTCTTTCTGGACTGGCCATCAGAGCTGTCATTTTACTCAAAATCTGTCAGTTAAGTTCACCAACTTGTCACTGTGCACTTAAGTTGGCAGCACTGTACAAACAACTCAGATGTCATAACCTTGACAAGTGTGGAGTGGCAAGTTCACAAACTTAATGGTCAGATTTTGGAATTCTTTTCTGGAATGGGCATCAGAGCTGTCACAGTATGACCCTTGATGTTCTGAAAGTCATCAAAATGTCTTCCTTTTAATATTTCCTTTATCTTCAGGTAAAGAAAAAAGTCATTGGGGGCCAGATCAGGTGAGTAAGGAGGGTGTTCCGATACAGTTATCTGTGTCCTGGCTAAAAACGCCCTCACAGACAGGGCCGAGGGAGCTGGTGCACTGGCGTGATGCAGGAGCCATGAGTTGTTGGAGAAAAGTTCAGGTTGTTTTCATCTTAACTTTTTCATGCAGCCTTTTCTGCACTTCCCAATAGTAAACTTGGTTGATTGTCCAGTTGGTACAAATTCATAAGGAACAAACCCTGTGATATCAAAAAAGGTTAGCAACATCATTGTGATGCTTGAATTGGACTGACAAAACATTTTTGGTCGTGGAGAATTGGCTGACTTCCATTGTGCACTTCGACACTGTTTCAGGGTCATACTGGCACACCCATGTTTCATCACCAGTGATAACATGGCCCAAAACATCGTCTTGCCTCTCCAGAAGTTCTTGGCAAACTTTGACTCTCCTTTGCTTTTGTTCATTGGTGAGCTCCTTCAGGACCATGTTTGCACACACAGCTTTCTCATGCCAAGATTTTCAGTTAAGATTTTTCTGTTTCTCTTTTGATGTTTACTTGGTCTGTTGTGCTTCTCACAGTCAGCCGATGATTTTGACGTGCAATTTGACTAAGTTTTGCAATGTTTTTGTTAGTTCTGCTTGTTACTGGCCACCCTGACCTCTCTTCATCAGTGATGCTTTCTCTCCCCTCAGAAAAACATTTAATCCATTTTTACACTGACATTTTCTTCATGGCATTATCCCCATACACTCAGACTACCATGTTCCTGATTTCACTTCCATTCTTGCCAAGTTTAACAAGAAATTTAATGTTTCTTCATTGATAATTCAAGCTCCAACATTCTTGCAACAGCACACAACAGGCAATGACAATAATGAATATCACTCAGTAAGACACTGCCACACGTTGGCACAAACACAGCTGTGAGACCAGGTAAATGAAACCTTACCGAGTTGTTTGTACAGTGCTGAGAACGTAAGTGCACAGTGGCAACTTTGCAAACTTAATTGTCAGACCTCGAATAGATAGTAAGCAAATGGATAACTTTTTTTTCCTTTTATATAATTAAGCAGGAAGAAATGAGACTTCATTAGGAACAAGATGGATTAAGTCCCATTAAGCCTCGCATTCCATTCCTGGCTGTCTTTTAAAATTCTAGAATGTGCTATGTGCTCTGGTACTTTACAGAAGTGGTTTATCCTTCCAGCAACTGCCTGGTCATCTGTGATTATTAGGGTTGGGATGCCAAAGTATAATGTTTCCATTTACACGTGCCAAATTGTTCTGGCCTTGAACTCAGTGAGCTAAGATAATCATAGTGTCTGGGTTATTGATATTTTATTGAAGTCCATTTAAATGCACCTTTGGCCCAGGTCAGTTTTACAAACTGTAGGTTTCACCGTGAAGGCAGCCTCTGAAGGTTCAGTTGGCAACAAGTACCTATGTCTGTCTGTTGTCCAATTCTTTGCAAACGCTGGGTGGGTTTAAAAAGCCACAGTATTTGGCAGAAGTTGTCGCTTCTAATCTAAGCAGCATGAGAGCATTCAGGGGGCCTGGGAATTGAATCTTGTTTCCCCTAGGAAAGTCCCCCAGCCTGCAGCAAGAGTCTTGAGAAGACTTCCCACTTCTGTTTGCTCTGTGGAGATAATTAGCATCATTGAACCCATGGGCCTCCGTTGTCTGGCCTGGGTACAGGAAGAAATGTATTCGAATTTGGTGATGCATGGTCATTGTCTTAAGCCACTTCTGAATGGGAGAATTATTATTATACTACCCTCGACTAAAATATACCAGAAGCTATCAAGTGACATGACCCTTGAGGTGTTTGAGGTTAATACTGTCCTTGTTTAAGTCATCTTTCTGCTGATTATCTTCTTCAGTGCCTTCAAAGACACATAATCCTTTAGAAGCCAGGTGCTCCTGGGGTGCTGGCTTCATTCTGGACTGTGCCCCAAGTGAGCAGGGAGAGGATCCTTGCTTCTGCATTGTGTAGGGCCCAGATCACTTCCTCTAGTTCAAATACCATGTTAACAATTTATATAAATAAACTTGATTATAGTAGTGAGAAAGTAAAAACTACAGTAGACTCTCAGTTAACCAGGACCCATGGGGATGGGTAGATGCCAGATAAATGTAAGTGGATTCTCCATTAACCGGGACTCAAACAAATGGCACTCTCAAGCAGCTGGGGTTCCGGTTAAATGGAGAGTCTACTGTATCATCTTTTTTTTCTTTATTACAATTTAAAATAGCTTTGGTTTCTGATTATTCTTCTAGCCTATATTTTGTCTTATTCTCATTGTCTCGTGTCCTAGAGTAGGTAGGCGTCATCTACAAAGGGGGGATGGGTGATGAATGGCTAGTGGACCTTCAGAGCGAGCGTCCGCCAGGAGATACAGAGGTTCTACTGACAAGGGGTGACCCCTTATGCCAGGGCTGGGTCAGCAGTATGTTCTTGAAGAAACTTGGGGGTAACGTGGATATTTTGGCCAAACTTCCCTCAGGTTTCCTCTGAGGCTTCTGAGAACTGTATCTTTTGATCCAGCAATACCTGCCTATTGCCTACCAGTCAGTTTAAGGTAGCTGAGGACGCTGCCCTCCTTCAGGGTAGGCTGTCCCCCGTCAAGGCAGCGGGCCTCAGGTTGGGGGACTGCCTGGGGCGTGGGGAAGAAATGCCCTGATTGGGTTGCTGCCTGTTGCCCATGTAACCCAGAAGGAGGCTCTGGTTAACTGCCAGTTACTGGTGGTTTGTGGTAAGAGCAGAGAGCAAAACGATCAAAGCTTGCCACCTGGGAGTCATTCAGAGCAGAATTAACACTTCTATTTTCCACTAACATGTTCTGTCCCATTGAGGTTGTATTGGTCACCTCATTAGCACCTTGTTAAAGCACTTACTTGTATATCATACACACACACACACACACACACACACACACACACACATGGGCGTGTATATGTATGTTTTGGCTAATGTAGGAGTATTGAAAAACAAGCAGTACTTTTTTAAAATTAAATTTATTAGGGTGACATTGGTTAGTACATAGGTTGCAGGTGTACGACTCTACAATACATCGTCTGTGCGTTGCATTGTGTGCTCACCACCCAGAGTCAGTTCTCCTTCCACCACCATACAGCAGTACTTCTTAAGCGGAGAACTACCAGAGAACATTTGAAGATTCTGATATCCGTTTGCAAAATTATGGGCAGGCCAGCTAAGCTCTGCATGCTTCTGTGTGTGCCAAAAATGAGTGAAATTGTCTTCTGCATTCTAGCTGTCCCCAACTAATGTGATGAACCGATGCAGTAGATACTGATGGTTTAACTATGCAAGACTAAAGGTGGTTTAACAGCAGGAAAACTCTTGTGAGGGAGGGCAAGGGCTCAATAGTGAAGAATCTTTTTATTTTCATGTTTTAGATGATACACCTCCTGAAGATGCCATTCCTTTGGTCTTTCCAGAATTAGACCAGCAGCTGCAGGTAAGGAGTTTCCTAGTCTCTCTTCTTTCCTTCTTAGTTTCACAAAATATAATGAACTGAGAAAAACTGAGAGACAGAGAGGGGAGCTTTCATGCCATCAAGGCTTGCATTTCTAGAGCTCCAAAGTCTGGCTGAAGACCTCATGCAATATCCTTGTCTGGTTATTGGGCTACAACACCAGGATATCAAGAAATTACACTGTCAACAGCTGCACTTTTAAGACATTCTGGAGCGTGGGAACAGGGTTGGTCCCAGCTTGGCTTTGCTGCGGATATCCCTTGGCATTGAAGTTTGGGCCTGCTTGGTGTTGGTGACTTAGTAATAAACTGTACTGAGGATGCTTGTCACATGTGGCAAGACTTCAACATGCTTCTTTTCTCTACTTCACCCCTTGCTCCTCCCCAGTTCTGACAGCTTTCAATAGAATACAGTTATTTTATGTTAAACCTTCTGAATACTGTCTGGTTTGACCCATGAGAAAAATATTTCGTGTGCATAGTTTATGGATGCTCTATCAAGGACATCCTACTTTAATACTCTAGAAGTATTTGAAAGGAGCTAAATTATGATGCTTTGATTTTCTTTACATGATATATGGTGATTCCAGGCAAAGATGGCCTCAGGAAGAGGATTTGCCTAAAATCCCTGGATACTAGCCTTGGGTCAGATGTACTTTGAGAAGTACTCAAAGTTCACTTGAGTACTTCATTTTGCACACATGTTTAGGCAAGTTGCATAGGAGTTTTGAATCCTGTGCACAAATGTTTGACTAGTCGCCATCTTTTCCCTCTAAATATTGCTTTCAAAAGCCTTTATTAGGGGTCTGCAACCTCTGGTTCCCAACGGGCCCTGACGTTTCCTGTCATCTTATACCTAGCAGCTTTTCCCATCTGTGGGTGTGTCTGGTCTCCTGAAGTCATTTCAGTTTGGGACCCTTGGTCCTGAACAGCCCTTGACAGAGGTAGGAAGAACCAAGAGGGAGCCTTTGTGCAATCCAAGGCGGTGTCCCTTTGCATTGGCTCCAGTTCTCGTCTCAGTCCCCAGCGCACCGAGCTGAAAACTGAGGGCTAGTGTTCCACTGCTGGCATGGCTTCTAAAAATCAACCCAGCACAACTCAGGGATGACCAGACCTCCTAGAGGAGCCCTCGTTCTCCCCTCTGTCACAGTCTGGGCATTGCCACAGTCCTCCAATAGAAAGCCTGCTCAACGGACCAGTGCATCATTTATGTAGAGATGACGGAAGACTGTCCAGGAGGTGGGAGCATTATGCTGATCACCACGTGGCTGTCAAAAGACAGCTCTATTCTCCTCTGAAGTGTCCTCTGCAGCTGTCAGCCATCTCCTCCCCCTTGTCCCGTGCCCCATGCAGGGTCTTCGGCCCAGCTCTCCTGGTTCCTGATACCGAACCACGTTCCCCAATGTCTCTTCTTGTCACCGTGGAGAACAACTCAGCTCTCTGCCTGCTTTTCTATGTGGCACACTTCTATGACACACAATCCTCCTTGCTTAGGTTCTGACTTCATAGACGGGTTGTTCATTTGTGATATTGTTGAGATTGTAACATAACAATGACACATTTTTCCCCCTTACTGTTTTGTTTTTTTTTCTCTCCTTTATTTTACTGTCATCCCAAAGCTATTATCATGGAAGTCAGATGAAAATAAGGAGTGAACATATTTTGAAAATCAAACAGTATAAGCATATTCAGATTCTCATTCCCCCATCACATTGTAGACCATTAATTCTCCTTTTTTGTATTGGCAAAAAAATTTTCCTTTGGAAACTTTAGTTGTCTTCCCGGGCTCATCGATCATTCTCGCAGGATTCATAGCAACCCTGGCAATGATCCAGATAATTTTTCTGTGAAAGCATCACAAGATCCATTTGAATTTTATGGCTTTAATTCCACTTGACATACTCGTATATTAGAAATTAAGTCTACTTAATTATTTTAATCCATCGAGAGCAGTTTATCTTTATTAATCTTTAAAGAGTTAGGCAGCTGAGAGGCTGCTTTCCAGCTCATGGGTTTTGATCCCCCAAACCCTCCACCTTAAAATACGGTGTTGCTTTTCCTCTTCCTGAGCAGAGAGAACATTCCCGAAATGACAGCTCAAAGCTTTTAAGTAATTGCTTGCTTCTTGGGTGAAGGATATGATTGAGTCTGTTATCCACATTTACCAGTTGGTTAGTTTTGCCTCTGCCTGAGTCTGTTGCCTGTTACCTTTATTCTACACTCCAGGGCATGAGTGACCACAGAACAAGATGGTGGGGATCGAGAGGGGAACGCTAACAGAGAAAACCACATCGACATGCAGATTCTTGTTTCTGTGCTTAGGACAAGCATATCAGTTTAAGCCATTCTGCAGCCATGTACTGAAAGCACTGAAAATGCTTTATGGACAAAAGGAATGATCCATTTCATGGAGTGGGCCATCTTTACAGTCAGTGTCATGTGCTTTCATCACCTAATCATGGCTCTTGAAATTTTACCGACTGTCATAATCCTCTATGGAAGAATAAAAGGTTGCAAAACCATATGAAGTACCCTGTGGTTGTCACTATTTGCTTGAGGAAGAACTGACTTTTGATTATCTGGAGCCTTAAGAACTTGCCTAATGAAAAATAAATGATGCCAGATGATTGTTACCAACCCTACTTATTGCACCCTTAGATTTAAATCCCACCCATGCACATTGAATATCACTAGGCAAGGGGTATTTCCCCACAAATGATCTCCTTGGGCCCTTTTAACAACCATACAATCTAACCATTATGTCTCTACCTTAGAGATGAGAAACAGAAGGTCAAAATTTCATATAAATAAATTTGCTAATTCAGGTTAGAGCTCCAATTCTGGATCTAGGTAGCCTTCTTTCCCTTACACCTTTGTGGAACCTATGGACTGCTTAAATTTCTTTAATTGAGAGATTTTGTTTGTTTGTTTGTTTATGGTTTTCAAAGTTGCCCAAGTGTGACTGTAGAAGAACATTATAAAATCTATTCCGACTTTCTGATATCCATTCCACATTCTGTTGTCGTTGATAAAATGCAGTTATAAAATATCTATTAGGTAGATACTCTATCATCAATTTGACCCCCAAGGTTTTTCTGTTGCTTTGCCAAGAATGTGGACATGTTTGAGCATGTAATTCGTGGTGCTTCTATTTTCACAGAAGCCAAAAAAAGCCTCGGGCAAGAATAGCAGTGACAAACATTTCTCTTGATGTCTCTATTAATGCAGAATGTTGGGCAAGAGACCTTGGGACAAGTTAGGTGTTAAAATGAACATGTCTTTATGATGTTCATTTGTGGGCCTTAGGCCTCAGCCCAGGGGCAGGTGGTAGTTTGATTCTATTTTGTGCAGATTCCTTTCCTGGAAATTGGTTTCTAAATTCTCCATGCCCGTTATAGGGAGTGTTTGGGTAGAGCTGGTTTAGACCATATAGTCAAAAAAGAAGGGAGGCCAATTTTATTGTCTAATTCTAAGAATGAATGAAAAATCATTACTTTTCTTTAGGCCTCAGTTTTCTTCTATTTGAAAAAGAGGCAATGACTGACCTCCCTGCTCTCTGACCTGAAGGATGGTACAAATCCTATAACAGGCCCGGGGTCTCGGTCAGGACCAAATTTGTCTTTAAATTTAACAATGTTGTTATGTTTTGGAGGTCATGGTTTGACCTATAAGTGATCCAAAACTAAGCTGCATTATGGTCTAAATTATCAGCACTGAAATGAGGAATATATTTTTATAATCAGGTAGAGGATATGCTAATGAGTAGATTGTGATAAACTTCCTTCCCTAGTGAAATTATTTGTTGAATGATTTAAGAACTAGTAATTTAGAATTACATGTGTAAAATAAAATAAGAGAAGCATCTCTTTGAATTTTTGAGTTAGGGATAGAGGTTCTGATGCCCTCTTCTTTTCATTAAGCTAAGGTACTTGGAAAACAGTATGAGTTTTTATTTTTTTTTAACCAAATTGAGCAATAGTTCCAACTCCTCCTGAAGTCCTTCCATCTAATCTGAGAAGACAGTGACAGGTGTCTCCGTGGTACACATTGAACTTGCCTTTTCTCAGACAGTGTCTGGTAAGTCCAGAAACTGATGTCACTTCCACAAATAAACAATTCATAGCTTCAGTTGTGTACTATGATATCTTGTTATCCAAGCAGTCTCTCCAGACACTTCTTTTAGGTCTTGCATCAGTATATGGCTTGATATCTGGGAGAGAAAAGTGGTATAAAATGGTCTTAATATTCCAGGATTCTTGAACATCCAGCTGGAAATGCAATTAGGAAACAGTCCCCTAGAAAACACTGAAGATGTCTGACATTTTCTCTCTCACACACATGTCGGAAACTATTTTACAGTGCTGTTTGGCTCTGCGACCACAGAGAAAATGCAATATATGTGGGTACTTGGAGCTTTGCAATGGTACCTTTAATTTTAGTTTTTTTTTTCTTTCTTTCTTTCTTTTTCTTTCTTTCTTTCTCTTTCCTTCCTTCTTTCTTTCTTTCTTTCTTTCTTTCTTTCTTTCTTTCTTTCTTTCTTTCTTTTCTTTCTCTCTTTCTTTTCCCTTCCTTCCTTCCTTCCTTCCTTTTCTTTCTTTCTTTTGAAACCCTGTGGTCATTAGGTTATACCTTGTTGGAGAAGTTTGAGACACTCGAGTTATGTCCTTCTTTAATACTGTTAACATCAATAGCAGTGACTTAAATATCCTTCAACCCAATGTTATATAATGTGTAGGATATGCCATGTATTTGCTAGTACTGACTTCAACCCTAATGTAGATACTATAGCCATGTCAGTTCTGAAAATACTTTTTAGAAATATTAAAAATTCTAAGATAACAGTTTTCAAGATTATATTTAGTCCTGATGATGGTTTTACATTGACTTTGAACACATTATGCTTACTGATATTGGGACATTAAAGTGCCACAGAAATTTAAACAAGGCGCCCCCCACAAGCCCTCCCTCCCCAATAAAGGTGACAGTGAGAATCAAAGAATAAATACAAAGTTTGCTCAGCAACTGTAGAATATTTAGCTTCCTAAATATATCTTGTGTGTGGGAAGCTGGGAGAGGAAAATTAAATTCTTACAGTTCTGTAGTGCACGGGGCCAGTAGTATTTAAGAAGCCAAGGAGAGAACGGAAACGCTTAAGCTGGCTTTGCCCCTCGTGGAGAGATGCTTGGCTGGGTCCTTTCCCACGGGGACCTTTCCAGAAGACTGAGTCCATTTCGGGGGGAGCTTGCTATAAACTGATGGGCCCGGCAGAGAGCGGAGATGGGATGGTGTGGCTCAAGCTGGCATTCTTGGAACAGGAGCCTGCGGTTTCTCTGTTACTTCATCTTGTTAAATCGGTCCCGATGAGTGGGGCGGACACCACAGATCGTAGTGGCTCGCCTGCGCTGCCATGTAATTTAAAGCCCTTGCAAGCGCTGTCCTCAGGCAGCAGCTGGAGGAGGCGGAGATGGAGGAAAGAGGGTGAGGAGGAAGTGCCCCCTCCTGGACTCTGACCTCATTCAAACCCCAATCTGTGTCTTAGAAAAGTCTTTCCAAGTTGGCTCCAGACACTGTTAGGAGAATGTCTTAATTTAACCTTCTTAGAACTGGCTGTGTTGTGAGTAGACCGGATACCATGGCATTGGGTGCGTCTGAAACGTGGCCTGTGATCCCACGGAATAGGTGTGCTAGGGCGTGAAGAAGACCTTCACCTTTTTGTTTGCAAATCAAGTATCTTTGGATTCCTTTTCCTTGAGATGTAATACTTTATTCTTGGGATAAATGTATTCGAAGTGCAAGACGATGTAGCGTAATTATGAAGAAAGAAACAAGGACATTTTCTCTTCCTGAGGCAAAAAAGAAATCCACTATCAACACGAAGAGTTTATTTATTGTTCGTCTACTCCCAGCATGGGATTATAACTACAAAAATCACTTGGACAAGAATAGTTAACATTAAGCAATGAGGATTGAAACAAAAATAAAAGTGTTAATTCTTATTCCAAGAAGTTAATAATTTCTTTTCATCCAGTTACCACAGGCATTCTTTTAAGTTATCTTTTAGCTTTTAATGTGAACATGTGTTAAACAGCATCTTGAACCCATGTGTGGCCAAGGAATTCATGAGTGCCAGCGTTTTAAATGTCACACACTGTGAGCTTACAGATAGCTCCATTTGAAGTTGGAAACTTGATGCTCACACTTGAATTTTAGGGGTCTGTTTCTCCAGACCAAAAAATCATTGAACCCTGCTGTTCACACATTGTCTGTTATTTTGCAGGGTTATACAAATGTAGGAGAGGGTCCCTCTCAGTGAGGACCTTAAGATGCTACACACATAAACACACAAACACACGTTACATCACAAGACAATGAGAGTGTTCTGTGACATGCAGAACACCACCTTTAATCACTCTGTAATTCTACTTTTTCTATCAGGTATAAAACCTAAATATCTTTGTATCCTATTCAGGAGAATTCTTGTTGGGATAAGAACACATATGTTTTAAAATTTTTTTTTGGTGAGTTTCCTAGGCTGGAGTGAATGTTCAGGGATGTCAAAGGCCTTCTAAGGACAGGGAGTCCTGCGGACCAGAGGGCGCTGTGATTTGTCTAGCAACATTTGGGTTCAGCAGTAACTGGCTCTGGATTGTAAAGGGGTGAGAAATCTCAAGTTTCCTGGGAAGAAATCAGGGTGCAAATAAAGTGAGCTGATAGACGATGGGCTAGGAGCAGCAGGAAAATTCAACAATAATTTTTTGCATTAATTTTTTTATTGTGGTTAAAAGAAAAAAAAACATACATTTTAGCATCTTAATCATTTCTTTTCTGATAGGATGTGTTTGCGAGGGCTGTCCAGAAAATAAGCCCAGACGTGATGGCCTCTATTTTTCATATTACACGGCTGGATACTTTTCAGACAACCCTCGTACATTTACATGGTACTTTTAACCATCTGAATCATTTTTAAGTGTACAGTTCAGCAGTGTCAAATGCATTCACATTGTGCAACCGATCTCCAGCACTTTCACTTTGCAAAACTGAAGTTCTATACCCATTAAATAACTCCCCATCTCCTCTTCCCCCCAGCCCCTGGCAACTAGTAAGATAACTTTGCAATGCGATGGCTTTTGTGATATATGAAGGCTGTCTGGAAAAATCCAGCCATAAATGCCTTTATTTTTCATGTTATGTGGCTGGATACTTTCTGGACAGCCCTGGTAATTTCCATCCTTGCTTAAAAAAAAAATCTATATCGCTCTTGAATGCTTTCATGCAGATCAGGAGAACTCGAAATGGTGCTGAGTGAATACGTCAGCTTGGGGTGAAGACAAAAGCTTGAAGGAGCCAGGGGCTGAAGTGACATCTGGGGTCCTTTTGTGTCTTCAGACACTGGACGTTAAGTATTTCTGGCTCGCTCTTTTTTAATCGGCAGTCCTTCTTCCTTGTGGGAAATTTTGAAAATACTTTTATGCATAAGTAGCACTGAGGACACTGACCATATCTTGAACTACTCCCTATCCTCGTACACCCCTAGCAGCGCCATCACGCTGCCTCCATATAGGAGGATCTTCAGATTTTTCACACTTCAGAAACGCCAATAAAAGAAAGAAGCCATGAATAACATTCCCACTTAATAAAAAGCATTGCAGGGTGGCAAGCTAAGGGGGAAACAGAGGCTTCTCTCTTCTTAAGAAAATTAAATACGTAATTTTTGTTTTTCCCGTTTAATTATAGCAGCCAAGGGCAGTTCTTCCTTTATGTGGCTGCTCTCATCTATCTCCTCTAATGAACCCCAATCCTGTAATACCGAGTCATGGCATCTCTGGGCCGTCACGTCGCTAACAATGCTGAGTTTGTGGTTCAGGCACCTGAGCTGCGTGTAGATTATGAATGTTTGTAAGGCCAGGAAATAGGGGAGTCTCAGGCCTCCCAGTCGGCAAATCCTTAACAGGTCATGGGTGATGTCAGAGCAGCTAGGCTGGGGGACCCAGAGTAAATTGCTTTCACCCCCTTACTGTTACACCTGGTCATTTGCCGGTATAACGGGTGAGAATTGATGAGGGGGTGGTGATTTCAAGGACATAGACTTGGAAGCGCCAGGAGTTCTGAATTGGCAAAAGCTTTATCTCCTGGGGTGAGTTGTACTGTAATACTGCTTAGGGCACTGCTTTTCCATCCATTTCTGTCCAGAAAGGGGTAGGGGTTCCAACGGGTTGAGTTTATGCTGTGAGTGTGTCATGGGGCAGCAGGGAAAGACGCTACATAATGTAATAGTATAGATTGTTTCCCATGAATTAGGACATAGCAGGTGTTCCTTGTGAAGGTAAATTTCTTACGAATCCATTTCGGATTTTACTTCCTTTAGAAGATCTCTACTCAGAGGCCTCCTGATAAATAAGAAAAGTCACCTCGCCTATCAATCAGACAATACATTTTATAGAATTTCATTTGCATCCTGGATGGGGTTGCTATGTATGACACCCAAAGAAATCTGTGTCCTTGAAGAATATAGTAAGAGGAGAAAGTGGTAATAAAAATTATGAGTTCTCAATTTAGTAACAGGAAATGAGTGCGAATATGACCTAGTCAGACACGTACCTCACACATACGGATTACTGTGAAGAAAGGATTAGATTGGAGAGCCATTTAACAATGAAATTGTGTTTCTCAGATGTGATACAACATTTTCCTGATTAGAAAGGGTGGTTTAAAAACTCCTTAAATGACTGCATTAACTAGTGCTTCTAGAAGTAATGGTTTTAATAACATGTTGCTAACTAGAAATTAGGATTATAAACTCAGGGAACGCTAGTTCTTTAAAAAAGAATTTCTAGAAGTAGGATATCCAACAACAGGTTATGGTTGACAAGGGTTGCCATGCTGGCCTTCAGTTCCCTCACAGATGGGAGAAAAGCAGATGACCCCCTGCTGTCGCCTGTTATAGGCGTCGTTTTGTGTGGGGTTTGGTCTTCCCTACGGTTCATTCATTTCTGCAAGCGTTCCTCCTAGGGCACCATCATTTCTTCAGTTTGGGTGCATTTCTCAGAAGAGAGCCTTTCTCATAGGGCTCCTCTGTTCTTCAAGATGGAACTGTGCCTCTGGGCTGGTGACCCCCAGAGCAAGGGATCATGAACACAAACCGCTGAAATAGTCCTCCTCCCCACCCCCACTGCCCCGCCCTTCTCCAAAGCAGAGGTCAAAGCCTGCTGGGGACAAGTGTGGACTCCCGAGGAGACCTGTTTTTACCCAAAAGCATAGCCCGTAACTGACGTGTCTGAGTGGCTCTTCCTGCTCTGGCTCGGGCTTGGGAATGCGGGTCAATGACACTGGTGAAGATGAGTATGGTGAATATCCGGCCACCTCTCTATGTTTAGTCAAGTAGGATCAGCCCCGTTCTGTCCCGTGTTGACTGACAATGCTATTCTCATCAAACAAACAAACAAACAAACAAACAAAATCTCTCTGAAGAACATCAGCAAAGCAAAAGTGCTTGGTAATTTATTCTGATGCAAGAAAGGAGACTGACTTCCTCTTGTTGTTTGTGAAGCCCCTGCCGCCTTGTCATGAGTCCCTGGAGTCCATGCAGGTCTTCAAACAGCACTGCCAAATAGCAGAAGAATACCATGAGGTCAAAAAGGAGATCGCTCTGCTGGAGGAGCGGAAGTAAGTGCCTGCGCTCCATCGGCTGGGGTGGGTGGCAGCGGGGCTGCGGGGTGCAGGGAGGGAAGGGAGGGGCTGAGCTGGGGCTGCAGGGAGGGAGAAGGGAGGGGAGAGGAACTGACAGTGCAGGGTGCAGAGGTTACGAGGTGATTTCCGTGCATAGCATGTTTGATTGTAGAAATGATTCAAATGGCACTGCTATAGATTAAAAGCCTTATGCATAGTGAGAGGAACAGCAAGACTCCTTCCTTCCCCCAAACTTAATCTTTAATAAGCGTTCTTAGTTTTGGAAATGAGAAATGCCACAATGCCACCTGGGTCTATACCGCGTTTCCTGCGAGCGTGCCCAGAAGTCCCAGAGCCCTTTGGCGGGTGCTTACGTGGTGGGGTTCCCACGTGAAGTGAAGAAGCCGGCAAGACAGATAGCTGTATTAGCTGACTCCGCATTTCGTAGGCCAGTAGTCTGAGAGAGTTTTGGTCTTGATAGCTTGTAGTGCCATTAGTGCTCAGCTGTCAAGAATTACGCAGTTTTATTAATTAAAGCATTTGACTTTGACTCACTCATCACTTTTTGTTTCAGAATTCTCCTTTTTAACTGAACTCGATTCTGCTGCTATTTACCCCAGTGATCCCTAATTTTTCATACTTTCAAAGCATTAGACACCTTCTGTCACAGCACTGGTCAGTTTGTAATAACACATTTATCAGGGACATCTTTCCATGGATGGAATGTACTGGATGACTTTGTTATTTAAATGAACCAATGTGTGGCTCTTTATTTGGGGGAGCAATGCAAGTCTCACTCACTAAATTATTTCTAAGTGTATATTTTTAAAAAATGCGATAGGATAATGATGTGAGTGACTCGTCTGGTCTTTGGTTGAAACATTCTTGCCGCTGGTGTTTAGAGCAATGATAACTGTGGGCACCCCCACAATATTAAAATCAGAAAAGTGAAGTTGACTTCTAGAAAGAAGGTGGCTAGCAGCCCAGTGCAAGTACTTTATACAACCTGCCAAGCCATAAAGACGTTGGTCAAACCCCCGAGGTAGCTACTCACAAGCCTTCCTAAGTGATTGGCTAGATGTGGGGCAAAGGACAAATCCTTTTATTATTATTTTTTCCTTTCTTTTTCATAAAGTCTTTTAAATTCCTTTCCCTCCATTTCTGTTTCTGCCATTTGTGATCAGGACTTGGTCCTTCACATCTTGGTCCATGTAATGTTATAGCTGGTTTCCCTGCCTATGGTTTCACGTTGCTGTGGAAGGACAACCAGTTCTTGGCCTGGATTTCAAGACCCGTCAGTTCATTGTGCAGCAGGTCATTTCCTAAACAGTTTGTGTCTTCAAACAAGGTCATCTGGATTTTACCCCAGTCACTGGATTTTCATTTTTTGATGATTTGGTTGAAAATTTCTGCCTTGTCCTTTCATAAAATGTGGCTGAAATGACTGTGTCTGGTGACTGGCTAGTTTGTGTAAGCAAGACACAAAGAGATGCTAACTGCGATGTTTCAGAAGAGAGTTTTTAGTGAAGTCATGCGGGCTCAGGTTAAGTTGAACTTCTCTCACATCTCCAGAGGGGGTCTCCCTGGATCAAATTTGGCAGACTGCAGAGGAGCCAGGAGTCGATTATAACTATTATTTTAAATCATGTCTATTAGATGGATAAAGAGAATCAGACATTTTCTAGGATTATAAACTCATCATGGAATGAATTTAACTTAACCAATCACTTTTGACTTATTGACCAAAAATGTAAGAAAAGCTTGTTCTTACTTTTATTGAAATTTTTTTTCTTATTAATTGAAAAAAAAAAGACAACTTTATTGAAAGCTTTAAAAAATTACCAAGAATTCTGACATCTTTTCAAAACTGCTGCTATCATTTTTCTTAATACTTTCTAGGCCTTTTGTATGTGAATAACTACTTTTATATAATTACATGTATGGTAACATGAACTATGTACGTGCTTTTAAAAAGAAATATTATAAGCTTTTATATAATGTACATAGATTTTTGTGTACCTAATGCAAACACATAGAAGTGAGATATATACATTTTATTGTTTTTGAAATTTATTACTGAATTGTTTGACAGGAAGTTTTTAAAGTATACCATTAAATGGCAATTAGATCTGCAATTAAGATGTACAATTTGTAAAGGTCACTTTGATCCAAGCAGAGTATTTTATCTCCTTCAAAGAAGAAACCACTGTCTGTTTCTAGTATGCAACGTGACGTTGTGCTAGGTGTTGTGGCATTTAAAAGACAGATTTAGAAGGTGAGAAAAGGTGATTAACTCTTAGAAAAGTTAGGCTGAAAACTGTTATGTAATTAAAATAATAATTCAGTGGTTTTCAGTATACTCACAGTTTTGCAACCGTCATCACAATCTTAGAACATTTTCATCACCCCGGAAAGAGACCTTGTACCCTTGAGCTGTCACTCGCATTGCTCCCTCCTACTGTCAGCCGGTGCAACCACGAATCCACTTTCTGTCTGTGGATTTGCCAGTTCTGGACATTTCATATAAATGACTCGAGCAACCTTTAGTCTTTTGTGATTGGCTTTTTTAACTTAGCAGAATCTTTTCAGGTTATCCATGTAGCATGTAGCAGCACTTACATCCTTTTTATTATTGAATAATATTCCACTGAGTGGACAGACCCCATTTTATTTATCTAT
The DNA here is from genome assembly GCA_004026885.1 of Lyroderma lyra. Lineage (NCBI taxonomy): Eukaryota > Metazoa > Chordata > Mammalia > Chiroptera > Megadermatidae > Lyroderma > Lyroderma lyra. The sequence continues at coordinate 345,564 of PVJL010000339.1, read as the reverse complement.
TTCATCAGTCTGGTGGACATTCGAGTTGTTTGCCCTTTGGCTATTATGAATAATGCTGCTACAAACATTCATCTGCAAGTGTCTATGTGGACATACGCTTTTAATTCACATGTGTTGTGTACCTAGGAGTACAATTGCCGGGTCACAGGATAAGTCAGTGTGTAACCTTTTGAGGAACTGTCTGACTGTTTCTAAAGTGGCTCCACCATTTTATATTTCCACAGTAGTGTATGAGAGCTCTGATTTCACCACATCTTTGCCAACATTTATAATGTCTTTCAGATTATAGCCATGCTAGTGGGTATGAAATGATGTCTCATGGTGCTTTTGATTTATACTTCACTGATGGCTAAAAATGTTGAACCCCTTTTCATGTGCTTTTTGGCATTCTTATGTCTTCTCGAAGAAATGTCCATAAGCTCCTTTGCCTATTTTTTTAATTGGGTTATTTGTCTTTTTTTTTTTTTTTAAATTATTGAGTTGAAAAAAATGTTACCGAATTTTAGTGGGTTCATACAAAACTATTAGAAAAGGGTTTTCATATGGAGATACCAGAATCGTTGTCGGACCGATTTTCACGTCTTTTTAAAATACATAAAATGATGATTGGAGGAGCAACAGCCTCTGAGGGGAACATCTAAAGAGGAGGGAAAAGGGTAATTTGTAAAAGCATAGTCTAAAAATGGCCCTGCTTTGATTTATTTTTAATCACAATATTTAATTTATTCTGAAATTTTCAGTGACAACAGATTTTGTTTGGTCAGAAATGTTAATTTCTTCAGGACATTCCCCAAGGCAGAAGTTTTTACACCATGTACTGGGGAACCTCTCAAAGATTGGGGTTGGAGAGGTGTCAGACAAGACTGTATCATGGCCAGGCAGAGAAACAATTATCTGTTTTATTTACTTCATTTCTGGGTATGATTTTCTTTGAAAATGGACCCCACAGCTGTAACATATTAAAAACGAAATGTCACTGTGACATATTTTCTTAAATAACTATTCAGCCTCTAGAAATTGGGCTCTTGGTGTCATAAAGCAATAGTCCATGGAGATACTACTCCACAAGTATTTGCAGGGCGTGTCCTCACGTGGGGGGAAGCTCCGTCCTTTTTCCCAAGATGCCTGATGCAGGTAAGGTGCCATCTGGGTCCGCGTAGGGTTTCATGTCCTCTTCCACCAGTGAAGGGGTGCCTTCTGAGACTCACCTGGCAAACAAGAATCCAGGTCAAATCCTGGTTAGCAACAAGGCTCCAATAAATATTTGCTGAGAGAATGAAAGAAGGACCAAGGAGCTGTCTTGGCTTCTCGCTTGGCTCAAGGATGCAGAGGTAGAGAGCCAAGAGCATTCTTTTCATAGGATTGAGGGTGGTATCAAATCCCAATATCCCAGACTTTTTCAGGCTGTGAGATTACACTTGCCATTCATGTCCTCGGTCTAGATCTGGGCCTTTTATATCACCAGTTACGTTGTAGTCCAGTTTTTTAACTGGAATCTCATTCGTACGTGTCTGATTGTCTCCCTGGAACCAAATTAATGGGGACAAAACATTCCCTCTCCTCTTTGAGAGTGGCGCTAAGGAGGCCTCCCTTGCTAAGGACAGAGGTTCCAATCTCCAGGAGAGCAGAGTGAGGAAATAGTTTACCTTTTACCTCATTCCTATCCCAGGGTTAACTCTTTTGGGGGTGATCGAGGAAATCTCCATTTTCTTTAGAGTAATGGTTCTTAACCAGGGCAATTTTCCAGTCCCTACCCCCCAGGATATCAGCAAATATCTAGGGATATTTTTGGTTGTCCTAACTGGAGGTGGGGAGACATAAAGCTGGCATCTAGTGACTAGAGGCCAAGGATGCTGTTAACCCTCCTATAGGGCCAGCCCCCAACAACACAGAGTTGCCTGGCCCTAGCGATCCAGTTGTGTCAAGGCTGAGAAACTCTAGGGCAAATCTCACTTTTTCCCACAAGGGTATGGTATTGCCTTTGGTTTCCAAAACACTGACTACATTTAATGCTCACGTGTTATTCATTTGTGGAGCTCAGCACCAGTCTAGACTGTGCTTTGGGAATTTCCCTTGAGCAGCGTTCTTCTACCTGCATAAAACGACCATAGACTTTCACATATCTTTTTTTACATAGATTAAAACAAATTATTATTATTACTAGTTTCACGTGTACAAAACAACCTAATGATTAGACATTTACACACTTCACAAAGTGGTAACTCCAAACAAGTCTGCTTCCTATCTGCCACCATACATATAGGTATTAGAATACCATTGGCTGTATTTCCTATGCTGTAGTCTACATCCTGTGACTGTGTATATATATTTTTAATTATAGCTGACCTTCATAGTATTATTTTATAATAGTTTCAGGTGTCCTGTGCAGTGGGCAGGCCTTTTTTTATAATTTATGAAGTCCTCCCTTCGATAAGTCTGTGCCCATCTGACACCATAGATAGTTTTTACAATGTTATTGACTATATTCCCCATCCTGTATTTCTCACATCCTTTTGTTTTTCACCTTAAGGCATTTACTCCTTCTCTCCTGTGTATAAGTGCTTGTGCTAGAACACACATCTCTCAAGAACCAACAGTGCAGGCTACATCACCTCTTAAAATAAAACGCTCCCTGTGATTATGGTAGTGTTTTATTATATTATCTAAACCTCTATAGCTCACTGGGGCTAAACTTTCTTGGATTTTTGCCTTTTCCAAATAGAAGTCTTCAGTCAATTTTGAAAGTCCTAAGAATCATGGTCTTTCTAGAAATGGAGAAATATTTGTCCTAATGATGAATCCTTATCCTAACCTCCTACAACATAAAGAATCTCCTTCATTTTGGAATCAGTTTCCACAGAGTTTCAAAATTCTTTACCGGTTCACTTGGACTTTCCTTTCTCCCATTTGTTTTAGCAAGAAAAACAAAACAAACAAACAAAACAAACAGACAAAAAACCCTTTTCTAGGCAGGTGGCTTAGAAAGGGGGATAGTAAGTGGTTTAGGGGGGACCCAAAGTTCTGTTTTTTTCACTGGTGAGGTACGTTGTGTAGAAAACTATCATAAGTTCTTGACATTAGAAATGAGATTCCTGGGGTGGGAGAAAAAAAAGAAGTGAGATTCCTGTAACGGTGGTCTTCACCCCGATATCATATTATCAGGAAGAGAATGACAGAAGTGATAAACTAGAAGTCAAAGGCAGGACCACATTCTACACAATTACTGATATTGACTTGTTCCTACGATCATCTGTTTATAAGATTGTCTCTGCAGCTTAATGTGCCAGGTTAAATTATGAATTGCTAATGGACGAGCATAAATACGTCTACATAAATAGGTCTTGGACAGGAGACAATAGACTTTTTGACAGTGTTCAGTGCATATACTCGTATGTATAATTGCTTATCAAATACATGAAACTAATTTAGAAACTATCAGTTAAGTCTTCTTGATTCCAGTAAGGAAGAAATTGCTATCGACTTGCTCTGATGCCAGAAGATTAGATAATCACAGCTATTCCTTTTAGTTGTAAAATCTGTGATTCTGTGATTTATTTCTCTACCAGTTAAAACTACTAACAGATGCCCTCAGTTTTCAGTGAGGTCAGATATGGAAGCAGGACAGTAGCCATTGTTACACCTAGTATTGCCAACTCCCCACCAATGATTTGAAACTCTTTCTACCTGAATTATTTGTGTGACACAGTTAATTTTAAAGGACAAAACCAATCAAACAAAACAGGAATAGATCATTTAATGGGTAGAGGGTTTAGAGGCATATTTTCTTTTTTGTACTTATGTAAGGTTTACTAATCAATTTCTCTAAAGGAGTTATATAGGGGACTTTACTAATATTTAGCTATTGACATTTATTGCTTCAACTGTGCTTAGGGGCAAAGAAGCCTAAACACATACTAAGAAGAATATGAGTACTTTAATGTCTGGCTCTTCCCTATTAGCTATATGATGTTTTCAATTAAATTAAGCACTTTGAATTCTTATTTCCTCATCTTTAAAATATGCGCTCTTTGTCTCTGAAGTACCTTACTCTTCAGTTATTCATTCAGCTAGTATTTATTGGGAGCCTTTATGTTGTAAACACCATAGAAGATTCAAAGACCAACAAGAGCCCAAAGGAACTTGGTGTGTGTGCACGTTAGTGTTGCCGATCATCTTCCCTTTGTCTGTCATCGCCATCATGCTCCATGGCCCCAAATACTTCAGCATTTTTCTAAGGAAAGGACACTTTCTCACTGAAGTACAGTACAATGAAGAATTTTGGTAGTGATACGGCACTGTTCTCATTCACAGTCCATATTTAAATTGCATCAATTCCCAATAATGTCCTTCATAGCTCCTTTTCTGCAGTCCAGAATTACACATTGTATTTAATTGTCAGTTCTCCAGACCTTTTAAATATGGAGCAGTTCTAAACATTTTGAAGAGTACAGGCTTTTAACTTTCTCTCAATTTGAGTTTGTGTGGTTGTATGTGTGTTTGGCAGGAATACCACAGCAAGGGCACTGTGTCCTTGGTGCCTGTAGTATCTATTTATCTCATTACTAGTAATGTCAGCTTTGATCACTTGATTGAAGGGGTCATCCAGGTTTCTCTGCACCTTTCCCTACAGAAAAGGGAGAAATGCAACATATACATATATTGAGGCAAAGGAGAACTCAGAACTAGTTTAGAATGAACTGACCCACATAGGGGTATACACCTCTTTTGGGATGTCACACTTATGAAATCTAAACATGGGCTGTGAATCTTGAGCTTCTTATTATTTGTATTTACATCAATGAAGTACTTACAAATATTTACTGAGAACTGAATCTATTTACAGTGTTATTACTACAAGTTTTCTCCAATAACCTTAGCCTGCTTTTTGAGTTCTAGAGTCAGGCCAGCACCAAATGTAGATATATTGTTTTGTTAATCAGAGCTGCAAGATATCTGTAAGGACTAGGGAAAGACGTGGACAATAATAACTGCAGGAAGGAGGTAGAATTCTTCAGTGCAAAGAACTAATGTTCACAGAACCAGTCAATGAAACTGAGAAATAACAAACAAAGGAAGATAACTGAATTTGGAGGACCAAGATTCGGTAAGGGACAAATGATAGGGTTCTCCTCCCCATAAGAAAACAGACAAAGCATCTCAAATTATCAACGGGCGTTTCTGGATTGTGTTTTTTTCCCCCTAAACTAGTTGTAATTTTTACAATTTTAAAAGATCGCTTTTTTTGACTGTCAAGAGATTCATTGAGTGTTTCTGGATATATGTTTAGAATTCCAAATGTGTCTAGTAGAGGTGCTACAATAAAATAAGGCATCTAAAACTCACAAAGCTGGAGAAATAAAAGTAAGTCATTGGAAGGAGCCAGAGATGGGTGAATTCAGAGAAGCAGAGGGGAGCATTCTGCGGCCGTTAGGCTGTCGCTGTGAGGTCTCATGGGTGTGCATTCAGCTCTGTGCTTCTCCCTTGCCTGCCCCTGCCCCTGCAGGAAGGAGCTCATTGCCAAGTTGGATCAGGCGGAAAAGGAGCAGGTGGATGCCGCTCAGCTGGCTCGGGAATTCGAGGCCCTGACGGAGGAGAATCGGACCTTGAAGCTGGCCCAGTCACAGTGTATAGAGCAACTGGAAAAACTTCGAATACAGTATCAGAAGAGACAGGGCTCGTCCTAACTTTCAGTGATTCAATGAGAGCGCACGAGGTGGGAGACTGCTGTGTGCCGGCCCAAAGAGTTCTATTTTATAGGGCTAGGGAGGAACATCTATCACTTCTCTTTATTACCCGCAGGGCAAATGTCTGTCCTGAGGTTAGTGCTTGCTGGGTCTAGTTTGAGAGGGGGGATATTTTATTTTAAATAAGATAATTAAAGCAAATGTATTACCAGGTTGTTCTCAGAGATCATCATTTGTTTCCGAAGGTATATATTTTTTCTTATTTAGGAAGACATGGTCATAGTGTACTTCAGGGTAGAAAAGAATAAAAATAGAATATTGACCGAGGCCACTGAGAATCACACACGGAATTAAGGCCTGAAACAAACCGGTGAGATGCTCGCGGCAGTTCCACACCTGTGCATTTTTAAATTCATGTCCTCAGTAGTTCCGCTGTGCTCAAATCTGAACTGTCAGAAACTTCTCATATATTTTTGTTCCTTCCCCAGAGTTAGATTTACTCTCTCAGATTGACTGTCCTAAGAATAAACGACGGTATGTCATAAAAGCTTTCCCATGAACGTGCGAGCAGACCGTGTGTTTGTGCCCGGAGCACTGCGCCGGTTCTAACTTGTGGCTGCAACAATGCCGAGCAGATAAGGCCCCGTCTTCTTCACACCGAGTTCCCTCCCCTTGGCTGTGTGTTCTGGGGCCTGGGGGAAATGGAAGCCAACTGTTTAGATGTTACTCTGGTGAGTTCCTACAAAAACATCAGTAAAATGTTAAGTATTCCTTTGCTATGGGTTTAAGGAGATGTTCTGGATCAGTAATCACTAATAGAAATACACGAGTAAATTCAGGATTAAAATGATCTTTCCCTTGTTCTGCCCATCACCATATTTACCCAAATGGATCTCTTTGTTTTATGTCCATTTCTATTCATGTAATTTCTTTTTCATTAAACATGGATCAAAACCGTCAGTCTGTACTGTGTCCCTCTGTTAGCCTCCCTTGTGCTCAAAGCCAGACTTGGCTATTGCTGGTCAGAATTTGTTCTGAGTTGTGTCTGCGTGGGCCAAAAAGCAGGAAAACCCCTTTTCTTGGAAAGACTATGGTTTCTCATATAAACAATTCTAATACTGAATATAATACATTAGCATCGTAAGGTATTTGCCCAGAAAACATAAAAGGGGATCGTTGATTAAAATAGTAAGTTGGCCTGATTTTATCCCCAGAGGACGTTTGGCAAAGTCTGGAGGTGTTTCTTGTTGTCACAACTGGGATGAGTGGGTACGACTGCTGTCTAGAGGGTCGAGGCCAGAGATGCTGCCAGACATCCAGGACAACGAAGAATTGCCTGGCCGGTGGCGCTGAGGCTGATTTGCCCCGGGCCAGGCTCATCACGGGCAGTTTGGGCAAATGGGAGAGGGAAGCACTTTGCAGGGTTCAGGGCTTCTTACTGTGTGGTGCGGAGTCCACAAGGTCCTGAAGCATCTCGACCTTCCGTTTCCTCATTTGTAAAATGAAGCTTTTCCAACTATCTCAAAGTCTAATGTTATGTGAGCTCACTCACCCGTAAAGCTGCTTTAGTATTTGACCAAAGGTGAGAGTCCTTATCATCCTGGCAGAACTGTTTTTAAATTTTTTTTAGTAACCCCAAGGCTTATGAACACTAACACAAAGGAAGGCTTGTTCACTAAATTTGTACCAACACAGGGTTAATGGAGTGGGAGAAACGGGTTAAGTCACAGAGCTTTAAATACAAGGATTCGTTTTTGGTCACTTACCCATATGAAGAGGATTATATATATTTACAGAATTCAGGCACTCATAGCCCCTTAGAAAAAATAGAAGACAGGGAACTACAGTTTCCAAATCTCTTTGTTCTACCAGAATAAAAATAATTGAATAGGACAAACTATTTGAACACTACTGGTATTATGCTAAGCAGACACTGAGTAAATAGTTTTCATATCTGTGCTAGTCTCAGCCTGAAACTGTGCTGCGCGTTTCCAAAAGATAGCTATTCATGACTCAAAGGCAAGCATTCCTCTCGGTGTGTGTGTTTCAAGCAGACTTGTATTCATTAATAAAACAAAAACACCACCTATTTTGGTAACATTGTCAGAAGACACTTAAAGCAAAATTTCTTATCAGTCTTATCTTTTTTCTCCTAATCTCATTTACCACCGGGTATTATCTACATCACACAGAATCATTTAAGAATTTTCTCTCTTCAAATCCATTTGCAATAACCCTGCCGTTAGCCACCGTGAATGGTTTACAGAGCTCTAAAAAGGAGCACAGAGATCCTTTGAGTTTCAAGGTGAGCTTGCTTGCTTTTGCACTAGAGAATGAAGGGAAACTCTAACCAGCATTTCTATTCCGTGATGGCTCTAGTAAAGAATTTGCTGTTTGTGGGCCGTTTAGTTTAGACAGACATGAAAAGAATGTGGATATACGTGGCCACTCGTCAAATGTCTAATCGGTGTCAGCAGAGCATGTTTCTCTATCTCATCCTGGTTCTTGGGCCTGGGTGTATCATTAACTCAGCACAAATAAGGAACTAAAAGGGATGTGGAATTCGAATTCACTTCAAAGGAAGTTTATTATACACTTGTGTTGGGTCACAACCTTCTCCGGAGCTTCCCTGGTCTAAAACTGAAACTAGTCCCCATACGTGGAGGGCAGGCAGAGACCTAAGGAGAAAGGGCAGACCCCTCCTGAGTGGCAGGTGACAGGCTCAGTAGGCAGGGGATCTTACTGATGAGGCTCGTCTTGGCCACAGGATGAATTTTCTACACTCTCCCACCAAATCTCCAAAGTTTACGTGGGTTCGGTCACGTATCCAGGGGACTCTAACTGATGGTACTCAGTCCAAATAGTCCCAACAGTACATTTCTAGCCAAAGGCCGTGTCCTTGGCACAGCTACTGGGACAGGGAAGGGAAGCAGAATGCACATTCTGAGGACAGGGCAGAGGGTGAGGTGGGGAGCATCCAAGTGCCCTACCCAGGTCCAGCTCTCGGGACACACCAGGGGTCATTTCTTCTTTTTTAAACCGTAAAAAGGTAAAAGGAGTTTATTATTAATAATTTTTCTTTAGCAATTGTTCGACTTGGATTAAACATTTCATTCATGAGTGACTTTGATTTCTCATTATGGGTACTCAGGATAAGTGACAGCAATCTAATCTACAAATTATTTTCAGATGTAAAGATTTTTAAAAAAATGTTAAATGTATTGAGGTAACACTGCTTAATAACATTGCCTAAGTTTCAGGTGTACATCATTACAATTTGTGTTCTTACTGACCTCCCCCAACAACTCACTAAGTGCTGAGCAGAGGAACAGTAATAGAAGATGCAAAAATGAACGACACAGTCCCAGCCTTCAGTATGCTTCCGATTTAGGAGCAGAGATAGCACACGCCTTGTAGTTCCTGGAGGACAAGATAGACATAAATATGACAAGATAAGTGGAGCTGACACTAGGGGTTCAAACGAGAGAAGGGCCTGAGCAGAGACACGACGGTTGGGAAGCGTGGAGTGAGGGCCACGCGTGTGGAGGCAGTGAGTAGCCTTTCCGTAGAGGACGTGTTAGGGGGCTAGTGAGAAATTAAGTTGCAGAGTTTCACTGCACCTGGGCTGGTGGGGGGGTAGTTTGGACAGAATAAACATTCTGAAAAGAGGAATGAATGATCAGGGCTGCGCTTGAAGATGATGTGGGGGCAGAGCGTGGAGTTGGCGCACTCCATAGGGACTGGAGACATGAGGATGCGTTGGGGGGTTGGTAGAAGGGAGTGTGAAGGAGGGCGAGTGGTAGGGACTGAAATGCCACAACAGATGAGGGGATGGGAGGACCTGCTCAGAGGTGGAATCCACACAGCTTGGGGTGGATTGCATTTATAACTGAAGCAAGGCAAGTGAAGAGAAGTAATATGTGATGAGTCCCTTCTGCGCCAGGCTACCCCAGGGGCTGTGTGTATGCTGTTTTATTTAATTCTTAGTAACAACCTGAGAAGTAGCTCTAATGACCCCCATTCTCCAAAACAGAAACTAAGCTTACATAGTTCGTACAAAGTTCCCCAGACCTGGGATCTAAATACAAACTTGCTTTGATTCTCTCTCTGTCTCTCTCTCTGTCTCTCTCTCTCCTCTCAATAACTATTTATTGAATGCTTGTGCTTTGCAAGGCTTTCTGGATGATGCTAGTGACACAACAGTGAACAACAGAAACATATTTTCAAGGTACCCTTAGACTAGTAAGGGAGGTAAACATTTACCTCCTCTTAAATACCCACCTGGGGTAGTCTTAAAATAGATCCAAACATCTCCTCGAAAGGTAGAGCCTAATTACGCTCCTCTTTAGTGTGGGTTGGACATAAAGACTTGTTGCTCATAAACAGAATAGAGCAGAAGTGGCAGTTGGTGACTTGTAACACTAGGTCATAAAAGATGCAGGAGCTTCGTTCTTGTGCGCCCTTCTGGGGTCCTGTGCTCTGGGCTGAGCCAGCTCCCATGTTCTGAAGACACTCAAGGAGGCCCGTGGAGAGGCCCGCAGAGCAGGGAACTGCGGCCACCCGGGAGAATCCGGAAGCAGATCGTCCCCTGCCAGGCGGGGCTTCCGGTGGCCATGCCTGCTGATGTCTGCAGTGCAACCTCATGAGCGACTCTGAGCCAGAACCACTCAGCCAAGCTGCTCCTGGTTTCTGATTCTCAGAAACTTTGAGATACTGTATTTCTCAGTGTATAACACTTACGCTTTTGCCCAAAGTGATGAGGGAAAAATAAGGATGCTCATCATACATGGGTAGTACTAATTCTGTATCTATGTGTTTCTAATTCTTTTATTTATGCTTATCAGTTAAAAGAGTAACTCTAGAAATCAATAATGACATCCATATGCAAAATAATACCCTGGAATACCATAATCTTTTTTTATATAAAAAAAATTTTATACATAAAATTTCTTGTACCTTGTACCTATTCTTGTGTTTTGTAATTATTTGTTACATAAAATTTCTTGTACCATAATATGCTAAAAAGTAAATGCTAACATTCCTTTATAATACAAAAAAATAAGTACCTAAATATAAACAAATAAAAAAATTGAATTAAAAAATTAAAATATTTTTCCCCTGAAAGTTTGGGCCAAAAATCTGGGTGCACATTATACGTAGAAGCACATTATACATGGCAAAATATGGTAATAAATGTTGTTTCAAGCCACTAAATTTTGGGGTGATTTGTCATGCAACAATAAATAAGAAATATACCAAATAAATGAGGTCCGTGCCAAACAGAAAGGAAACATAGTTTGTGAATGCACACAAGAAAGAATCTAATTGAGATGAGGGATTGGGGATGGTCTCTTTAAGGTGGCAGCTGCTGATCTAATATCCGACGATGAGTAAGAGCTAAAGAGGCCAAGAGGCAGGTGGAGGATGGCATCTGGACAGAGTGAAAACATGTGCAAAGGTCCCGTGGCCTGTTCAAAGCCTTGAAGGAAGGTGAGTGTGGTAGAGCATGAGGAAGCAGGTGACAGATTTAATATAGAATGGCTCCTGCTCCTCCATCCTCTCCCCCCTCCCCTCCCCCTACTGTGACTCAGCATAGCCTGGGGACCTGCAAACGCAGCCTGGGAAACTGACAACTTAGCCCCAGAAACCATAACTTGTTCGGGAGACTGAACTTGCCCTAGCCCTACCTTAGCCCAGTACATAGAGACCTGCCCTTGACCAACGAGTAGTGACCACCTAGCCCTTACCTTAGCCAGGTGGGACCTATGCCTGACCAATCAATAGTGACCACATATGCCTCCCTCTGCCTCTTGCCTAGCAACCTATTCCTCCCTCCGCATTGTGCCTAGCAACCCCTTTACCTGTATAACTTCACTCCCAACGACCGGAGCTGCTGCTCTCCCATGGCGAGGCAGCCCGGCAGCTTTTTCCCCAATAAAGCTTGTCACTGTCACCTGGCGTTTCGGCTCGTTTCTATCAGTAGGGAGATTGTGGCACAAGATGAGGTTGTAGAACAAGACAGGAACTTGGAGATCACAGTGAGAATTTTAGATGTCATCCTAAGAGCCACATGAAGTTGTGGAAGAATTTTAAGCACAAGGGTAACATGTTACTATAAGAGTTTTCTAAGTGATCTCATTTTAAGGTGCTTTGAGTGCTATATACAGTCATGTTCTGAGAAACGTGTCATTGGGCAATTTTGTCATTGCACTGACATCATAGAGCGCACTTACACAAACCTAGATGGCACGGCTGACTACACACCTGGGCTGTATGGTACAGCCTATTCCTCCCAGGCCGCAGGCCTCTATAGCCTGTTACTGTGCCAAACACGAGATTAAATCAAGCACAACAGAAAATAATGCAATGAGGATACACAGAAAACACGAGAGGTATGAGGTGGCTGCTGCCATAAAATTTTTTAAAAATAACTTTTATTTTTCAATTATAGTTGATCTACACTATACTAGTTTCAGGTGTACGACAGAGTGATGGGACTTTTATAGCTTATGAAGTGATCATGCAAATACTATTTTACAGCAAACTTTTTTCATAGAGTACACTCTAAAATAATAATAAAAAGTATAGTATAGTAAATGCATAAACCAGTAACAGGGTCGTTGGTTATCACTATCCGTAGGATGTACTGTACGTAGTTGTATGTGCTTTTACACGACTGGCAGTGCAGCAGGTTGGTTTACACCAGCATCACCACAAACACGAGTCATGCGTCGTGCTAAGATGTTATGACAGCTATGACATCACTAGGTGATAGAAATTCTTCAGCTCCCTTATAATCGTATGGGACCACCGTGGTGTATGTAGTCCATTGTTGACTGAAACATTGTTATGCAGTATATGACGGTAGTATTATTTATATGATCATATTTAGATAGCTAGATAGATGATAGGTGACAGATAGGTAGCTAGGTGGAGCACTACTTATATAGTGCTGTCTTACGTATTTTACTCCAAATTATTTTAATCACTATTTTTGTCCTTACACAAATAGTATACCCCTAGTAGTATCATGTGGCCTGGCAGAATAATAGACTGAGTCTACCTCCACTGTCACCATGAACCATTTAATTAGGTGACACTAATAACCCTGGTTTTTTTTTCATGAAAATTCCTACAGTCCCCCTGTTTTTTAATGCTTACCTCATGTTTAAAGCTGCCAAGCCCAGAGAGCTGGTGAGAGACTCTTCTCATCTAAACCGTTAGACCTCTTGAGATACTATTTTCACCTGCTTTTCTTCTTTTGAAAGAAGGAAGTAATCAGAGGTGGGAGGGCCGAGCACGGACAGCGGCGCGCCCGCAAGCAGACAGGAACTGCCTGGAGAAGCTGCCGGCCACCACCCTCGGCTGCTCCCAAGGCCCTTGCCGGTCTAGCAGTGGGAGGATAACGGGGAGCACATTCTTTCTTAGGTTCCAAACAAATGTTCCTGGAAGCAAAAACGTCTTATAGTCAAGAGAGTTTTAAGGCACGGGGTTAAAATCCTGACTTTTCCTTTTGCCCTCTGAAAGTTGGAAGGTGTCCTGCTCGGTGTCCGTGGGGACCCTTCTCAGGCAGCGCTGGGACAGGTCAACGAAGGGAGCAGCCTTTACACGCGTAGATTATTTTATGAGTGTAGATTAGTAGAAGCTAATAAAGGAACTGGATTATTTTACGAGTGTGGATTATCCGGGCTGTGAGAATGACTCTGAGGGGATGGCCCGAGTCAGACAAGCTGGCAATTAAGGAGTGTGTCTGTGAATCACTTTTTATTGGCTGCTTTTGGACTAAGGACTTTGGGGAAAGACGCTGAGCAGGACTGAGTCAGAGTGGATGCAGGAGGGACCGAGCTTTCGGCAGCCAAACCAGGGAGAGATTGTGTCTGCAATCTGCAACGCTCGAGCTATGTCATCTGTCACTGGACGTGTCTGGGCAGCGACTGCTCGCTGAGGTCTGAGCCTTGAAGAGGGAACGATGAAGAGACATGAGGACGATGTAAAATTGCGTGGGAAACAGCGTTCCCCCCAGCTTCTTCACGGCCTGCTCACTTCTCATAAATGAAGGAAGTGCCGGACACGCTGACTTTCCCTCCATCATTCCTGTAAAGAAGGATGTGACTCAAGCCCTGCCAACTCCAAAATGCCGTAGATACTTGGGTGGTTGGATTGCTTAATCCTGTGATGAAGCGGGAACTTTTCCTGCCTGGCCGCCTCGAGCGGAGACATCGGTTCTTTCCGGCCTTCAGTCCGGCAGGCTAAGAACTTGCCAGCCTTCAGGTGGGGACTGCACCATCGTCTTTCCTGAGTGATGACAGATCATGCCGGTGACGGATCTTGGGACTTAACAGCCTGCATAATCCCATGAGACAATTCTTACAATAAAATCTCATAGTCTGGCCAGATACTAAAAGTGAAGGAGCTAGGATACGATTAATATCTTCTAAGAACTTTCGTATGATTAGTATCTTCCAAGAAGGCATTGCTACCCAATTTGATGCATGGAGAGCCTGACCTGCTGGTCCGGAATACTCTTGATCAAAGCCTGTACCAGCATCACTGCCGACTCACTAGCACTTTGAAGGGTTTGAGTTCCTTTCCCGTGGCAGAATCTCCTACTTGTACCCCGACATATTTCACCCCATATACTTGCTCTCCTTCCATACTAAGTTCTAGGCAATCGGATTGTATTAGAGTTCTCCAGAGAAACAGTAACAATAGAAAGCATACACATTTACTGATCAGAAAATACAGTGAAAACTTGAATAAAACAATTTATTACAGTAAAAGACACACTGCCATTAATTCCCCTCAAAGTACTCCTTACTTTGAACTCACTTATCCCACTTTCTGAAGCAGTTCTGGAAGTCCTCTTTCATGAGTGTTTTAGTCGTGCTGCCGTGGCTGCCCCAATGTCCTGAATTGATTCAAAACCTTTACCTTTCATCGTCGTTTTGACTTTGGGGAGGAGCCAGAAGTCGCCCAGTGCCCGATCCGGTGAATACGGTGGATGAGGACACACTGTCATGTTTTCATTTGGCGGAAAATGCCGTCCCAGCAGCGATGTGTGACACAGAGCACTGTCACGATGGAGGATGAAACCATTCGTCCTTTTCTCATACCCTATGCACATGTCATACATACTGGGCTCCCCTAATGGTGAAGGCAGCAATTTCCAAGATCTTCAAGGTGAGTCAGTTAGCTGGAGACCCAGGAGAGCTGATAACGTATTTCCAGTTTGAGTCCAAAGGCCCAAGAACCAAAGAAGCTAATGGCTCAGTTTGATAGCTTCTAAGTAGGAAGGATTTTCTCTGACTTCTGGGAGGGTCAGACTTTCTGTTCTATTCAGGCCTTCACTGGATAAATCTCACCCACATCAGGGCGGCCATCTGCTCTATTCCGTCCGCTGATTCATATCTTAATTTCATCTAAAAACACCCCCACACGGAGTTCCTGGCAGTGTAGTGTCTAGGCTTCGGCGCTCTCGATGCCACGGCCTGGGTTTGATTCCCAGCCAGGGAGCTACTCTCCCCCCACCCCCCAAAAAATAAAAACAAAAATAAAAACAGCCCCACAGAAGCACCCAGAATAATGTTTGACCAAGTATCTGGGCACATTGTGGCCAGTGAAGTTGACACATAAAATTCATAAACATCACAGATTCCCTGCCATCACAAACTCCATATAGTACTCAAAATTCTGACATAGCTTCGCACATGTATTTGTTCAATTCTACCACCTCACTGTAAGACAAGACTTAATTAGGACAGAAGGCGAATTCTTCCATCAGCCACGCGCTGAGTGCTCATTCCGTGGGAAGGCGCAGCCCAGGCGGCGGAAACGACTCAGCACGGCTGGTGAGTACGGAGGCACCTCTGTCTACACGGAGTTCGCTTGATCACCTCCTTCATTTTTGGCCCCTCTCACCAGGGACAAGCTCTGACGGTCTGGCGTTTGCCTGTCCGCGTTGGAGCCCTGCACATCATCACCACGCTGTGGCGTGTGGTTGGGTGGAACTAGAAAGTCCCCACGGTTCCACGTGTCGGGTTCGGTGGGGCAGCAGGAGATGGAAAGAGTAAACAGAGGGAAATGATGCTTAGATTCCACCAAGAGGAGAGGAAGTCCGCCGAGCGCTGATGCAGTGACAGGCAAAAGCGCCATCACGACTGGATTCCTGGAGCAAAACGGTCAGGAAGGGGCTTGAGGCCTCAAAGGACAGCGGCATCCGTGGGTCTGAATAAGCCTGGACTATAATAAAAGGCATGATCGATTCATTAATTAAACATGAAGCCAGTAACATTAAGCTTTTGTTCATGCTGTTCTCTCTACCTGAGTGTCTTCTCTCTCTACCATCGCCTGGTTAACTCCTATGAATGATTAGGTATATAGTTATTCATTATTAGGTATACTGTTAATACTATTAATAGTATGATTACTAGGTATACAATAATGATCACATAACAATTATTAGAGATCGCAACCTAGCTTCTACTGCTCCTCAGAAGCCTCCTTCGCCCCCAGGAGACTGGGCTTGGGGCCCTGCCCGTGTTGGAACTCTTCATTCCGGCTGAAACTGCCGTACGATGTGCCTCCTTGCCCACGGGAGCCGTGAGCTCCTTGACGACGATGTTTAAAGTTGTATCTTCAGAATAGCCTTTGTGCCTGGGGCCCGGTAGAAGTTTCATAGATAATTTGCTCACTGAAAGGAAGAGTAAATGAGGAGCCTGCTGCAGCTCTCAGGGGTATTAGAGACTGTGCTGGGTGTTTGGGGCTGGAGCATCAAAAAGGGTGACATAGACATGGTGGGGACACAAAGGGACTGGACACTGTGGCTGGCCTCCAAGAGCCTGCAGTGTGTATGACACCTAGGCTTATGGTGTAATACAAGTGACACAATACATACAAGGGCTGTCCGGAAAGTATCCAACCACGTACTATGAAGGAATCTAGGCCTTTATGGCTGGATTTCTTTTCTGGACAGCCCTGTGTACCACAACAGTGCAGAAACGGAGAAGAGGGCCATGCTGTTTAATAAATAAAAATACGGGATGTCCAATTAAATGTGAATTTCAGATAAACAACAAATAGTGCATATACATCTTATGGAATATTTGGACATACTATTATAATACTAAAAGCTATTAGTTGTTTAATAAAATTAAGGTTTGACTGGGCCTCCTGTATTTTATCAACCCCTGCAAGAGAGGAACATGGCCTATAAGAAATTATTCCTGCATTTTAGGGGGCTGTAAGGAGGATATTGAAGAACAGGAGGTGATTTAGGAAATATTTTCTAGAAAAGCTGAAAACTGAGTTGAGTTGCAAAGGACGTAAGCCAAATCGTGTGGCAATGCAGTTCTGGTAGAAGACATCTCGGTGAAAAGACAGGGCAGGCTCAGAGACGGATGACATCTGGTTTGGCCAGTGTGAGAAGGTGTGAGCTGGGTGGTGAGAAAGCCAGCTAGAGGGTTGGGCCCGACCTGGTGACGCTCCCAGTGTCAGAGCCTCAGTCCTCTGAGCAGCCCTGCCCCTCTGCCTTGGCTGCACTTTGTGAACAGGCAGGACTAGATCTTTCTGCCCGGGCAAAAGTTTCATTTGCCCAGTTGAGCAGGGTTGGACATTAGTCTCTCTCTGTAAATAATGAAGATGAAACACCAGGAACATTTTGCCAGGGTCATGAATTGCTCAACCACTTGCATTGTTTTTCAAACACTGGTGTCAAAACAGCATCTCTCGCCAAGTTGAGGAAAAAGTGAGTACCGATGATGACTTATCCAAACAAGATAGGATGGCACGAGAAATGCTAATAACTTCTAATGTGTCTGTAATTTTAGTTTTCCCCCTGCATTTTTCTATTTAAGATCTAGTTAGCATTATATAGTAACTATACAATGCTACATAGTGAATATATAATGAAATAGACAAAAATAGGAAAAGAGTGAAAATACTTATATAACCTTATTGAGCACTTACTATGCTCCAGGAGCCTACATATGTAATTTCTCTTAAACTTGACAACAATACTATAATACTATTGTATATACCATAAGCACATACAATAATACTATAACGTTATTATATAAGTAGATATGATATTACTATAACACTTGTTATATGCATCTTGCAGAGGTTCATGTTTATTTGCTCATGTATGACCACTGAAATAGCAAGTAGTTATTTTGAAATTCCAATATGATTTGACTCTAACATCTATACTATTCCCATTAGATCACACTTACAGAGATAGACCCGTAGATAAATAATTGCAGAGCACTTACAGCATACGAGTACACGCTGTGGGAATAGGAAGGACAGGACACCTAATTCAGCCTTGTGGCCAACCATAAGGATGGGTGTGCAGGGGAGGCAATGCGTGAGTAGTGAGTGACAACATTATCTCACCTTCTCATGAGATTAATAACAGGCAATGCGTGAAGAATACTCACAAGTAAAAGAAGTATTAATTGTTTTTAAAATAGATATTGGAGTTCATTCTAAAAAGCTCTCATTAGTTTTCTGTAATCTTTTATTAAATGTTTCACATTGGTGCCATACACTTAATTTCTCATACTTGCTTCCTTTTGCTATTAAACACCCACTAGTATCATTAGCCATATTTATTAAATGGTTATTACTTATAATTTTCCACTATTTGTATAGTTATAGTTTGGTACCTCTTTTATTAGAACAGTACACATTCACATAGAAATATTTTTAAAATGTCTTCATAATTCTATAACTTACACGAATGATTATATAGTTGGGTTGACTAAATTCCTCCCACATAGCTATTTCAATGATATAAAATGTTACTTACATAAACGGAATGGTATTATAGTTGTAGAATATTCAATTCTGTAATTATGTAACACTAAAGGAAGTAAAAAGAAAGGCCTGGACTTTTAGCAAAATATTCTCTAAAAATACAATAATAATGATAAAATATAAAAAGAAAATGTTTTTAAGGTTTTTGCTTTCTCAAAAGACATGAATCAAATTTTAATTTAAAACATTAGAATGTGGGCTTGAATACAAGGACTGTCTGGAAAGTATCCAGCCACGTAACTGTTCTTGTTGTATTGACCGTGGCTGGACTTGTTTCTGGATAGCCCTTGTACACTCTTGTGAGGTGAGCTAATATCCTCTTTCAACCCAAATTTGGCTTCCAAATCCTCTCTCCAGGCAGCCCTCTAGAGAGATCTTAACTCCTGTTGGCTAACTTATTTGCATGTTGCCTTAGAAGCTTTGCAGGATTTTCTAGTAAAGAAAAAGCTCTTCAAAAATGCCCAGGCACTGCTCTTGACCTAGTGAGCTTAGATTGGCATCTTTGACTGATTTTTCTAAGCCACAGGAAGAAGAGTATAAATCTGGCTTTGGCTAGAAAATTTGTAAGGAATGTGACGTGTTTAAGTTCCAGACGTGTTCCTTTGGGAGTCACATAAATTTGAATCTTCTACTTATTGAAGGATAAAATTTCGATGAGGATAAAATTATGACTTTCATACACTGTAAAATGAACATGTTATCAAAGATTTTGCCTAACTCAGGAATTACCGAGGGACCCATAGGTGTTACAATCAATTCAAAAGAGAATCACACATTTATAGTTGGATGAAAAATGTGAAATGAATTTATAAACCCATGCAAAACTGATAAAACTGGTCAACATCCGCAGGAACACAATTTGCATTTTTATGGACAGGAATTATCTGCATTATAATCTATTTTCTCCAAGCTAATACGTGTATATAAAAGGTGGTGAAATAACCTCGTTCGAGGCAAAGGCATATGAGTAGATAAGCGATATGCATGAGCTAGACCCGAGAACGCAGAGTAAATTCCAGTCTTGCACATTGTTTTCTTGTGTATTCTTTCTTGAAAGGATGCTTTTGGTGTATCTAATATCTTTGTATTTATAAATAATTCAAAATCCATAAATTAGCTAGTGAATAAAATTAGTTGTTGGGGGGTCAAAAATTCATAATCGTATAGGAATTGAGCACCAAAATTCACTTTGAATATTAACAAAACTTAAGGATTTTTTTCAAGGATCTGGCATTGACTGTTTATACTTGGACATAGAAATTGAAATATCATTCTATTTTTTGTGCATGGTTCATGAAGTATAATACAAGCATTCTAAATGATTTGGAGCCGTTATCCAACTACCAGTCATTTCCCTGTCGCTCACAGATCCACCCCTACCATAATAACAATGACAACAGCAGCAATAATAATAAAAACTAAGACCGACAAGTCTTACTGATCCCTTAACATGTTTCAGACACTGTGTTTTACTGAGAGTGTTTTAGGTGTTGTACCTGCAATTTTTAAAATTTAATTTTTATAATACCACATATAGTGAGTATAATTATGCCTATTTTATGGAATAACAATTTATGCCTTCTTCACTCTAAGTTCCTCTTTTTAATAAAGAAGAAAAAAAAGCAAACGTGTTTCATAGAATGATCTGAATTGTCATATTTCAAAAGCAGCATGGTTCAGCACACTGAACGACAATCGTTTTTCGGCTCTCTCCTCAACAGCTTGGCTTCTTTCTCTTCTGTTCTAAATTGTGGATGGCGTTATATAATTGCTGGTGTTCAATCTCTGTGCAATGCTTCGAGAAATCTCTCAAGACATGAAAACCTCAGTCATTCCCCTTTCTGTAAGTGGAGAGACTTGGAAAGGAATTGAGTGTTTTGCTTTAACAGTCAGATTTAGAGTCTGGACCTATTGACTTCTAGCCATTCAAAGAGAAAACATCAGAAAGACTAATGCAATGAAATTACAGAAACAAACATGAGGAAGCAAGACATGATGTAGACTACCCGCACTGAGAAGCTAATTTATGTCCACACTTAATTACTTCTTTGTGTTCCCCTCTCTCCTTTTCCCTTCTCTTTATTGACTTTCTAAAATTGAAGAGTCATTTAGTAACTGACCACAAAGAAAAAAAAAAAAGAGAAAGAAATATGCTGAGTTGGACTATCTTTTTTGCATACCCTGGGGAACTAACTGAGTATGTGTTGCATTTGTTTGACAGGTGACTATTTCTTATTCCGCAGTTGCAGTTCTAAACTCTATCTTGCTCTGAGTTTTTATTTCCCTGCTTTGCATGGTGGCAAAAGGAAAACAAAAAGCAATCACCACACCATGGGCCCCCAAATAAAGATGGCTTCTCCCAGCCCTGACTGTGAGCTTTCTCCACCCCACTGATGGAAAGTGTTAGAATCAGGAAGTAACATGAGTCATTACTGCTGCCACACCCTCAGGAAAACCCCTGCTCCATCTTCCTCTTGTGCTGTCTCTACCCAAGGTCCTGGGTCAGAGGAGGCAAGTGCTCAGAGCATATATTCACGAGTTGTCTGTAGGAATACAGCATCAATTTGATGAAAAATAACAACAGAAGAAAGGACACATGTGAGAAATCTTTGAAGAGCAGAAGAAGGGGTCTGATCTAAACATTTGTTTATAAGCTGGTTGTTTGGAAGTATAAATGCTGGTTCCATTTCTTCCACATCCTCTGTGATCATTAGGAGGACTCCTACATTAGCCCACCCCAGCATCCCCTACCCCAAGTGGCTGAAGTATGTGAGGTCTTGTTTCTGTAGGGAAGACACATTCTGCTTTTCAATTTAGTTAGCAGGAACAAGTTTTCCCACCCTTTACTGTGGTTCTAACAGCTGGTAGGAGACAACCTTTTAGAGACAGTTGGTTATAGAGGCAATGGGTATAGGTCTTATCCTGGAGATATACTTGTCACAGAGATAGGGCTCAGAAAGGAGAGGAAAAGTCACTAATTCTTATTGTGGAGGAGAGGTGATTTGGGCACCTGACTAGGATTCGTGTTCATGGATCAGAAGAAGTAATATGTTAAAATGTTCATACTATCCAAAGTCATAGATTCAATGCAAACTATCAAAATTCCAATGACATTATTTTCACAGAAATAGAAAAAATTAAATCCTAAAATTGTTATGGAATGAAAAGAGACCTTGCATAGCCAAAGCAATCCAAAGAACAAAGCTGGAGGTATCATACTTCTTAATCCCCAACTATATGACAAAGCGATAGCAATTAAAACTATATGGCACTGGCATAAAAATAGACACATAGATCAATGGACCAGAGAGGGAAGAGCCCAGAAATAAACACTTGCATATGTGGCCAACCAATATTTGACAAGGGAACCAAGACTCAAGGGTGAAAGGATACTATCTACAATAAATGGTGCTTTTTCCAGTGTTTTCAATAGTCACTCCCTGTTCAACCCCATCTAATTGAATGATGTTCAGGTGATCATTATTTCTGGTTACATTATGCCTTGGCCATTTTTGAAAACTCTTTTGAATGACTTACATGTAAGTATAGGTCACCAGTTACACTGACCGCAGTAGTATCTATGAACTTAAGAACCAATGAGACCTCACAAGTTTATTTAAAAGCTCACTGTCACAGTGTAGGGAAGCTTCTCCAGGAGGTGTCAAGGTTTTACTATGATAAATTATGTGTGGCCATTTCTTTTGAAGATTCACAGTGTACATTTGTGGTAAAGGCTCTTAGAGTCTTGTAGTAAAGGAACTTCTCTAACTGTGCTTAACTCAACATTTCCCAAAGTTCTTTGAGCATGGCACATCTATATCAGTAGCATATTTAAACCCATCCTGTTTGGGAAAGACGGGTAAAGGAGATTTGAGATAATCTATAACACCAGATATTTTACAGAATCCTGTTTTATTCATTTATGATCAAATGAAGTAAAATATGTGAGGGCCAGTCTTAGATAACAAAGCACCAATATAAATGTGAGTTATTTATTGATAATGGCAATTGAGTCAACCAACTTTGTTACTCAAAATGTAGTCTATGGAAGCACCACAGCACGTTGCCTGGAAGCCTGGTATCAAAGCAGAATCTCAGGTCCTACTCTAGATTTATTTTAGCAAAAGCTGCATGTGGACAAGATGTGATTCCTATGCACTTTAAAGTCTGAAAGCCACTGATTACAGCATTATGCATTCTTAGTTTTCCTAACTTAGGCTTATTCCGGTTACCCACTTCTCTCAATGCCAACACCATCTTGAATCTTTGTGATGCTTCCCTTCCCAGAAATTAAAAACTTTACTGTCAATTCAATCCATATCTTTGTTCCTCTTTCCCTTCTCTGAATTCTGTTAATAATATCCCGTGTGGTTTATCTTATATCACTATTATGGTAGGGCCTGGAAAAATTCTAACAGGACTGTAGTAAATTTTAGGAAAGTAATAACATTCCCTAAATTGTTGAGCCCTATAAATTAGTTTGCTAAAGTCAATCTCTCCAAGTCTTTCTTTTATTATAAGAAACAATGTATGTGTGTGTGTATGTGTGTGTGTATTAATGACCCTGTTCTATTTAAAAAAGATTCCTAAGAGTTAAAAATATAAATTCTGCATATAAAAAAAAAACCCATCTCTATCACAATAATTTATTTTCAGAAGTCTGAAAATCCTGACTGTCAGGATCCTGTAGTGGTAGCCACAACAAACATCATAAAAGCACATATATAGAATTCTCCTGCAAGGTTGTCTCCCAGTGGGCGTTACTGGTTCAGGTTGGATTGAGGTATTGGCTTGTTGCTAACCATATTGCTTAAAGAGGGACAATGCCTTTTCAGTCTCTCTACAATCCACTGAAAAAAATGTAAAAATCATAATGAGAATCCATAGGTTAAATTTAGACTTTTTTTGTACTTCAGACATATTAAGCAACATCTTTTGGTTAGATACTAGATAAAATTTCTGAGGTTTGAACATGTCTTCACTAGACAATGAATATGGTTTTTGATGACTCAGTCCTCCAAGTCTTTCCAGAAGAAGAAGTTAGAGAAAAATTAAAATCTGACAAAGATTTATTCATCTTGTTCTTTGGTAGGGAAAACCGAGCTATATAGTGAAAACTAACATATTCTAAACTCATGTATTTTCTTTTTTGCTCCAAGCAAATAACAAGTCTCTAGGTTTCTTTAGCTTCTGAGATTAGAGAATTCCAAAAATGTTCCTTCGGGTTCTCTTCTTTAATACTCACACTAATATCTATCTATTTCAGCAATTAACACAGCTTTAATATATTAAAATATGTATCATATAAAAGGGAAGTGAAAATTACAAATATGGAAAAAGACTGTGATACAAAGAAGTACATTCTGTGTTTAGTAGAAAAACTATGAAAAGTTCTGAGAAAGAGTTAAATGTGCGAGTGACGTCAGTGTTGAATTTTTATGGTTTAGGAGCAATCTGAAAGACATTCAGGCTTCTAGGAAAATGTGTGCAACTCAGCATTCCTGCTTGTCTTTTGGCCCAAATAAGACTTTAAAAATAAAATTATCAAGAGAAGGCAACCTGCCTTTATAATGAGGAATAATATTCTGTTCTTACAAGCTTCTGATATCACATGCCTTCATACTTTACAAAAGCTCCAAGTCATTGAGAATTAAAATTAAGAATTTAGGTACACAGAGAAAACAGGAGTTGTTTTCTCAATGTCAAAAATGGTTGGCTCTGAAACCCTAGAATAGCATTGTCCAGTAGGACTTTCGATAATGATGAAAATCTTCCATATCTACACAATCCAATATGGTAGCCATTAGCCACATGTGGCTACTGAACACTTGAACCATGGCTAGTATGATTGAAGAATTGAGTATTTAATTTCTGAAACTTATTTTTTAAATTGAAATATAATTGACATGTAACATAGTAATATTAGTTTTAGATCTATAGCACAATGATTTGATATATGGATATATTGTGAAATGATTACCACAATAAGCTCAGCTAACATCCATCACCTTTTTTTCTTGTGATGAGCACTTTTAAGATCTACTCTTCTAGCAACTTTCAAATATACATTACAGTATTGCCAACTACCGTCATACTATATGTTATATCCCCAGGACTCATTTATCTTATAACTGAACATTTGTACCTTCTGACCCATCCCCTCCCAATACCCCACTCCTCTCCAAGGCCTCTGGCAATCACCAATCTGTTCTCCGTATTTATGAGGTTTGTTTGTTTTTTTAAGATTTCACGTATAAATGATAGTAATAGTTATCTTTCTCTGTCTGACTTATTTGACTTAGCATAATGCCTTCAAGATTCATCCATGTTGTCACAGATGTCATAAAAAAAGTCCCTATTTTTATGGCTGAATAATATTCCATTGTGTATATATTCCACATTTTCTTTATCCATTCATTCATCTGTCCATAGACACTGAGGTTGTTTCCATGTCGTGGCTGTTATGCTGCATTAAGCACGAGCGTGCAGGTATCTTGTTGAGATAATGATTTCATTGTCTTTGGATAAATACTCAGGAATGGAATTGCTGGATCATGTGGTAGTTCCATTTTATTTAATTTTAAAACCTTAATTAATTTAAGTTTAAATATCTCCACGTGGCCTGTGACCACTGTGTTAGACAATGCAGCTCTGGGAATATTTTCTACCCATTGTTAACTTGAAATATTTCCTTTCCACCGGAATGTGGGAAGGTTGATTTCCAATAAACTCTGCCTACTCTTTCTCTCCTCCTTTCGGTACTATCCCACCTTCCTTCCCTCTGCAACCCCTGCCTCTGACAAACAGAGACACAATCACACAAACACACAGACACACATTCACAGACCCTGCACCTGGAAAAACATCCTTGGTCTTTGTGCTTCACGTTTATTCTCTTTGTTCTCTGGATCTTTTTCTGTGACGTATTATCCATCTAAATCTTGCAGGCAGTGTCCCATGCTCAGTATCTTTCCTGCTTCCTAAACTCTGGTAGGACTTGTGGTCTTTTGTCCTAGACCCTTAGGTTTTACTTTTCACCTGCCAGTTAGAAAAAAGTAATTCCTGCTAGTGTTCTTGGTGAAAGGAAAGACACTCACGTGTGACACCTCTCAGGTACCAAATGTACACACCTGGACCATAAATGGCCTTTGGACATTCACTGTGCTCACCCACAGGAGCATCTCTAAGGACCGGAATTCAAGGGACTGGAGTGGCAGAAGGAAGATACACTTCTGGAGCTTAGAACTTCCTTTGTTTTCTTTAGTTCACACCATGTAGACAAGTTTTCAAGTAATTTCTTCTAGGGTTGTGTTTTTTTCCTATTAAATTGGTTTTGGGGGCTCACACAAAAGTGGGGGAAAGAAGGTTTACTTCATACCCTGTTACATAATGGATATTGTCCAGATTTTTACACATAAAAAATGTGTTTACATTTTTTACAGGTAGAATTACTTGTCAATAAATTCTCAGGGACTTTTAAAAATATGAGTAGAGTGTCATGGAGAAAAAAAGCTTCAATTTGCACAAATAAATATTAAAGCTTTTCATTCTTTCCTTCCTCTTCATTAGTTGTTAAGTAGCGGGTGTTACAAAGTGAACTCTGCAGACTGTGATGTACAAGACATGGCTCGCGCTTCCAGCCAGCAGTAGGTATCCATAATCTCAGTAAAGAATTTTGGTGTTTGATGGCCAAAAACAGCCCCTTGGATCCTCCCAGTGTTCTCTCAGCCCTCTGTTGCCTCACTGCTACTCATTCTTTGTCATTTGGCTATGGCCTGAGTCTCCAGAATGCCTTTTCCAGTTTCCATTAAGTTCCCCTATTTTACCTTCACAGTATCAGAGCGTACTTTTTGCTCAGTATTTAACATACCTTGGAATTATCCATGTTACCTTTCTCAGCCTTAGACTGTTCTGGGCAGGAGCCTTGTCCATTCATCTTTGTATCCCTTCCTCGCAGTGTCTACCTCAGTGCCTACCACACAGTAGGTGCTCAATAAACATTTATTGGCTAGAAAGAATTAGGTAGGGCTGAGAAGTATTCCTAATCACATTTTGAAGGGAACAAAATTAAGAGTAACTCGGGGTGGGCAAACAATTGGTAAGTGGCGAGACAGTTAAGTATTTTATGCTTTGCTGGCCATCAGTCTCTCACAAATGTGCAACTCTGCCACTGTAGCAGGAAAGTAGTTATCAACAACATGTAAATGAATTGGTGGGCCTGTGTTTCGATGCAACTGTATTTATAAAAATAGGTGGCACCTAGCTTTGGCCTTAGAGATCCAGATCGTGCATTAAACCAAGAGTGGTTTTCTGACTTGACTTAATGCCACACCCAGAGTTTATTTGTATATGGCTGTCCTTCCTCAGAACTCAACGTATTTGTAGATATTTAATGGAAATACATATATTATGATGGAATAGTAATAGGCTGAACAGACGTACCATTTTAAATGGGACAGAAAACAGTGGTACTGCCCACTTCAAATGAGTGTATATCAACCTACTTGAATTTAGCCCATTGAGACTAGGCTGATTAGACGTACCATTTGAAATGGGACAATACTGTTGTTTTCTGTCCCCTTTAAAAATGTATGTCTGGTCAGCCTAAATAGTGATTCTCTAATCTAGTGGCCTAAAGATTTGAAGTCTAATCAAAGCTATGTCATTTGCAACCAAGAGGTAGCTTCCTCACTAAGAGAAAGCAATTTGTGTCCCACTAACTCTAAGATACTTGTTAATGGGAAGTTACAATTAGTCCCAGCTGTTCAAGTAGACAGTACGTTCTTAAGAACAATCTGTTCTCCTAGGGGCTCGCAGGTCATCAAGAGAATGGACGACTTAATGTACTTAATAAAATTGCAACAGTGGCTCTGCTTGTCGTAGGAAGTGCTCATTATTCACAGTTTTATATTTTTCAGTCTTTCTGTTCACCCTCCATTTCTTGACATTAATGGCATCCATGGTGCACCCGTCTCCTCACAGCGTTCTATGGGGTCCAAGCTGGATCTCTGCTTCTCTGGCTCTTTCTGCCAGGACTAAGATGTGGGCGTGGTGGGAGGACAGACTCCACATTCTCTAAGGTCCCCATCCAATCCTCAAGTTTATAAGCTTCATCCCCCTCTCCCAATGCCTCTTTTCCAGCCAGCCCTGCTCTGCTTTGGCACATTTCCTAAGTTTAAATGAGCTGTTCCTTCTCTGACCCCCAGTCGCCGCTTTAGGTCACAGCACACAGGGCAGGTTTATCTTGAATATTAATCTGATTTCTGTGTATTTCCCTTTCCTTCTTTGTCTTGCCTTCATTTGAACCCAGGGACATCCCAGATTCTAATTAAATACCTATTTATTATTGCATTAAAGACTCCCTGAGGAGTTTTATTCTTCTCTTATTTTACATGATGATTCATATGATAGAATACCATCAAGGGATAAAGCTTATGGGAAGTCTTGCACAAAATTTCATCATATTAATGTCCCATTTATGAGTCTTTGCAGTTATAAATGTCCTCTTGCATTGAATGTTCTTATTCCTTCAGGATTCAAATGTCTCTTTTTCTGTAATGCTTTTGTCAATGTCCCTCTGCCCCAGCCTCCCCACATCTGTTCATACCTCTCTTACACATATCACATCCTGGAATGATTACTTATTTACCTGTCTGATTCTCCTGCTAGTTTATGAGCATTTGGAGGACAGAAACAAAGAGCTCATGTTTTGTTCATCTCTGGATACCCAGCATTTGCACCAACTGAAAACACAAATTCTCCATGTGTGCTGAAATTGAGAAGAGTTCTGCAGCGTCTGGGGTTGTGCTGGTGTTTGCTGGGCAATCAAAGTTTGGAATCCTGGCAAGTGTATATAAATACTCCTTGGGCCTGTAAATGTGTCTCAGAACCAAGGACCTGTGGCCTAAAAAATCTTCTGAGTGGTCTCTATTCCTCCACTCTTGTCTCCGTTCAATCATTTCATAATGACGGCCCAAAAGAGCATTCTAATAACAAATCATGACTTTCTTGGTTAACACTTTTCAAACCTTTCCCCTTGCTAAGGCCTTGAGAGGCAATTAGATCATGAGACTGGAGATAAGAGATAAAGTTAAACATTTTAGGATGATCCAAGACCCTACATAACTTGGTCCTGTCCTAAGGAGGGCTGCCAATCACTGGGAAAGCTGCTATATCAGCTGCATTTACTAGTCTGCATTTTATTTCCCTCTTCATTTCTTGAACTTCTGGGTTGGTTTCCCTTTTTTTCTTTCAAGCTCGGCTACTTTTTCTTATGCTGTTTTTATCTAGCATGTGAAAGAATGTGTCGTTTTTGTCCACTACGTTGCTGGAGGGCCTCTGCCTTACTTTTTTCCCCTTAAGGTTGTCCTTGTGTCCTCTTTTACATAAAATGCTCTGTTCTCAAACCAACATGGACCCCACAGAAAACATGCTCATCTTTCAGGACTCAGTTCAAGCATCCCTTCCACAACAGAGCTTTTCCTAATTCTTCTCCAGGGTAGATTCACCTCTCCCTCATTCATACTTCCATTGTGCATTGTTCATTCTTCTACCACAAGGCCTGTGACATCGATGTGCTTTAGTAACATGCATGACTTTCTCCTCTTCCCTGAAGATTGTATTTTATTTATTTTTGTGTCCTGCATTATATGAGTATATACGATCCTTGCAGTTACAAAATTTCTCCTGCATTGAATACTCTTACTCTTCTTTCAAGAACCAACTTAAACATCCCTTTCTCTGTAATGCCTTTGTTAACACCCCTCTGCCCCAGTCTCTCTCTCTCTCGTTCTGTGTATTATTATAATAAATTAACACATAAAGTGAGTGAATAAATAAGGAATAATGGAATTTAACACTTCATCTGTCTTTGTCTTTACACCAGGTTTCCATAGTAGACTACATCTATACAGACATTAAGAAAATCAAATATAAGCAAAGGAGTATTTTATCCTGATAAGAAGTGAGATGTGAGATGTACAATGGAAATAATAAGAGCAATTACAGGTGCTCACCGTGAGCCAGGCACGTTAAATTAGCACATTCAATATTTGCAACAACCTTTCGAGGTAGATACTTTTGCAGACAAGGAAACTGAGTCACCAAAAGGCTAACTTGACCAATCTCATCAACACCTTGACCAAGCTTGTAAAGGCAGAGCTGGGGTTTGTCAGGTGGTTTGGCTCCAGAGGCCATGCTCTTAACCAAACTCTTAGAGAGCTTCTCAGTATGAATGAAGGAGAGACACACTGAACTTTTTTTTTTTTTGAAGGAATTATTTGTAAGTCTGAAGTAAATAGCTGTTTTCTAATGACTATTGGGATATTCTTAAAACCCTGCTATGGGGGAAGTCTATAACCTCACTCAGTAAATCATGTCTATATTTAACTCAGTGGTCTAAAATCTAAAAATCCTTCCCCAATTGAATCTAGATCTCAGACTTTGCCATTTAAATACTGGTCTTCTTTTTTGTTTCATTCCTTATTCATAGTTGTAAAAAAAAAAAAAAAGCAATTACAGTACCATTCTCAAACTGAAGGCTTGCTATATCCTTTTTCTTTGGAATCCAGAAAGCACCCACCAATATCTTGGATGTACTAATACAAACACAGTGTGGTGCTCACTCCTTCTAGCACTGACCAAGATGTTAAGAATCAAGACAGCAGAGCAAGGCGCTTGGCGGACCCAGCCATTCCGACTTCACGCTGCCTGCGAGTCGTGACCACCATGCTTACCCTCCTGGGTGCAGACACCCAGGGATTGCTGCATTGCCAACATGACCTCGTCCCCGAGCTAAGCTCCTCTAATGGAATTTTGTGGCATAGTGATAACCTCCTGTGAGTCAAAGCGTGGGTGACTGGGTCTCAAACCATGGGATTCACCGACTAGAAGCAAAATGGGAATAAACTCTTGGAGCGGTGGAAGTATCTTACTTAGGATTATTAAAGAATATGCTAAAGAAAGATAAGCAACTTGAGCGCTTACTAAATATACCGAGCGTGCATGCGGCTGAGACATGCGGGGTTATGGGCAGCTGAACAAACACCACGCCTATGTCTGCAGAGACCCCGAGGGTTTGGCGCTTCGCGTTGGAGGATGCACCTTACTATTAGGAGTGCAGGAGAATTGTCTTATCTGAAGTCCAGACTAGGTTCTTCTCTTCAAGAGAAAATTAGTTTTACATACTTGAAGGGCCCTTGAGGAAAATACATACATCATAAAAATGATATAACAATTTACATTGCCACCAAGATGGCACAGCCAAGGAGCCACGATGAGGTCAGAAGAAACTAGACATAACTAGTGCAGTCTAAGGAACCTCATTTTTCTTTTTCTGCAATAAAGTGGCTTTATTACAGTGATAATAATTTTCAGAAAATGGATGGTTTTAGAGATGAGATTACTTGTGAGGGGTAATGGGAATTATTCGGGTGGAAAAGGTCTTTTTTTTTTTTTTTGGCCTGAAATATATTTAGATTAATGTTCAATACATAGTAGATGTTATTAGAAGTATTAAAATTTAAATGGTTGGCATTTAATTAACGAGTGGCAACTTGATTAGGGTATTCTAGCCATGCAAAGAATTGAAGTAAGATTTTTAAAGTATCAAGAAACAAATGATACTGGAAGACAGTATCTGATAAAGGGTTCAGGCAGTTTGAGTTCATATTTGAGCAAGTACCAGACAAAAGATTTATTGTCTGAGGAATGAATCTCCCTTGTAAAAGAAAATGGAGTTGTTTATCAGTTCCTGGAACTTTCTTATAAAGCTCCAGTTGTTGCTTTCCTCAGAGAACTGGGAAGTCCCTCTTGACTGTACTTGTGTTCCGTGCACAGAACTTCAGCTCCTGGAGACCAGACGATTGCTTTTCTAGCTGAAGGAGAGAAATTGGAACAGAAAAGGCGACTGGGCACAGGGACCCTGATGAAAGAATTTTTGTCACCCAGGGCTCTTCATGCCCAAAATGCCATTAGTTATAATTCTTCAGTTCAGGGACTGGATATTTGTCAAAAGGACTCAGAAAGAAAAGCACATTCTTATACTTTGCAAGGATAGGGTTCCCTGGTGGTGCAGTGGCTAAGGCTTTGGCGCTCTCAACACCATGGCCTGGGTTCGATTCCCAGCCAGGGAACCACCCCCCAAAGAAACAAAACAAAACTTTGCAGGGATGTATTTTTGGGGTCAGACGATATGAGAGAAGATCACACAGTATCGGGATAGTTGACCTGAGTTGACCGAAGAGCCTAAGCTGAACAAACAAAAACACTGGAGAAAAAGCAGAGGGCTCTGATGGGTCAGATCTGGAGAATATGGAACCTCGCATGGCAGATCGAAATGGTAACAGAGTTGCTTATTTTGTGCTTTAATGTTTTTCAGTTCCAAGTGACATCGATGGGCAAGAGTATTTTTCAATGACATTTAAAACAATTATTCATACACCTTTTTTGTTATATCATTACAGAAAGGCTGAAGAGCAACAGTGAAGGAACACATTGATCCTATGGCATAGAAAAAAATCTGTGAATAATTAATTTCTTAAAGTAAACAGTTGTTTTCATTGTTATTAATTGAAGTGATAGAGAAAATAAACAGGTGAAACTGAGGAAGTAACTGAATTCTAGACTAGTTTCTTAATCCCCCCAAATATCATTTTCTATAAAAAGTCCTTTTTGAAAGGATATCTTAAACACATATGAAAATAGATGCTGTGTGCTTTGAAAACAATATATTTCCATTTTATAGTTTTTAAATACCCACTATAAAGATGAGGATTTTATCAAATGACATTTATTTTCCCTTCCCTCTATTACAGGGTTAGGAAACCACAGCCACATCAGGCCTGTTGCCTTTTTGTTGTGACTTGCCCAGTGGCTCTTGCTCATTTGTTTATGTGGTGTCTGTTCTTGCTTTTGACCTACAGCGGTGAAACGGAGCCATCTTGATGGGGACAATATGGCCCTGGTTTTGTAAATAAAGTTTTAGTAGGACACAGCCACACCTTTTTGTTTATGTATGTCATATTCCTGCTTTCGATTCACAGCAGTGACATTAAATAGTTTGACAGAGACCATAGGCACACAGAGCCTAAAATATTTACTATCTGTCCCCTTTCGGGCAAAATTTGTTGACCTCTATTTGAGGCTGAAAAGATGTAGTGCCTTAAATGGGACAGAAAACAATGGTACTACAATAAAAGACACATTGCCACGAATCCCCCTTGAAATACTTCCCTCACTTCGCACACACGTACCCCATCCTTCTTGCCACTTTCTGAAGTGGTTCTGGACGTCCTTTCCTGTGAGTGTCTGAGAAGTGGGTAAACGGTTTCCTCCTCCATCATGACAACCCTTTGCGTCATGCATTGCTTCTGGGTCGGCAATTTCTGTCAAATACAAACATTACAGTGTATCCTCATCCTTCTTATTTACGAGATATGGCACTGTGTGACTTCTGGTTCTTTCCCAAAGTCAAAATGACCATGAAAGGTAACCACTTTGAACTGAGTCAGAACATCGAGGCAGCCATGGCAGCTCAACTACAGACAGTCACGAAAGAGGGCTTCCAGGACTTGTTCAGAAAGTGGCAGGAGACTAGGGTAAGTGTGTTTGTGAGGGGAATTAAAGGCAATGTGTTTTTACTGTAACAAATTTTTTTATTTAAACATTCGCCATATTTTTTTTATCACGCCTTGTAATTTGCATTTCTCTAACAGCAAATAATTTTAAACATCTTTTCATGTATTCATTTGACATTTTCTTAGTCTCTTTGATGAAGTGTCTAAGTCATTTTTATCCATTTTAAAATGTTCAATTTCCTGCAGCTGAATTTTGAGAGCTCTTTATACATTCTGGCTACATGAAGCTTTCACCTTTGATGACCCAGGCACATGTCCTCTATCTCTATAATAATTGCATCTCCTACATCCTGTAATACGCACTTACAGGGTGCTTCTTTCACACCCCCCCCCCCCCACAAATTAGTTCTCAGTATTCCTAGAGGAATACTGAGAGATGGGCATTTTGTAAGGGGATAAGAATTTCTCCGTTCTCACGACCATTTGCACATGATTTGCTGGTGCCCCGTGCTATCTGGGCCCTGTGGTTTCCTCACAGTTTCCGCTGTTGTTTTTGTGGTTGGTTCCTCCTTTGGCTCTCTTATCAGTCGGTTATCTCTTCGGCTCATCTTTTTCATCTTTTCATAGAAGTAACTGTAAACAGCACGAATAAACCCACGGTAATCTTTATTATTGCATTTCCTTAGAAAAAAGCCTCTCTAAATAATCTTATAACAAGGTAGAGGCACGTGGGCTGGCTGATGACTTTTCAGGTAGTTGGACAATCACACGAAAGGATATAAATCAAGGGATATTGATCCAGGCAGGCCACAGTTCGTTGTTTCTGCACTTTTTAGATGAAAAATGTTATCAGTGACTCAGACATCAACATAAAAGCCATGTTTACACATTTAAAACATTTACAAAGCTGGGGGTAAAAGATGAAAGTTTCCAGATGATCCCTCCAGACTGGACAACTGGCTGTAAAATGACACGAAGTATCTTAGTTACTATTGTCAGCTTCAAAAGGTTAGTTTTACAATAATAACATATACTGTACATAACCTTTTTTTGACAGTAGGTTTTGCAAAAAGAAAAAATAAAAATGGACAGATCAATTCACTGGGAATTGCCAAATGACCAAAATACCCCATGGCTGCCAGAACCTTCACGTAGCCTTCCACTGCAGACATTGCCCAGAAGAGCTGAGGTTGAGCACCATGCTTCAAGCCTTTGTAAATCTTCGGTGTCTTGTCCTTAACAGATCCTCAGTCATGGTTTGTAACTGCAACAATGAGAATGGTGAAGACATAGCTAGCGTATTGTACTAAAACTTGACTGTCCCATTTTAAGGGTCAGTTGCTAAGCTGTAGTGCACACAAATAGTGGAGGCCCAATGAGGAGGATCTAAAAACTATGTGCTAGGAGGTCCAATGGAAGAATTAGGAATATGCCAAAGAGAAGATTAATGAGAGACAGGCTAAATATTTTGGTCCAGACCTATTTTATTCTGTCTCAAGGGAAGAATTTGATCCATGTTACAGGGAGAAGCTTTAAACTCAATGTTAAGAACTTTCCAAAATTAATAAATACAGTGATGTGGACAGATGAATGGCCACCTGGTAGGGGCGTTGTAGAAGGATTTTCTGCTGAGATGTGTGGTGTGGTGATTTAGCTTGAAGGGCTTAATATACAACTCAAAGATTGTATATTAAGTAGTAGGATTTAGTCTAATTTTTTTAAAAAATGGTAATAAATGTGTGGGATACAGGCATTCTTCCATTAATGACAATGCTTCACTAAAAGATGTTTTATTGTCACTGATTTAACCAAGCAACAGGGTTTCTACTTCTTTCTTACTAGACTACAGTTTTATTTTTTTCAATTTGTCACAGGGATCAGTAGATATATGCATTAGTAATGTCCATTATTTTGTCAAAATGTAGCTATCCCTCTGTTGGTTTTTTAAGCCCATAAGGAACTTTTTCTTAATTTAAGAAGTGATTTTTACAGCATTTTCTCATATTCAGAACATTGTGAGTATTTGCAAATCCAGTAATATGTTTCTGTTTCTATGTATTTTACATTTTTTCCATACTTCAGTGAACACTGACCATTAAATGTTTTGAAAGTGCTAGTTTTTATTACATAGTGATCCAAATACCTCAATTAAAAAAGTCAAGTCACACCAACTGCCTGCCCTTATCACAGTTCAACGTACCACTTATTTCACCTCATTAACAACACGGATCAGCACATGGCTACACGCCGTATTCACCACCGCATCCTTCGCATCACTCTACCCTCGATCCCTGGGACACCATGTTTTCTGGTTCTGCTCAGTCTCACTTCCTTCTTCACAGCTGCCTCTCCCTCCCTACTCACCACCCTACTCAAACGACCTCCTTGCCAATTTCTTGCCTCTAGCATTTTCTGCTTTGAGATGTCATCTACTTCCATGCCTCACACGAAGGATCTCCTTTATTCCCCCCACTAGCCAGGCTCTACCTCTCCCCACTCTTGAGGCTGCCCACTGGAGTTGGTAGATCTAACATCCAACTCATTAGCTTACCCCCACAAACAACACTTGGGGTACTCTCTGTTTCTGCGTGTGATAAACCTCTCTCTTAGCCGTTGAAGTTCAGACCGTGCTGCCGTCTCTCCCTGCATGGGGAGGTAGGGTGCCGTGATTGTTAGGAGCACGACTTCTGGCTCAGGCTGTCTGGTTTCAAACCCGAGCCCTTCTTTGTTCCAGTTGCACGACATAAACAAGTCGCGTAACCTTTTTTAAGGCCTCGTTTTTCACATCCCTAAAAGGGAGACGATGGTATCAAACTGCGAGTGTTGATATCCATGTAGTTGGAGCAAGTGTTATGGATTTGTTGCCCAAGCTTCCAGGCTGAACTTGTCACTATTTCAGTTATTCAGACATGACCGATGAACTGTGGACGTGAACAAAACATTAAATGTGAGAGACAGATTATATGTAATTTTTCAGTGAACCCCTAGTGGTGAATTTTAATTTTACTAATGCATTAGGGTAAGTGGTTCAATTGTGGAAAAGTTAATATACTGTATTAGTTTGCCAGGGCTGCCAGAACAGAGTACCACAGACTGAGTGGTTTAAACAAAAGGAGTTTATTTCCTCCCAGTTTTGGAGGCTAGAAGTCTGAGATCAAGGTGTTAGGAACATCGGTCTCTCCAAAGGCCTCTCTCCTCGGCTTGTAGACGGCCGTCTTCCTGCGTTTTCACATGGTCTTCCCTCTGCATATGTGCATGTCCTAATCTCTTCTTGTATGGACACCAGTCATATTGGATTAGGACCTAGCCTAAGTACCTCATTTTACTTTAACTCCCCATTTTAAGGCCTTCCCTCCAATACCAGTCACATTCTGAGGCACTGGGGGTTAGGGCTTCAACATAGGGATTTTGAGTAAAGGGACACAATTCAGCCCATAGCATATACCTATCTGACAGCGTCAGTGGCAGAAAAAAACTAAGATTAGTTTGGAGATTATTTCTTAATGTCCAATTAATATATTTTTATCATCTTTTTATTATTTACTTATACTTTTATTTATGATGACCCGATGATGTGGCCTATAAAGATCTATACATTAATAATACCTGTTCAAGTAACCTAGGGGATCTGGGTAGCTCTTAGGTCTGTTGCTATTGTGGTGTTACCTCATTACTTCTTAAGTGGAGGGAAATGAAACTCAAACTGGCCAACCTGGTTTCTCTGACAACAGCTTTGCTCACCCTTCTTGCTGATTCTGAAACTCCAGGCCAGAAAAGGCTTTTAGATTATGTATGTTCTCTCTCTCTCGTCATGCTTTGGGATCCAGAATTGGCTATAAAGTTACTTACTACTCTGGACAAAGATCAAATTTCCATTCTGCTGTTTCCTAGCACCAGTATTGCTGTATATACATAATGCATTTTTGTGTGAAGCTTCACATTAATCCACTCAGTAGTTTGCTTTTTGTAGGTGGGTTTTAGTTCCTTCAGGATCAGGTTCACGGTCTCGGGTGGGGCCTCGAGGTTGGGGGAGCGGGACGGAGGAATTGGCTTCTAAAATGAGTATGGGCTCAAGTGCCCTCTTGTGTCTGCTTTGACTTTCTTTGCAGAGGAAGAGCCCAAGTTCCATGGAATCACATCGCCTGTCTACTTTCTCATTCTCTCTTAATTTTTAAACAGGTCTTAATGTCCATTAGGTAACCATAGAAAGATCATTTTCAGAAGGTTTCAGATGCCTGATGAGCCACTGGAAATCCTCTAACTCACACTGTTGTTTGAGTTTTGTCATAGCTCAGTAAGCCCCAAAAGCTGTTCTGAGGTCATGGTTATTGTGTGGTTTATGCAAACAGAAACTGGTTACAGTCTGCCCCAAGTAGCAAAGACCGGCACCAGGAGAGGCTGTCAGAAGTGACTGAACGAATCCAGCAAGTGCTAGAGAAGGACTTTCCTGAGAGGTTCGTCATTGGTGAAGCCCAAATGCGGCCAAGTGCTGAAGGGAGGAGCCTGGTGGCCGCGATAGAATGAAGCCAAGTTGCTTTTCTGAGAGCTGAAGATGCCCGTTTCTGATCTCACGTATTACATTTTGCTGAATGAGTATTGAGAACCAGATGTGAGAGGAAATGAAAATACGCCAACTAGCCAGGGTGAGGGAAATCTACAGAAATTCGCATAGTTTTGTTCACTACTTAGTCAGCTGAGCAACAATAACAGAGTCCACACATCCCTGGGGCTCACGCTCACACGTTTTCATTCCCCACTGCATTGCATGGTGGCAGTTCCGCACCAGTTATTACATTTCTGCTCCAGGTGTCTACTCTTCTCAGGAGCCAACAAAGGAACAGCCCTTAGCTGGGACATGGCATTGGTGCGGAGAGAGAAAACTAAGGAATCGGCTGAACAATGTGATGCTTCAAAGTGTTTGCTTGGACCTGGCACTCTGTCCCCTCAGCGTACATTTTCACGGGCTCAGACTGGCCACATGGCCAAACCTGATAACGTGGCAGATGAGACCACTCCACCTACGGAGAGGCACGAGTGCCCTGGAAATGGGCTGGGATGTGGAATCACCGGATGGGGAGAGCCCATGCCGGGACCAGATAATCCGTCATATGGGGCTGACATACGACAACGTCATGAGGAAGGCGAGGCTCTGGTCACGAGACTGAGCCATCACCTTTCCCGTCCCTGAGCGCCGTCACGTAGGGGAGCGGGAGAAGACGGTCTCCCTGGTTGTCACAGTTGGGAAGGCCTATGCCAGTGTTCGCTGCGTGAGACGGGCTCCAGCTGGGCTCTCACCCCTCGAGGTTCGCCATGCCTGCCTCAGACGCTCTCTCCCCTTCTGCGGGTCGCGTCCATTTGTCTGACTTCATCTTGTCATTTCATGGGGTGGCTTGGGTGTTTATGAAAGCCCACTTTGCTCTTCTTTCGGTCGACTCGGAACTGGTGCTCCCGCAGCTGCGAAGTCACTGTGGTCTGGAGCCGGGCGGAGCCGTGCAGGTGGCCGCGTGGCAGGGGCCTGGCACGGTGGCCCCAACGCCGGTTCAGGAAGGGTGGGATGCAACGACAAGAGCTTCTGTCTCTGATTTTAATGAAAGGATTGATGGACTGGGGTAAGAACCTTTACCATGAACCAATTTCCCTGATTTTAGAGGGAGTGTACAAATTAACATGTTTTGCACACTTCCCACAGGTGAATTTTGTTTGGATTATCTTGATGTTTTGTTAATGTCTTTTTCATGGGACATGTCACTTAGGTGGTGAATCTCTTTTTCTTGACTTTTAGAGTTCCTTGGAAATCTACAAGGAGGATGGGTGCTTCTGACTTGGGGCAACAATTCATTCTTAGAATAAAATTGGAAATAGGAGAAACAGCTGATTTCAGTATAGCATAATTAGAGACATTCCCTCTCCAGGTAGCAAAATGATTTCCAGCATATGCAAAACATCTTTCCTAATAACGTAAAATAGACCCTCCCGTACTTATTTATTTTTTATTGGCTTATCTGAAAAACAAAGTGTTGCAATACATAACGACAGTAAAATATTTGACCGTATCTACACGTACATTGGCACTGACACTGTGGCCTTTTGTCGGAAATGGAATTAACCAGGAAGGTCCCCTGCAGCCCGTCTGCGTCGTCGCCCCGCCTTGCGTTGGTCCTCCCCTGGACCTTGGGACTTGAAAGACCTTGGGCTCCCAGCCACTTTCAGTCCCCCTTCTCCACACTGAGTGCAAATGCCTGTCACTTGTGTATGGAATGAGTAACTAAAAATAAAAAAAAATTTGAATGAACAAAACACCAGTCTCGTTCCAGAAAAGCACAACTAATGTGTGTGAGTGCCCGGGTCCCCCAGCTTTTGTCCTGGATGTCCCTCCCTTGCCTGCTGAGCTACCTCACGGGACTGGGGTGCAGTGCTAGGACCCTGTGCGTCAGCTGTTCTCTTTCAAGTCCGGATGATGACAATACCACTTTTATTTTTACTCCACGTCGACACTTTGAACAGAACCCAGTATTTTCAAAAAGAACTTGAATGAAACACAAAGGAAAAATATGAAGAGAAATGAAAAATAATTTGTACAATCCTCAACGCAAAAAGCAAAAAGTAATAGCTACCACTTTTTGACGTTTTCTTGCATGGCACACCCCATGCCAAGGCCTCCACAGACACGAGAAGTGGGACTAGTCTGTTCATCATTTTGGAGATTGTGGACCTGAGGACTAGGGAGAGGTAGTTATTACTTGCTCAACACCCCTCAGATGGGAACGATGGTTATTTGATTCCACAGTTCATACTTCGAAGGAAGATACTACTAAGTACAATGATTCTAGTTTATGCACCAAAGAGACTGATTTAGCACAAAATCCCCTTTCTTAAGATTTTCGGTGAGCTACCTTGCAGCCACTTGGGATGGCAGTTTAACAGTCAAGTTGCCTGGGTTTTCGGCCCGTGTCTCTAGCGATAGCTCTCTTTATCATTTATAACTGCTTTGTTTCAAAATGAACATAGCTCTTCCTCGTTTTAATTTTTTTTCTGGTGCCCCCACCCACATCCC
Organism: Lyroderma lyra; assembly: GCA_004026885.1. NCBI lineage: Eukaryota > Metazoa > Chordata > Mammalia > Chiroptera > Megadermatidae > Lyroderma > Lyroderma lyra. Next base: position 305,434 of record PVJL010000339.1, on the reverse strand, counting down.
TCACATCCCTCATCGACTTAGGCTTTTTCCAGAAAGTATGTCAGACAGGTCGAGTTTCTACCTTTCACTGCAGAGCAGTGGTTATTAGCATAAGAACTTAATCTTTTTGGGGGGAGGGCTGGGGGGGTAGTTGCCTGGCTGAGAATCGAACCCAGCCTGCAGCATTGAGAGCGCTGAAACCTAGCCACTACATCACCAGGGAACCCCTAAGGACTTAATCTTAATTCCCAATGTTTTTCACTTTCTCAGTTTCTCTGTGAATCACTAAGTCCCTCAGTGTCTTTACTGTACCAACCAAAGGAGTGGTCTCTTAGACTGAGGGTTGTACAACGTAAGTACAGTGACAAAAACATACTTACAATGAGGATGTTTTTCTCTAAAAAGAATTATGCTAACACACTTTACGTAATTATGATATACTTGTTCTTCAGTATTTATGCCCTCTTCCCCCCAAAGATACTGTGTATTAGAGGATGGCAATATCTATGCAAAAGCAAGGCGACTTATTTTAAGTGCTGCAATTATGTCATTCACGTCATGAAAGCATCAATTGTGACTCCTTGTCAAAATGTGCTGTGTTTCCCTAGACACGCAGAAGATGATGAATTCCCAAGATAACTGGCTGAGGTGTCTTTGTTAAGCTGACATATGTGGTCTAATCCTCAGGTAACTCACGTGGTCAGAGACATGCTTGTCATGCAGCTCATCCTTGAGGATTTTCCTCAGCCACTCAGTGTTTAGGTGAGTTGCTGATTATTTGGCCAGTCAAATCAAGTTAACTCTCCTCCCATGTATGGTAGCATTCATTTAAAAATATTTACTGAATGCTCTCTATGTGCCAGACACATGTCCCTGTGTTGGGGACTCCCAGGGAATAAAATTAACATGTGTCCTCCACACTTGAGGAGCTTACACTTTAAAGTTAGGCACCAAACACCACCAGAAAACAAAATCCAAAACAAAAAACAAAAACCAAAGCCAAAAAATAAAATAAAATAAAATCACATTGTGAAAAACCAGCTGGGTAATTTTTAAGACTTAACTAGTCCAAAAGTATCAGAGTGTAGATGTGTATATTAAACATTTTCTCAATGGCCTTGGGTACTAGTCTAAGCCAGTTTATGTTATCAATCTACTGCACTCCCGATAAATAATTTCTTCTATTTGTCTTTCAATTCCCATTCTATAATGTATTTGCAAAGTCAGGAAACATAGAATAAACTTTAACTAAAACAATATATTAATTAAATTTTCAAATAATTCGAATAATACTTAAACATTTAAATAGTAGACTCAAGATGCTGTCAGGTGAGGTGGATCTGCTCTAGGTTTCAAACAATGGGCATAATGGCTAATGTGGAAAAACAAACAAATAAAAATCTCTAATAATACACTCCTGGCTGCTCCAAAATTCTGGAAGTGCAGGGGAAATAATATAATTACTATATTTTGAAAGGGTCTGAAAGTCGAAGAAATAGAGACTGAGTGTTTGACAGTACAACTGACACATTGTCGAAAACGAGTTTGTCCTATTTCCTGACGTGGTGGGATGCCCACTGCAATAAAGAAGTAGACACGTCCCGAATAGTTGCAAGCCTTCCCCTTGCTTTAGCTCCCCTTTCTTCCTTCTGCATTGTGAAACAGAGGCCAAGATTGAGTGCTGTTAACCAAAATATGAAATGGAATGCAGATTTTTCTCTAGATTTTTCTCTGCTTACCTCATTTTAGATAATGAAGGTCTGTTTCAATGCAAAGAGATCGGAAATCTATCCTCTGGTCTACGCCCGTCGCGAAGAGCTTTCTGATCCGAGCCAAACTGCTTCCCCTAGTGTCTGCTATAAAATGAGGAGTTGGAGGGTAGATGTCCTCTAAATTCCTTCTTTTTTTTATTTTAAAATTTATTCTTTTTTTCTTAATTCATTTTTATTGTTAGACTTATTGGGGTGACATCTGTGAGCAAGGATTACATAGGTCTCAGGCATACAATTCTACAGTGCATTGTCAGCTTGTTGTATAATAAGTTCACCACCTAATATGACGATGTGGTTCCACTCCAAATGTGTCCTTTTGAACCTTGGGAAGATGGAGGTGGCGGCGGGGGGTGAGGGGGTCCCATTTCTTCCCACTTTTTTGATGTCTCTGCCCATTTACCATTTAAGTGTTTGGATTCACCAATCATGACAATGATTCTTTTGTGCTTTCTTAATCGAGAATTAGAAAGTCAGGTGACTCCCTTCTTATTAACAGTTGCGTGGAAGCGTGAGAAACGTACAAAGTGAGGGGAGAAAAGGGACAGTATCCCAGTACTTGTTATCTGAGATTTTGTGGCTTGTAATTACTATTGACTATTTTAAGTACTCGGAAAGCTGTAAACACTGTCCAGAAGGCTGGTTTCCAGAATGCACAACTACATTGTTCTTACATTTTCATGGTTGGAAGATAGACCTCAATTATATTTAAAGTGGTGCGTTAAAGATCCAGGAGATGAGGTGTGGGATGTTCGAAATATTTTAACATGCTGTTCCTCTGGAACTTTCACGTGGGTGTCTTGCAAATGGAAAGAAGCTGAAGTAGCCAGCCCGCCACGCTCCCCAGAGAAGTCTGTGGCCAGTCTGTGTGCAAACCAGAGCATATGAGTATGGCAAAGGACCTAGGTTATATGCATACTCTATCCAGTAGGAAAGCTGAAAATATGATTTTCATGGTCAACTGATTAAAATAGCAATGGTTTATTTACTCCCCTTAAGTGTGGTTGGGAAATACGCTAGATTAAAACACAGGCAACCGAGTTTCTGTGTCTGATCTGCCAGCCATTAGGGTGAGTCGGTTTCTCCATGTGCTCATCTTGGCCAGCGTCTCCTCAGGCCCCTTTCCAGAGAGACAGGAAACAATGATGACAGAGCGAGGCAAGCCCAGGCCCCACTTGAGCCTTCTCTGTAATTTCGGATAGTTCTGGAAACTGAACCGTCAGCCCTAATTACCTATGTCAGGAATCCCGTGTGCATTAGGGCCACATTTCTCAACAGCTTGCCCGAGCCATGCCCCTAAAAACAGCTCAGACCTGCTTCACATGGGCATTAGTCCTGGCAGCCGAACAGGGTGCACTCATTTTAGGCATGTCTTTCAGTAAACACCTGGAAGATGCGCTGTTATGAGCATAGACCTGACCCAACTATGTTGTAGCTGCAGATTGTCTCATCTATGCAATGCTGGAGCAGCTACACACTTTCACCTTCTAGCAGATCTCAGTCAGATAAATTTCAGTGAACTTCTAGCTCTCTGCCCACTCTCTGCAAACTCAGCCACCGAAACCACAACCACCTCCACAACCATTATGACAAAATGAATTTCAGTGGTTCGATGTCATTCCTAAGCTATTTCTCAGAGCCGTCAAGCTAACTGGAACAAATAAACCAAGCTCCTTGTCCCAACACCACCAATATTTGAGTTGTTAAGTGGGGCAGTACGGATTTTTTTCTACCTTCAAATGCCAAACTGTGAGGACCATTATAAAACAATGGCCATTTTATAAGACAAAAAAGCCAAGGTTAAAGTCAATTGCCCAAAGTTACAGTTTACAGGGACAGAGCTGGCCCATGAAAAGATGTTTAAGATCTTCTATCATCAGGGAAAGGCAAATTAAAACAATGCGATACAGCTGCACACCTATTAGAATGACAACAACAAGTGCTGGTGAGGATGTGCAGCGAAAGGAGCTCTCACTCATTGCTGGTGAAAATGCAAGATAGTACAGCCTACTGGAAGACGGGCGGTTTCTTAGGAAACTAAACATACTCTAGTTATACAATCCAGCACTCGTGCTCCTTGGTATTTACCCCAAAAGAGCTGAAACCTACAGACGGATGTTTACAACAGTTTTATGCCTAACTGGCAAAACCTGGAAGCAACCAAGATGTCCTTCAGTAAAGGAATGCATAAAGCAACTGTGGTACAGCCAGGCAATAGAGTATTATTCAGCTGTAAAAAAACTTTCAAGCCACAAAAACGCATGAACTAATCTTAAATGCATATTACTAATTAAAGGAAGTCAATCTGAAAAGACTGCATGCTGTATGACTCCAACTGTATGAAATTGTGGAAATAAGCAAAACTATAGAGACAGTGAAAAGACCAGTGGTTGCCAGGTATTGGGCAGGGGTTGGAGGGGTGGGGGACCACGGAGGGGTAGCTTGAGGGGAGATAATTTTTAGGACAGTGAAACTACTCTGTGTGATGCTATAATGGTGAATGTATGTCAGGATACGTTGTTCAAACTCATAGAATGTACACCACCAAGAGTGAACCTTAATGTGAACTATGGACTTTGGGTGATGGGTGATTAGGTGTCAATGCAGGTTCATCAATTGTGACAAACACACATTTGTGGAGGGGATATTGATAATGGGGGAAGCTGGACATGAGTGGGGACAGGAGGGATGGGAAGTCCCTGCAGCTTCCTCTTAATTTGGCTGTGAACCTAAAATTGCTCTAAAAAATAGGAGTCTTAAGATCATTTTTCAAAAAAATAAATAAAACTGGAAACTATAGTCATAGTTACACTTTACATTTACAATTGATAATATAATACGTGGTGAAAAGTGGGAAACATTTTCTTTTCATCTGTTTTAAGAATGCCCACGTGAAGACTTCATATACTTCCAAGTCCTTAAAATGAAGAAGGTGAGGAAATGCAGGCAGTGAACTTTGTGCTGACCTCTGGTCAGAGTGTGCGATTTATCATTTCCAACAGAAAAACATTGGTTTATGCCCTCCGTCTTAATTGCTGATAACTCTACACTTCTTGAGTTAATTAAAAAGAAAATCTGTCTGATGGTATTTCATGCAGCAGCCAATTAGCCATCTCCCCTTTACTGTATAATGATTTTTGCTCCCATAAAGAAAATAGTCAGCACAAAGTAGAATACATATTATTGAATAATTATTTTTTCCAATGGAATTTTTGTCCTTTGGTCACATGAATTTCTAATTAGGGTAGTCAGCAAATTTTATATAACTTATCTGTCTTATATTAACAGACATTAAGATCCCTATTAACAATTTCCATTTTAAGGATATTCACTATTAGATACAGTAACACTGAGCCTTCATTTGCAAGAGGAAGAAGGGCCTATTTCCTCATTTTCATCAGAGTTCCCAAAGTGCTTTTTGGATGATTTCATTTCTTCTTCCAAGAAGAAAATTGGCTAACCTTCCTTTAAAAGTTATGTGGTACAGTAAATGTTTCGATGTTTGGGTTGGTCACACATGGGAAACAGAAATCTTGCGTGGTTTTCTTTCTGTGCAGGGAGCTGTGTGGGTGGGGCTCAGCATAATTGAAGAAAAGATAAACATCCCATGCCAGTTCCAGATTCTAGAAATCTGGGGTTCCACCCGAGCTCCTGAAATGATGTAATTTATATTTGTCTCTCTGCTGATAAAAAGGCTATACGTAGAGGGTTGTTTGTTTGTTCGTTTGTTTAGAACTAAACTCCCTATTTATCTGTGCTAAGACTGGAATTTCTATTTATTTTCACGTTGAAAATCCACATTTCTAAGCTTTTTAATTTTTCCCATAATCTGATTCTTTGTCTAATGAAGAATAAAACTAAGAAATTAGAACTTAGCTTTAAAAAAGGTACTAATGATGTGCATGTGCCTTTAAAAAATGTTCAGTGATAACAGTATATCCAGTCTTCTGTATTTTTTTATGTAAGGAGATTGATAGATGTTTTAATACTTTATTACATTAGTGTTCCCAACTATTTTTAACTCTAATTAAAATTCATCCAGGAAATGTTTAGAGGTTGTCTTATGATAGGGGTTCTGCACAAGAATTCATTGGAACATGCTTTCCACTCCTTTAAACGTTTAAAATGATCACTTTAGAATACTGCCTTTTTTCCATTAGGAAAGAACCATATTTTCCTTAAATCTATTTAAGAAATACAAAAGAGTAAAATGTGCCAATAATCTCACCTACACACAACCAATGATAATGGTTAGTGTTTCCTTTTTTTTTTTTTCAAGTTTTCCCCTGTATGTGTCTTCTAAAATATTTTTATAATCATAGAATACACGCAATTTTGCCATGCCCTAATATAGTATCATATGTTTTTTTCCATAGTATTTGTGTGTCCCTGGTAGAGTGTTAAGCACAGTTTTTTGTCACAGTAACCTTTAAAATTTTTTTGTTATTTCAACAGAAATACAAAATGAGCATGTGAAGTCTCCTGGTCTTTCCTCCCATAACTCTTTCCTGTCTCCTGTCATTCCCCAGAGAGAACCCCTTTGAAGGTCTCAGATATCCTTCCAGAAATTTCCAGACATATAAAAGTGTATTCTTACATAAGGTAGTATTTTCTACTTCGCCTGCGACCAGGTATGGGCACGCACACATACACTGAGAGACTCATGTATACGTTCTGTAACTTAAAACAGCGTCTTAGCGGTGTCTTCTTCGGGTCAGTGTGTAGACATTTTCCGCGTTTGGTTTTTAAAAGCTCAGCCGCATTCTACTGGGTCACGTACACTGATTCCGGGAAGAACTTTCACATTACTCCTGTTTTCTTGCAATTATCAAGTATGGACTCGAAGCTGGCGTCCAGCTCCCTGGTGCCTTTGCGGGGATTAGAAAACGACACGCTTCTGTGCAGGACTTCTTCCACCGGCCCTGCAGTCCCACCCTCCAGCATTCCCCACCTCGCTCTGCTTCCTGGGAGGCTGACCTGCACGTGCAGCTCACCAAGGGCTCCCTCTCTGGCCGCGCTTTGGGTTGGTTCCACCGATGGGAGCAGTAGTGGGAAAGGGGGAGAAGGATGCACGGAGAGGTCTGTAGGCCCCAGGCTCTTGCGGCCTGCTCGCTGAAGGCGGGCTTCCTCTCTCAAACTTTCTCTCAGGCTCCTACCTCGCTCCACTAGTGCTAGGACACTGCATTATCCTCTCTCCACCATGCTCTACCTTTGCAAGGAGCTCAGGTATTAACCTCTGCCCAAATTACCCAATTTAAGTGTGCCGTCCATTTCCTGCTAGGACTCTGATACACTTTTCTTTTGACAGATAGAGCCGCATACCAGGAGGTTTGGTTTGTTGACTAGAGCAAGTGACTACCACCTCCCTCCCTACTCTGCTTCCCTGCCACCTGTGAGGGTGCCCAGTGCAGGCCCCGCCTAAGCAATGCATGGCAGCCTTGACTGCAACAAAACGGGTGTGTGTGCGTGTGTGATCTTTCTGTGCTTTCATGAATGCTATTGGATAAATTATTAGCAGTGAAGTTGTTGGGTCTAAGGTTATAAATACTTTTTAACTTTGAAAGAATTTGCCAGATGGCTATCTAAAAATATAGCCTGAATTTACATTTGCTCTCTACTTTCGTCAACTGTAGGTTGTAAAACTTTAAAATTGTTGCCATTTTTATAGGTAAAAGTGGTATCTTGTTTTTCTCTTTGACACCACATTTCTTTGAGTTCAGTTGGACAATTTTTCATATGTATCTTGGATATTTACATATTCCTAGTTAATTTTTCTATTGGATTCATTTTTCCCTTGCTTATTTAAAAGTACTAATTTTATATTCAGGAAATAAGCTCTTTGTCCTATGTGACATTCTTTTCCCATTTTTCATTCTATATATGAATATTGAAAAAATTTTACACAGGCAAGTTATATCCAATTTTTTCATAGCTTCTGGATTTTGTGTCAGCTTAAGAAATGCTTTTCTTATTCCAAGATAATACTCGTTAAAAATCCTATGTCCCCCTTTAGTATTTATTTATTTTTTTTACATGTACAATTCTGATCTATAAGGTATTTTTTTTTTTATGGCAAAGGGATGTATCCACATATATATTTTTTCCAGATAGCTAACTAGTTACTTGGAGCTATGATTCAGAGATGATGTGATGTGACAACGACATTATAATCAATAGAGCTTTCCACCATGGCTATGGAGTGTCATCCTTATTATATACGAAATTCTCAAAGGGATTTGGGTCAGCTTTTATACTCTTCATGTTCCTTCATCGGCTTGTCTCTCCAACTGTGGTGGGAGGATTTCGTAAGACGGCCTCATTGATTCTGGTACTCATGCCCTTGTGTAATCTCCTGCCCGCGAGTGTGGGCAGGATCTAGTAACCTGCTTCTGATGAATAGGATAGCACAAAAGTGATACAGTAATTACATTTTAAAAAGTATAACTTCCATTTTACTAGTATGCATTCTCTCACTCTCTTTCGCTCCCCCCACCACCATGCACATCTCCCCCACCCTTCTCTCTGTCTCTCTTTCTCTCATTTGCTGGCTTTGATGAAGCCACCTGCCCTATGGAGAGGGCATATGGCAAGGAAATGAGAGAGACCTCTAGCCAACAGCCTGTGAGGAACTAACTCCTTCCAACAACCCAATGAGTGAGCTTGGAAGTGGGTCCTTCCCTAGTTGAGGCTTGAGATGACTGTAGCCCTAGCAGATACACTCCTTCCATTGTAGCCTGGTGAGACACCCAGTGTCAGAGAGCCCAGCTAACCCATGCCCAGGCTCCTGACTCCAAAAAATTATGAGATAAAAAGCTGGTGTCATTTAGGCTGATAGGTTTTGGGGCCATTTGTTAGGCAGCAATAGGTAACTAATGCACTAGTCCTGTTGCAAATTTTGTAGTTCTTATAGTTTTATATGTTTTCTTATTTGATGAAGGAAGGGCTTTCTCATTTTATTTTCTCCAGATATTTTTTTCATGGCTATTCTGGTATATTTAATCTTCCATCTAAAATTAAGAGTTTTGTCAAATACCTCTCAAAGTTTTGTTTCTATTTGAGTTGATTTTTTTTTTTTAAGGTTGACTTGATAATTTTATAGCTTTGAGTTTTTCTATGTAGAAACATTTACTCAACTATCATGTTTCTTCAGTAAAGTTGTAATATGTTCTTCGTACCTGTTCTGCACTTCTGCTAAGACAATTCCTAATTATTTTTTGTTTTGCTATTGTAAGATTTTATTTAATTAGTTTTTTCTCATTATGGTTTGTGTATAGGAAAACTACTTTTATAAATGGCATTTTTTAATCAGCCACTTTAATCTTTTCATGTAATCATATAATCTCCAAATAATGAGAATTATGCACCTTGGGCCTTTCAAATATATAGACTTGATTTCTTTTTACTTGATTGCACTGAATTTTACTTCTAGAACAATAAATTATAGTAGTGGTGATAGCACGTTTGGTTTGATTAGAAAATTTGAATAGAAAATTGAAAGTTTTACCATTAAATTTGATGCTTGCTTTGATGTTATTAAATATAAGAATTGATGTATTTTGCTTTGTATCAGGAATGGCTATTGTATAATATTTTGTGTCATTTTTTTTCAGCATGTATTGAGATGTTATACTGATTCTCTATGTCAATTAATGATTACATAACATGCCGACTTGTGAAAGCATTGTAGCTTGCATTTCCGTGCAGCCAGTTTTTGCTTTTATAAATACCTCTTTAACAGACATCAGCACCTTATAACTTTGTCCTTTGTCAACAGTAACAATGGCTAACACAGAGAGAAATTTCTATCTCTTAGGCACTCTTGACATCTTCATATTTCTTTATTCACTCATTTTTAAACAATTAGGACAACCCGATGAAATAGGCATTATTTTATGCTCATTTTACAGACAAAAGACAAGGAACAGGAGCTTTAATAACCTGCCTAAGAGACAGAGACAAGATACGGACCAGGCAGACAGGGCCTCAGAAACTAGACAATGGCCACCACCACCTTCAAGACGTAAAACATGTCCATCACAACAGAAAGTGTCTTCAGGCCTCTCTGCAGTCAGTCGCCTCTCCCCCATGGTCCAGGCAACCACTTACGTCCTCTTGTCACTGTCATTCTTTTCCCCATCCTAGAATTTCATATAAATAGAACCACATACTATGTGTGTTTTTATGTCCAACTTCTTCTGCTCATCAGAATATTTTTAAGATTTGTTCAGGATGTTGCTCATATCACTGGTTTGTTCCTTTTTATTCTTACATAGTACCCTATGGTGGGGATTCACCACAGTTTGGTTTATCTACACACTGCTTCATGGACATTTGGGTGGTTTCTAGTTTTTAGTATATTTGAAAGTTTTCCACTTATAAGGAGAAAAAAAATCATATGCTGAGGTTGTTAAGATCTATGGTAAAAACACATCTTTTATCTGTAAAATTGCTCAATGTATAAATTAAACTTTATCTTATACATGTATGTATATGAAAAAACATAGTATATATGGGGCTCAGTATGTCCACTGTTTCAGGCACCCACCAGGGGTCCTGAACACATTGCCTGTGGATAAGGGGGGACGACTGTCATTTATGAACACCTGTAATGTGCTGGGCAGTATGCTAGCTCCTTACCTCTATTATTTAATGGTCATAGCAAGCATACAAAGATGTTCTATTTCCTAATTTCAGAGCAGAATACTGATTGTCTGGGAGATTGAGTAACGCTGTGAAGTTTACAAGGTGCAGAATCATAATTGCAGGGTTTCTGTCTGACGATGGACTCCATTGTCGCTTCTCAATGCCACTGCCTCTGTTCAAGAATATCAGTATACTTGCAAATGGGTGATAGTTTTTGAATACCTCAATGAATTCGTAATGAAAGCTATTTTTTAAAAATACCGTGTGACTTAGATAGCAACATGGGCAAAACTCAGAGTCCCTGGAATTTTCCAAAGGAAGTGACCTTCATAAAATATTTCCCTTTGTGCCATTTTTCTTAGGGTTGATTTCTTTGAAAATTCTCTTTAATACTCAGAATGTCTACAGAATATGAAGGAAGAAAATACCATTCTTCTCCCCCCCACCCCCAAGGACTTTAGACTGAAGGACTTTAGAATGTGATAGAGTAGAAAAAGTGGAGACTCTGGAATCAGACTGAGGCTCTGAACCTGACTTTGATACTAAAGACCTGAGGACTATGGGGTCAGTTCCTAAGCAGTGCCCTTAACAGTCCAAAGGAGATAATCTCACCTCCTTCATGGGGCAGGATAATCAAAACAATAAGACAACACGGGAAGAGCTTCCATCTCGGAGCCCAAGACATAGGCAATGTTCAGTAAGTGTTAGTCCTTCTACTTCCCCCCACTCATCCCCTTTTGCAGCCATGATTGAGTCACAACACTGAGACCTTCCAGGGGGCCTTGGTACAGACCACATAGAAAAGATGCTGAGACTAGTCTTGTTTTGAGGTCATTTAACCATTTATACATAAAGCGATGTGGTGCAATCGTATTCACAAATGTGAGACACCCCAAATCCATATGATTTATGTGGGTAAGTTCCCTGGCTGGGAATCGAACCCAGACCACAGCGTTGACAGTGCCAAAGCCTTAACCACTACACCACCAGGGAACTCCCACCAAATCCATATGATTTAGTAGGTATTTAAGATACTATTCCAAATGTTTAGGAGAGAAGGGGCATTAAGAGGCATGGGTGACAGAGGATAGGGCCGATCTAGGACTCGTGACTGATTGCTGGAATCCTGTTTTCTGCTGGAATGAGCCAAGGGGAGGTCAAAGAAAATTTGTGTGTTAGAAGGAGCTGGAATTTGGGTGCAGCCTCCTGGCATGCCATTTGTCCTGTACTTCCAATTTCTGGAGGCTATGCCTACGTGATTTTGCCTGTTGCATACCTCGAATCAATCATCTCTCTTTTTTAAGTGGTAGCAAATTGTCCAATCCTTTCTTGATTGTTTTTGTTAGGATTTCCTTTGCTTTATCACTGGCAGGAAAAATGTTATCCTTTGAGGTTTCCTCTGGGACATGCTTATTTGCAGTAACTACAATTTAATGAATTCCCAAGGATTTCATCCTGATTTATCCTCTATTTTCTTTTTTTTAATGCTTAAATACAGTTCCTTTGTTAGGGGCTGTTTTTCTCTTGGATACTTCGGATAATTATTTTTTTTAATGTCTGCAGCATATATATGTGTGTGTTGTGTGTGCATATTGTTGTATATCCATACAGTGATAATCTGCTGCTTCTTGCTACCTCTGCTGTGGTCAGCTCTGTTCAGGCCATTAAAATTTCTTGCTCAAATGACCAGATCAGTCTCCTGGCTGACTCTTTCTGGCCCTCCTTTTCCAGTCTTCTAAGATACTGAAGACAGAGCAACCTTTTCCTAAAGAGAGAATCTGATCATATCTGTTTAGTAGCTTTGAAGGACATCCTTAGAGTCAGGTTGCATGATCTGGCCCCTGCCTGTCTCTTTAGCCCCTCTCATGTACCCTATGTCCCAGTCACATTGCCGACTTACTTATCTCAAAATCCTTTTTTCTTTCTCTCTCCTCCTGCCCTTTGCACCTGTTATTCTCTCTATTTTGGGAAGCTCATCCTCACCCTAGAGCCTCTTTTTGCCTGCTTCATCTCCACTAGTTGTTTAGAACCTAACTTAGAGATCCCTTCTTGCTGGGCGCCTCCTCTAATGTCCCCAGGAAGGCGTCATGTGCTGTTTCGTTACTCTTGTTTGCTGTGCCCATCATGACACCACACTCTTTTCACATTATTTGATGGCCCCATTGGGGCGGGGCCCCGCCTTGTGAGGTAGGCACTCAATAAATGCTTGTTAATGAGTGATAATGAAGGTACTCACTAACTGAAGGTAGTGTGGTCCAGTGGGCCAGGAAGCTCGAGTCAGATGGCCTGGGTCTGGGTCTGGCTTCGGCTCCATCCCTATCTATAATAAGTATGTGACCTCTGACAAGTTATTGCACCTCAGTTTCTTAATCAGTAAAATGAAATAGTAATAGTAAATATGTGGTCAGACCGTTGTAAGGATTAAATGTTAAAAGATGGAAATAGAATGGTAACTGCATATGGTACAGTGTCATTCTATGTTAGTTTCCGTTCATGCTCAACCCCTCATCCGGTAACTTAGCATCCAACATAGAAGGCACAGTGTCTGGCATTGTCCTGCGCAGCTCTACAGGACAGGTGACAAGGTTGATTTATAAAATGCTATATTTTACAGCAATGTGGCAAATGATTTTAGTTGTATCATACGACATAGGTATTGTATATTACAGTTTAATATTATAATTATGGAGAAGATATATCTTGGCTTAAGTTTTAATATGTACCTGTTAAACGTGTGTGAAGAAAATAAGTAAGATCTATTGCAGGCGAAATTTTCAGTAACAGTTTTGATGACAGGCATTAGAGGTCTTTCTCTAAAAACTGTATTTGAGATACTGATCAGAAATAGGCTAGTGGAAAGTAGAGAGTTTTTTAAGTAGAAAACATTGATGAAGACTTACAAGAAAGCTGTCAGAGAGCTCATAAACTGGAGAAAGGTCATGTTTCACTCAAATCGACAGTGATGTTTCATTTTACTAGGTCCAGAGATGAGAGATGAATCAGAGAGAGAGAGAGAGAGAGAGAGAGAGAGAGAGAGAGAGAGACAGACTCAAAAGTAGTATTTTCCATTGTAAACTGTAGGATTTAGCTACAAATCACACTTGTTAAGGAGATCAAAGTTTGGTTGAAAATGCTTGTAAGGTCTTTGGACACAAAGATGCTATGAAGCCAGATAACGCTGGGCTTCAATCTTTAAATTAAGAGATTTAGCATGGATTTGAAATACAAGTGTCCCTCAATATCCATGGGAGTTTCCCGGACTCCCTGCAGGTACCAAACTCCACAGATGCTCAAGTCTTACATTGAATGGCATTGCATGTGCTTATAACCCACATAGATACTTTGGTATACTTTACATCATCTCTAGGTTACTTATAATACTAATTCAACATCAGTGCTATTCAAATAGTTGTTTTAGTGTATTGTTTAGGGAATAATGACAAGATAAAAGGTCTGTACATGTTTAGTACAGACACAACCATCATAGACCTAACAACATAGCACACATCAGCAACAATGTAAATTTCTGTTTCAGATATTTTTGATCTACAGTTGGTTGGATCTATGGATGCTGAGGGCCCAGTGTACTTCAACCAGAGCAAAAACCCAGAATAGACTAAACGATGATGCAGAAATATTAGAGGTCAGTAACTGAGATATTGGTAATCATACAGATGATATTGGATGTTGGAGTATAATCTTCTTTAAAGTTCAGATTTTTGTTATTTTGGGGAAAAAACATAAACTAAATGAAAAAGAGTACTCTAGTGTATTTTCTTGGACTTAGTTAGCTCTGTCTATAGGAAACAGCTTTTTGGATAGTGAGGCAGTGTCCAATGTAACACATGCTACAGAAATGACCGAGTGTGAGACTGCCCTTACCTGAGGCCGTGTGCTCAGTGGTTAAATGTGCTCGAGTCAGATGGCTTAGGTCTTCGTCCTACTGTCAGCTCATAATCTAAAGCACATTTCCAACCTCCCTAGTGCTATATTTATAAAGCTAAGCCTAAAAATGTACTCAATTTTATACATGTCATCATTGTGACTGACCTCTTCATACCTAATGGAAGTTGATTGCACACGTGGCTATTTCGGTGTGGGGCTCATGGTAAAATTGTGTGATGTGGTACAAGTGTCATGCAATTTCACTGCAGGCGTGTGACAGACCCCAGACCTCGCCAGGCCAAGGCGCCTGAAACAAGCTTTACCTCACGTTATAATTCCACCCTTCTTTCCGTGTCCTGGAGCCTGTTTTACAAGAGGAACTAAGTTGTATCCCAGTGAAACGAGGTGCTGCATGAGGAGCTCATGGCCCAGAGCCTAGCACCTAGAAAACGACCAGTGGACAGTTTCTGCTCTTACTGATCTCGTTAGTGGTGGAGGTGATCGTCTTCGCAACATTGTCGGACGCTTTGCCGGGTCGTTCATGATTATAATCACGTGGACAACTCCAACCAGCCGTGACGATGAGGTGACATCATCTCCATCTCCAGAGGAAGAAACGGGCTCAGAAAAGCTCAGGAATGTTTTCTTGAGAGTAGGGAACAGAGTTAGGGTTTGAGGCAGGGCGGTCCCACACAGGGGCGGTGGGGTGTCAGGGGCCTTTCCTCCACGCAGCCTCACCGCGCTCCTGCTGACTTCTGAACTTCCAAAGGAGGGGCCATAGGAAAAGAGTCTTCTCCTCTTTCTCCAGGTTTTGTATTTTGTATTTGAATAACTCAATTAGCAAACTGGAATCCTTATTTTATATATATGCATAATACTTACATATAATACATCCTGGTCTCAACTAAAGGCAAGTAGTATATACTTCCATTAAGGCAAATTCCTATATATCAACTTACTATCTTGCCTGGAATTTCATTACAAATTGGAAACCTCTCCCTTAAATATTCTTATCACAGAATTTTAATGTACGTCACATTTCAACAGCAACTGTAAACAACAACTTATTAAAAGGTAAGTCTCATAAATTTTGATTAACAGGTTGAAAGCTTGTTGGTGTGAATTCTAGCATCCAGCCATGAAATAAGAAAAATGGAGGCATTTATGGCAGCCCTCGTGTTCTGATTGGAAAGAAATCTTAAACGTCTGGCCCCACAAAGATGGCCTTGGAGAGATATGAGACAATAACAACAGAAAAACCAAACCAAACCTAAGAAGCAAACAAATGTTTCCCCTCCCAAACACAAAACACAAAATAAGAAACAAAACCACCACGTGCCTGGGACTCTCCTCCAAAGTCTGCGTTTTAACTGGTCACCGAATTGGTGTGATCTGAAAGCTTCCCAGGCGATTGTGGCGGGCAGTCAAGGCTGAGGCTCCCTGGTCTGCCGGCAAGCAGCAAAGCTTCCAGCAGGCACACACTGTCCCGCTCACCTAACTGCACAGGACAGTACGTGCTTGCTGAAAGAGGTGAAGTACCTGTGGACGCAAAAAACAGAGCAGGGCCTGCATCTGCCCGGCAACCAGGAGGGAATGTTGCTTTGATCTGTGACCCTCCCCAAAGGCTCCCTCCTTCCCTCAAAGCCACTTGTCTCTAAGGGGCAGGGGCTGCTCCTGCGTCCATTTCTTCCCTTCTCAACCCACCTCAAGTTAGCAGCCACGATGGACACCCTCCTGAGACTGAGCTGGCTAAGGAAGCTGCAATCAGTAATTCATTTACTATGTATTCATGTGGAATAGCTGATCAATATGTAATACATGATATAATAATGTAATAACACAATCAATATGTAATGTGTAATAATATAAATATATATTGAAGACTGCTGTCAGTCCTAAGTAGTGCTACTCGATACCTTACTTTTTAAGGACAGCGGTGTCCAACCTTTTGGCTCCCCTGGGTCACAATGGAAGAAGAATTGTCTTGGGCCACACGTAAAATATACTCACACTGACGACAGCTGATGAGCTAAAACAAAAGGTCACCAAAAAAATCTCATAACGTTCTAAGAATTTGTGTTGGGCCGCGTTCAAAGCCATCTTGGGCTGCAGGTTGGACACACCTGCTTTAGGAATTGATAACGTTTTAGAGCTGCATGAAGATTTGGAGATTGTCTTGGTCTGCCATTCCATTAGTGCTGAAAACATTATAGCTCACGAGGTCACAGTACATTACGTTTACTATGCGCCAGGTACCTTTCTATGTATGTCACATGCACTTAACTTGGTCCTCAGGACAATACTGTGTCATTAGCCAGTGTCACAGCTAGGGAGTGAACCTCCAAGCTGGGCTCTTAGTGACCATTTCCGTGCCTGATGTGTACGTGGTACATGTCCAGCAAGCTAAACCGTCCACATACCAGGTCTTTGGGTGAACACATTGTTAGAAGTAATGGCTTATCGTGTTGGAGATACAGGAGTGAACGGGAGACGAAGTCCCTGCCCTCACAGACTCTGGCAGAGAGACAGACAGACAGGAAACAGATAAGAGCAAACACGGTTCAGATAGGGAATGATGCTAATAAGAATGTATGAGGGGGCTCCCTGGTGGTGGAGTGGCTAGGCTTCGGCACGCTCAACGCCGCGGCCTGGGTTCGATTCCGGGCCGGGGGACTACCAAAAAAAAATGTATGGGGGAAAAATTGGGGGGAGGGTGCATTCCACTTCATACAGACATTCTAGAACTCACTGCTCAAAGGGTGATCAGCAGCTTGGGAGCACGGGTGCCACTCGAGTGCTTGTGAGAAATGCAGACCTACCCCAGAGTCAGATCCGACACTTGGACAGGTTCCCTGTGTGATTTATGAGCACGTAAAGTCTGAGAAGCACTGAACAGAGAGGCACTTTCTGTTGCTAGTGGCCAGAATTCATTATTTTTCTACCCCTCACCCCACCCCACACTGTGTGTATTATATAAATGGAAAATACGGACTTTGCATTTAAAATATCGTATTGTAATATAAGAACCTTCTTCCTTTTATTTGCAGTGTATTCTCAGAATACTCATAATTTAAAAACAGTATTTTGTCAGAGGACTAATGATATAATTGCTGGTTTTATTGCTGACTCAACATGAATGATTCATAGTTCTGACTAAAACATCGTAAAAACTGTACATAAAATTTCTATACCCCCCTTAAATATGCAATTTAATGCTTCAACTCCAATAAAATGAATAAAAAGTACACTGTAAAGTTAATTATATAAAGAACTTCAATATGCTACAAAATATATATGGTATATAAATCTATGTATCCAGTATAAATTTGCTTCAAATTAGTATGCCAATTATATGCCAATTGTAAACATTTAATTAAATGATTATATTTGCATTTTGAAGGGAAGGGTCACAACTGTCCAGATCACTTTTTAAAAAAACCACCCAATTTTATTTATCCTTACGGAGAGCCTTTTTCTCTGAGGAAAGTTCCCTGTAACAAGTGGCATTCACAATCTTCCCAATTAACCTCAGTGTCTTCAGAACTTACTACTCAGGGTACTATTTCAGTAAGGGTTTGTGGTGTGGTTCTTCCCAAATCATTTTGAAAACTAAAAATTACCCAGCATTCCCTTACTTTGCACTCTCCTTCCTTTTCAGTTTCCTCAGAGCTCTGTACAGAAAGGGTCAAGTGGAGGTCAATGGGCAAAAAGTAGGGTCAAGCTACTTACATCCTTTGAAAACCAGCTCCGGGAGGTGGGGGGATGGGAGAGGAGTGGGGGGAGCTAAATATAAGGTGGTGGAAAGAGAAGTCACACTGGGTAGTGAACTTATTATACAACAAGCTGACAAGGCACTGCAGAATTGTACACCTGAAACCTATGTAATCCTTGCTAACAGATGTCACCCCAATAAGTCTAACAATAAAAAGGAAAAGAAAAAGAAAAAGAAAATCAGCCGTGTAGTTATCCGTGAGGGCGACCACCTCATCCCAGTCTGTCCAGGACTTTCCAGGGTTCAGCACTGGAAGCCTCAAACCAGGAACCCTCTTAGTCCCTGGAAGAAGTTGGCCATTGTAGGCTACTAAAGATTAACTAAGAAACAAACAAACAAACAAACAAAAACAAAAACACAAAACAAAAAAAAAACGAGTTTCAACGTAACTACTACAAAGTTGTGAGCACAATATTGTATTTATTTTTCTACTTTCAGTGAAACCCCCAAAAGGTAGTTAAAATTCAACAGTACGAAATAGCACTAAATGTTAATGCAACTGTATTAAGTGAATAGAACAGATATTTGGGGAAATGAAAAATAGCAAGTACCACGCTCTTCTTCCTATTCTCAATATTCCTTCTCTTTCTCTCAATAATCGGAGAGAAAGAGAAGAAAAGAAAGCAGAAAAACAGGTTAGCTTCATTATTGACCAGACCACCAAGATTCCAAAATGGAGATAAATTAAGAAAAATCTGAGAGATCATTTTATTTACTTAATTTTCCTAAAACTGAAAAATGTAAGCTTTATATATACAATAAACAGACTAATAACATAGACGTTCCTGGCTTAATTTCTGCCAAAGTGATTAAAAGATATATTAAAAGATGGCATGCATGAATACAAACAGTACGAATTGGCCAACTCTTTCTGTGCTGACAAATGGAAGTTAGAATCAGGCTCCATGGCATGTAGTTTTGACAAATAAACACACACGACCTGTCCCTTCAACATAAACATGATATTTCAAAGGTCAAGTGTCTGTTTCCCAGAAGAGCCTTGTGGTATGAAAAAAGTCTTCAAATCGTTGTTTGAATATATTGCCAATGTGAATTATTTTGTTCCAAAAGTAGATACTGAGACTGTGCAAGAAAACCCCAGACCTATCCATCATTTGTAACTGCGCTTCTTAAACTGATGTCCACGTACTTGTGAATACACGAGGAAGCACAGGTTAACACCAGGTAAATCTGTCACATAATTTTGAGCTATCAATTGTACTCAAAGATCAGTAATAAAAATAATATTTTGTATTGAAACAACATGGTTATATTTTGGAGTAATGGCCAAAAAAAATTTTAAAATGGACATGAAACTTTAAAAGAATTTTGAAGTGTGTACGATGCCCCCAGTGTTGATGAGGAGGAGGGTTGGGAAGGAGGTGCAGGAGGTCTAACTGAACGTTCACGTTCTTGGAGCATTAGGGTACATTCACAGAAAAGTTTGTTTGAGGTTTACTATTGTCCTCTAATGAGCTCTCCTGATATTTATGTCCTACCTTGGAATTGCTGCCTATTTGTGTTAGATACAGTTTTTTTCCCCTCTTATTTAGATTGTGTTTTCCTCCAGGACAGAGTTCTATTTCTCCTTTACTTTTTAGTGTAGTACTAACATCATAGTAGTTTTCAATAAGAAAAAAAGTCTTGAATATCTGTTGAATGTTTTATGTGTTACTAGTAGAAATATTAATAGATATTAACACTTTGGAAAATAGATGGGCTTTATCTGTTAAAGCTGAATATTCCTATACTACCAGGTGACCTGGCAATTCTGCTTTTAGGAAAATATCCAAGTAACACTCTTGTCCATGTGTGATGAACAATATAAGGATGTTTTTAGCAGTACTGTTCACAGCAGCCAAAGTCTGGAAAGAACCCAGATGCCTATCCATGGGACAATGGGTTGAAGAACTGTTGTATAATCACACAAAAGAATATTATACTACATTCTTAACTAATAATGTACCCACAAGTGGATAAATCTTATAACTATATAATATGAAATGGAAACGTGCCATGAGATGATCTTTAGCATGCTATATTTTTAAAAATGAAGGTTAAAAGCAAATGAATAAAAGTATATGTTTTAGAAATACATACAGATAAATTTTTTTAAAAGCTTGTTGAATTTAATGTAATTTTTTAAACTAAGGATTTCCTCATGTAGTACTTCATAAGCATTCGATTTCAGTTAAGGGTCGTGGTTGCCATCCTCCAAGATGGTCCCTACTGATCCCCAACTCTGCATGTTCTTCTGTAGTCCCCTTCCACTTGCATTAGAATGGAGTTGTGTAACCCATAAGATATTGCACAATAATTGCATGCGATTTCTGAGGCTAGATCAGAAAAACAACGTGGCTTCTGCCTTGCTCTCTCTTGGAGGGTTCCGTTTTGGTGGAAGCAGTCACTATGTCACAAGGATAGTCAAGCAGCTCAGAAGAGATACATACACACGAAGCCTTTTGCCAACAAACAGCAGCAGGTGAGTGAGTCATCTTGGAAAAAGTCGATAGTAAACCCCATCCAGGCCTTTCGGACACTGTGGCTCTAGACACTGCCTGGACGACAACCTCATGAGACCCTCAGCCAGAACCGCCCAGCTGACTGCTGTTTTCTGTCCCCTCCCTTCCTTTGGGATCTCCAGCAATGCGTACGAGTGTGCTGGGCTGCTGAGGTGGTCCCGCAGTTCACCCACACTCTGTTCATGCCTTTTCTCAGTTACTGTGTTTCATTCTGGATACTTTCTACAGCTGTGTCTTCAGATTAACTAATCCTTTCCCCTACAGTGTTTTATATGCTGTTCCTCCCATCCAACTGATGCAATTTGCATTTAAAATATTGTATTTTTCCCCCTAGAAGTTGGATTGGGGTCTTTTTAATGTATCCCACATCTCTACTTAACATGTTTAATCTTTCTTCTACTTTCTTGGATATATAGAATAGTTACAATAACAATTTTTACAACCTTATCCACCAATTCTATTATTTGTATACCTATCATTTATTGATCTGTTTCTGTTGATTGTTTTTTTCTTTTTATTATGCATTGTCATATTTTCCTGCTTCTTTGTATATCTGCTTTTTCTGAATGCTGTTCATTGTAAATTTTATCTTGTTGGAGTGCCGAATATTTTTTTATTCTCATAAATATTCATGAGTTTTATTAGGGTGACGTTATAGAAACAATCTGGTTCTTTAAGGCTTGCTTTTAAAATTTGTTAAGTGAGACCAGAGCAGCCTTTAGCTTAGAATTAATTTTGCCCCGCTACTGAGATAAAACCTTTTGAGTCCTCTACACGATGTCCCACAAATTAAGAGATTTTCCACTCTGGTTTGTAGAAACCTGAACTAATCCCAGCTCCTTTTAGGTGTTTTCTTTCCCCCATCCTCCAGCATTTTCCTCACAGGCATACACTGGCCATTACTATGCTGTGGACTTGAGAAAAACTCCCTGCAGCCTGTTGGAGCTCTCTTTCGTCAGCATTCTGCTCTATGAATTCCAGATGCCTTGCTTTCTCCACCATGCCGGCTCCAGGTTCATCTCTGCTCAGGTTGACCAGTGGGTTCCACCTGGGTCCACTCCCTCTAGGTCGTAATCTGGGGCACTCATAGTACCATCTCGCATGTTGTCCCCTCTCTCAGGGAGCTCTGTCCTACGTCGTCATACTCCAACGTCTAAAAACAACTGTTTAATATTGTTTTCTTATATTTTGGTAGTTTCTGGGTGGAGAGTAAATATTATCCCTCTTAGTACATCTTGGTCATAAGCAGAAATCCAGATGTCCTCTGGATTTCTGCAAACACTCCCCCCTGCTTCTGCTTTCATTTAAAAGTGCGGAGAGAGTCAATTTTCTCATCCTTTTGCCACTGGCAGTCTCATAAATCTTAGATATTTCTATTTTTGAATAAGCAGTAAACAGGCCACACCTGTGTGACTTTCTTCCCTGGGGACCCAAAGGAAGCATACCTTACATTTCTAGTACCTTCTATCATCGAATTCTATCTGTATGACATACTGTTTCTTGAAAGAAAGTTCATTTCTGGCCCTTTTTCTTCCTGAATGCCTTTTCAGCTGCTCGCAATATTGTCTAATCGAAATACTGACTTTACTCTGGTAGTCGGTGAGCATCTGTGACCAATCAGAGATGGGTCTGAGTCCTGGCTCAATTACCAAATGACAATAACATCCCTTGAGCTCTTACTACCTGCTCAGGCACTGTGTTAAGGGCTTTTTATGTGGAGTATTTCAGTGAGTTCTCATGACAACCCTACCTAATAACAACATTGGTATTATTACTATGTTGTAATATGGCAATCAGCATCAGCAGTCAAAATGTCTGAGTTGAATCCTGATATTGTCCTTTATAAACTCTCTAAAACTGAGCAAGTTCTTTAACCTTCCCAAACCTTGGATTCATCATCTGTGAAGTGAGAATAGTAATATTGCCCTCATAGGGCTGCTGTGAGGACTATAAAATATGTGACGTGTTGAGCATAGTAACTGGTGCACATATGCACTTATGAAGAGGTGACTAATTGCATTATTTTTACGTGAAATGCTGAGAATACAAGGGACATTACTTTACGATATTCAGAGACATATTGGGAACTTGATAGAGTGGCCATGGAAATACACCTCCCAGACCTTCTACTGTAATACAGGGAGTAATTGTAGCTGACCGAGGGCTCCAGCTGCTAAACTTTGAAATGCAGTTTCACCCGTATGCAAGGTCCATCCTCTCATGGGCTGCTCCCTGTCAGTGGTGCAGCACAGTGGGAGATACTAAGGCAGACTGGGGCTCTTGGAAGTGCTGGTGTAGGCTCAAGGACTTCCTGATGGCTTAGCTGACCCTTTGTGAGGCTATACCCATTTCCAGGACATGTTCGTGCACCCTTCTCTCCCTCTCTCCTTCGCTTGAGTTCAGACTTGCATCGGCACCCGTGACTCTGCCAGTGTTTCCTGGCCCCCTCTCCACTTCCTTTCATGTAGTCATTCTTCTGGATCCAATACCAGAGCATGTTTCATCCCGTCTCGGTGTCAGCTTTTTGGAGAACCTGAACTAGCACACTTGGGCTCTGTTTTGGTTTACTGGGGTGATTATTAAGATGCTGATCCCAAATAGCAGAGTTTGTCCTTCCTAATCTCAGGGAAATGAGGATCAGCACCGTACCTCTCTCCCCATTCCTTCAATGGTTCCTCTTGACATCCTTCATGTAATTCTCCACCACAGTTTAACGTCAAGAGCCCCCTGCCCCCCACTTCCCTGATTTTCCCTCCTTCTAGTTGCACGAGTGGCTTTTCCTCACATTCCCCCTTATCTCCCCCTCTTTCTGGAAGCCTTAACTTGCAAACCTTCAGCAGAACGTTCACTGGGCTCGGCTTCATACACCGTGGCACTTCCTCGACTTGCAACTGCAGCCTGCCTGTGCGAGTTCGCACGCAGCTGTCCTTCATGCAACTAAGTTACCCATGATGGAATTTTACCTGTCTGTGAGCGTTCTCCTCATGAGTCTACATTCTGTATTAGCTTCCTGGAATTCAGTTACTCCTTCAGCGTAGTACTGAACAAACACAAAGACCCTCAAATATCTCATCATGAAATGGGAATGGAAGTACATCCAGGTATTCCCCACTTTTTGAATCTTTGTGTTACTCCCTCACTTTTATGGAAGATCCGCATGAGTACTTGTTTTCCCTACCCAAAAGAAATCCCAAGAGGAGTTTTGCTTTTGTGAAAAAAAAAGGTGAAAAGCAAAAACAGGGTTCAGCATTTGTTTGGCAGCAGCTGTTGCAGAGGCCACGCGACCTCCCTGGGGATCACTAAGACACCTGCCATCCCTGCTTTGGACCAAGTTTGTGAGCATCTGCACTTTATCCTGATGGATTTTGTGCAGCCTGGTAGCAAGAGGTGTGCTGAAGTCATTGCTTCTTCACTTAGTGCTCTTTCGGCTTACGGAAGGTTTCATAGGAACGCTCTACTTTTGGATACGGGGGAAAATCTGTACCCATTTTGGTTGCTGTGAAGCTTAAATGCAGTGACATATCAATGGACTCTAGCCCTATGTCCAGCATTCAGCAAATACTGGTTTGTTCCTCTGCCTCAGCAACTCACAATCTAAGATGATTTTGGCTGTGTTTAGAAGAAATGAAATACTATATAAACTAAAAACAGTCACGGATGGGAAGCAGGCACATAAAACTTGATACAGCTCAGTGGCCAGAAGTGAGCTCAGAGGTTGCCCTAATTACCAAGCACTTTTATAGAATAAGACCAAAAAAAAAAAAAAAAAAAAAAAAAAAAAAAAAAAAAAAAAAAGGAAAACAAAAACTATCATCACTTCTGCCTGAGGTCAGGTTTTCCGGAAGCAGACCCGAGACAAAGCTTCATGTGTAAGTAATTTGGTATTTATTTTCTCCCAGGGGAAATCAGGAAGGAAACGAAGGAAGACAGATAAAGGATGGGATAGAGAAGGGAGGAAGCCAAACCAACGTGCAATCTCCAAAGCCCTGGAGGAGGTCAGCTCAGCCTGATCCCACGGGGGAACCTGGGAAGTAAGTCAGAGGTACTGACCTGAGGCGAGAGAGCTTGGACGTCAGACTCCTGTGCCCACTGCCGGCCATCCAGGGGAGGTCGGTTCCCAGGCTTTATAGATCTTCATGTGCGATGGAGCTTCAGTAAACTGAGGGGAGACTCCTGATGCTGGCCACTAGGAGCAGAAGCCCCTGGGAGCTAGAGAGGTGCACAGTAATAGTAAAAGGGTGCAAAGGTTCTGGGCAGACCACCGACATTGTCCACTACCCCTCCCAGCCTCCTCTCTGTGAAGTAGGTCCCGTGGTTTTTGTTTTCGCCTTAGAAGATGCTCATCATAAAGCACACACATTTTCTATTCTGAAAACTAGAATCAAACTCGTTAGTAACTGAGATTTAAATTTAAATTAAGAAAGCGCTCTCGGATAGTTTCACACGAATGTGTGACTAGTATTCCCATTGCACAACTGCAAAACTACAAAACCCTCAGCGTCATCATCTTCTGACTCCTTCATGCTACCTATTATGTTCTCAGAATCAGCAAATCGTGGTTGGGCAGGAGCCAATATTTGCTCCTCCATAGCTTTTAACTTGTCCCTGTGTCTAAACAACCACTGTGGAAGGCAGTGTGGAGGTTCCTCAGAAAATTGGGAATGGAGCTACCATTTGACCCTACAATCCCCCTTCTGGGGATCTACCCAAAAGACTTGAAAACCTTAGTCCACAAAGACTTACGTACCCCAATGTTCATTGCAGCGCTGTTCACAGTGGCCAAAACATGGAAACAACCCAAGTGCCCTGAGACAGACGACTGGATAAAGAAGCTGTGGTACATATACACGATGGAATATTACTCAGCTGTAAGAAAAGATGAAATATTGCCATTTACAACAAAATGGATGGACCTGGAGATCATCATGCTAAGTGAAATAAGCCAGACAGAAAAAACAAGGAACTGACCTCATTCATATGCGGAATATAAAACTGAAAGCAAAGAAAAAAAAATGAAGAAACAAATAACCCATGGACACAATCAATAGTTTAATGTTTATTTGGGGACGAGTGGGTTAGGGAGGGGAGAAAGGGGAGGGGGTGGGAGAGGAGGGGGGAAGCTAAATATAAGGTGATGGAAAGAGAAGTCACATTAGGTGGTGAACTTACTATACAAAAAGCTGACAATGCACTGTAGAATTGTATGCCTGAAACCTATGTAATCCTTGCTAACAGATGTCACCCCAGTAAGTCTAACAATAAAAATGAATTTAAAATATAAATAAATAAATAAAAAATAAAATAAAATATTCCTGGCTTCCATAATAATAAAGCTAATAATGATACAATTTGTATTATGCACTGTTCTTAATGCACTCTGTATATTACCTATGTTTCCATGTATAATGTGCTCCCAGGCATAATGTGCACCCAGGTTTTGAGCCCAAATTTTCAGGGAAAAACTTTTAATATTTTAAAGCAAAATTTTATTTGTTTATATTTAGGTACTTGTTTTTTGTATTATAAAAGAATTTTAGCCTGTATCCTATTGTATTTCAGGGTATTATTTTGCATAGGGATATTGTTATTGATTTCTAGAGTTATACTTTTAACTCATAAGCATAAATAAAAGAATTAAAAACATTTACGTAGATACAGAATTAGTACTACAGGTGTATCCTTATTTTTCCCTCACAAATCTGGGCAAAAATGTGTGCATTGTACACGGGAAAATACGGTAACTCATTTAATATTTACAACAAGTATGCTAGCAGTGCGTACCAGTGTAACCCCCATTCATAACTGAAGAAAGCAGCCAAAGTGGTTACGTCGTGGAGCTGGGATTCAAAGAGTCTGGTTCTAGAGTCCATGCCCTTTCTCATCAATGACTCCCTGTCAACCTGAATTGGACTAAGTGCTTAAGACTAATACTTAGCCCCTGAACTTGGTGAGTCAGATGGCGGGAAGCCCAACTTTGCTTCCTCCAGCTCCCATTCTCTGCCCCCAAGCTACCTCCCAACAGGACTCAAGAGAGGCCAGGATTTTGCCATTTTGACCATCATAGGGAATACTGACGTAAGACTATCTCCTGCAAATCACACTAACATTGAGTTGATAGGTAATTTTTATAGGAATGATCACAAATCATACTTTACAAAGGATATAACTGCACATTGTACAATATAAAGCTCTTTAAACATACATGTAAGTCAGTGTAAGAAGAAAACATTAAAATCCATGGATTAAAGTTTATTTATGTAGATTTATTTATGGGATCTTCAAGGAAATTTCAGGTCAAGGACTTGTGGTCAAGGACTTCAAAGAGCAGCATGGCAACCTTTGCTACCTTTTGGCTTGAAAAGTCAGCTTCCTTATTTTAAAAATGGGATTATCTCTACTTTATCTAACTTAGAAGGGCAGTGTATCAAATGAGACAAAATCTATGAAATTATTTTGCAGATTATCAAGTGTTAGGCACACCTAGGGCATTGAATGATGGATAGATGTTATCTGAATCTTTCCTGCTTTTGTACTTTCAGGACATTTGCTGCCCTTTATTTTTGCACTAACCATGATGAATTTATAAATTCTCAGTGTATTTTCAACATCACACTTAAAGATGAATTAAAAAAAATCTTACTGAATAGATCGCACCTGTTTTCAAAAGTTGTGCCAGCTCTTGCTTTAATTCCGCATTAGACGCTATGAGCATCCTATTATTTAGCATTCAGTGCCCTTCTACTGCTGTCCCAACCCCCTCCCACTTCTCCAAGGCCCTCCTAGTGGGCATGGCTCCCAGGCAGAGCTTGCTGTTTTAGATACTTCCTTCCATTTTTTCTTTCAAAACGCCTTTGAATTCCATTTACCACGAGTATTTTTATTTGCTTATTCTCACTAAAGGGATTGTGATTGTCCTTGAGTGTGGCAGACCATGTTTGCCCTTTGAAACTATTTTTATTTTAACAGGCACCTTCAGAACATGCAAAACCTTCATTCCCCAAAATTAATCTCTGAGAGGTTTCAGGTACCAGTTAGAGAAGTAAGAAAGGCAAAACCTGATCTACCCGAATATAGTAACAGAAACTTTTTAAAGTGGATTCTTGTCACTTAAAATGATAGAAGTGTCTCTGATTATTTTTTGTTACTCCTATGGTACATCATGTGGTGCTTGCAAATGGTTTTATGCTTGACTTCTCACTGCTAAGGATAAAGAATCAAATTATGTTAGAGCTTGTTTTTGGAAACCCAAAGGGCACATGTAATTAATTAAGAGATGTGCCCTCATCCTCCTTCCCTTGTTTATCTTGAGGGATATAAAAAAATATTTCCATTAGTATTTCTTCTAGAAATCTTTTTTTTTTTTTTTTTTTTTGTTAGCCAGGAGACAATTTTCTAGTGTTCTAATCAATTTAAATTGATGGTTTTATTTTTTATTATTATTTCTTTTCATTTTTATTGTTTAAGAGGTGAAACCAAGAAGCAGTGGAAAATAAGGTGAAGCCAAGTAGTTTATTAAAAGGAAAATAAGGTGAAACAAAGAGATAGTTTATTAAAAGGGAAAGTACATTCCTAAGAGGTAGGAGTGCGCTTGAGAAGGAAAATGGCTCAAGAGCCTAAATTGATGGTTTTAGACTTTAAGCTTAATATTAATTCGAAAGCCTCCTTTCACCTCGATAAAACTCACAAATTACTATTATTAGTATTAAAAGATATTTGCTTTTACTGAGTGGAATTTGACATATCCTCATTCCTACAGCTTCACTACATAGATGTGGATTTCTTTATTTTGGCGGCTACAGGTGAGTCTGTCTCTTTTCATTCCATTATGACCCAGGTTTTTACTTTAAATCATCAGAATAATTCCATATAATTTTCTTATACTCT
Source organism: Lyroderma lyra (assembly GCA_004026885.1). NCBI lineage: Eukaryota > Metazoa > Chordata > Mammalia > Chiroptera > Megadermatidae > Lyroderma > Lyroderma lyra. The sequence goes on along the minus strand of PVJL010000339.1, from coordinate 276,980 downwards.
CCCAATGTTTTTGCAGAGCTTAAACCCATGAAATTGTTTTGGAGGATTTAAACTTCCCTTTTCCCCCTCTTTGGCAACGATTGCATGTTTCAAAAGAACCATTTCCTGGAATGTTATCAAAGTACTTTTGCTGGCTTATCTACATCTCTGTTTTCTTATTTGTAACCTCATTATATCTGAGAGGAGATGGCAATCCTGAAGTCAATAATAATATCCTTCATAATTTCGTAATAAGATCTAATTTCTGCTCTTACACTACTCAGCGCTATGGTACTGATGTTCATTGGTATTCCTTTATGAGCTTCTGGGGTCATACATACAGGTTGCATATCTTCAAAACGACACATTTATTGCCAGACAACCTCGGGCCCATGACGTCAGGGTTCTCAATGCGTGCGTTTAAACAGAATGATGTGGGGGCCTGCCAAAGCCCTGAGATGAAGGAGGGCTTTCACTTAAGACTGCATTTGGCTACATGTAATAGAAACTCAACTCTTAGCAGTTTAACTGAATAGGTTTTGTTTTGTCTGGTATGAAAGAAGAGTGAACCCTATAATCAGGGCTGGTGGGTTGCTCGAAGAAGTCATCAAGGACCGGAGTTTCTCTGGGCTTCCTGGGCTGCTATCCTTAGCCTGCACTTTGCATCCGCCTGGTTGAAAGAAAAGAGCTCCGCCTCCAGTCGTTCAAAGCAGGGAGGGCACAGGGCAAAAGTGCACAGCCGCTGATTTGGTCTTCTGCTACCAGGAAAGTAAGAGCTTTCCTGGAAGTTCCATCGAGTGCATATTTGTGTATATCTGGTTGACCAGAACCAGGTCACATGGCTAAGGGAGTCCGTGGAAGTGTTTTTGAACACATTCAATCAAGCTTATGTGAAAAAGAAAGACAGGGGAATAGACAGATATGATATTGGGTAGGCAAGTAGCAGTGTCTGCCAAAAAAAAAAAGGGATTTAGGGAAAGGAAAGGGAATGGGGAATAAAGTGTCACTAATCTAAAGGTCAGTCCTGAAGGCACCAAGGTGGAATACAAAGAGTTTTTCTGTGAAGTAGATACGGCCTGGACCAGCCACCTTGGGTTCTACCTTGTCGAACTCACCATGACTCTGAACTTGCAGATGCAGAAACTGAACAGTCCATGCCTCATTGGTGACCCATCTTTTGGATGCATAGTCCCCCAATGCTGCAGAGGCAGGAAGCAAACGGAAAGATAATTTATCAGCTTGCAATGAGAAAATTGCCAGCGACTGTGCCAAATGTTGGTGCTCACGAACCAGTCTCTCCCTTTGCACCCACAAAGCCAAAGCAAAGAGGGATTTGAATGGGTGAATCTGGTGGTTAATGTAGTGGAACCAAGCCCCCACATCCTACAGGTGACAGTACCAGAAATAAAATACTGTGTCCTTGACCAACGCATGCTCACTCCTAGATAGTGTAAGGGATGTGTTGCCTGCGTTTGCACCTCTGGCTCTGTTTCTTCCGGGCTTCAGATTTTGGGGAACTCGTCTTTTAGACAGTCCCATTCTTTCCTTATATATGTTCATATATTCAGTCTGGTTATCCCCGAAGTCTTGACCTGGTGAGTCAGCCAGGGAATTGACGGGAGACATCTGGGACCACTTACAAGGGTGAGGGTTGCTAACCTGCCAAGGGACAGGGGTGCACCCTGGGGCTGACCAAAGTGGAGAAGTATCCCCACCCACAGAACGAAGTGGCTATAGCTCTGGGTGAAGGTTGCCTGATTGGAGCTGGATCTTCGGTAGAGAAATTCAGCCATAGCCAACCTATAACCTGTCAGGGAGACAGCTACGTTCCTGGGGACACTTCCCATTATTCAAACACAACCGCAAGTGAGGGAGCAGAGGCACCCCTAGATACTGTATCTGGAGGCCTGCCTCCTGAGGCACGGAGCAAGAGAGCGAAGGCTGGCGAAGGAATCCACAACGGCCAGTGGTGAAAAGCCAGCACCCCAGGTGGCGGTTCTCTCTCTTATCTCTATCTGTATCTCTCCTCTGAGCCAATGGCTTCTATTTTATAGCTTTTAAATCTCAAAGGTCAGTCATTCTACTCCATTTCCTGAGTTCTTCCCAGACATGGCAGCCCAGTCCAGGAAATGGGCTGCTGTGATGGGGGGTCACAGCCTGTGCCATTTTCTCTTCTTGTCTAGAATTTCAGTGAGGGGACCTCTTCCGCTCGCTGTGGTCACTCCACTCTGACCCTGCAATTGGCTCATTACGGACTTGTCAGGCTTCCCTTTTGATCTGGCTGCTAGGAAGCTACAGGTAATTCTGTGGTTCCTGTTAGTGACGGTTATATTTTACGATATGTGCTGTTAGCTTCTTCCCTGGTTTTGTTGTATTTCATTCCCATTTCTTTCTTCTTTCCTTGATTCCTTCTTTTAATTTATATACACATTTCTCCTATTGGAACATGATTACATCTAGGTCTGGGTTTCTCAACCTTGGCATCATTAATGACACTTTGGACCACAGAGTTCTTCATTATGAATGGGGAATGAGGAGTCTTTATTCACAGAGAATTTTATCTATGGGGAGGTTTTGTGCATTGTAGGATGTTTAGCAGAATCTCTGGCCTCTACCCACTATATACCAATACCCCTCTCCCCCCATACTAATAACCATATCTCCCAGGAAGGCAAAATCGAGCTCTGTTGAGAACCACCAGTCCAGATGAAATGGCATGTGCCAGAGGTGAACAAAACTGAATTAAAATATGGTGAGGCTCCATTCCCTTCACCTTACCTCTGCTCATTGAGTCAGCTTGCTAAAATAAAACAAAGTAAAATAAAATAGTTTTAAAAAACTTATTTTGAGAACACGTTTATTAAATCAAATGCATTGTGGAGTAGAATTTAATACTTGCATAAAATTTAAAGCTAAAAGATGAAGAGATATAGGCTATAATCCCTGATGTCATCGTCCACACCTCCAAGAGACAGAGCTATCAGGGGCTGGAGTTTTCTCTGTCATTCACAGACCTGTGACTGTGGCCGAAGGCTCTGTATGTGCTATTTCTACTCAGCACCGAGTGCAACCTTCACCGGCTCCACAGTAAGGTACTCGCACCATTTGGTAACTTTACTGTGGGCTTGAGGGATTGGTTACAATTACATCTAACTTGGTGCAGCCTTCTGTCATCTTTCTGGCTCTAACTCTGCTCCCTTCTCTCTCACCTCCTCAATTGTGTGTGTGTGTGTGTGTGTGTGTGTGTGTGTGTGTGTATGCATATCTATATATCTAATACAATTTCCAGCATTAGCTTCTGAGAGAACAATTTCTCTGCTCCATTATATAAATATATAATGAAGAGTAGGGGATATTTGGGGTGGAACTAATCAGTAATTGATTGTGTTCTGTAATCTCAGATCAAGGAGCTTGACACAAGTTCAAAATTAAATAGTCTCTTCTACATATTTTCTGTTTTGTTTATTTGAATTTCCCTCTAGCCCCTGATCATGGGGGTTGGGGCTCTTCTTACAGATTTAACTACATTTTCATGCTTTGCTTCATTATCAGATATTTTCTTTAACTAGGGGGTGCTTTTGGCTGGGGCTGGAGCGCTTGCTGTATCGACCAGAACATCGAAGATGGCTCACCCACACAACGCATTTGATGCCAGGACTGTTGATCAGAGAGGCTACACATGTCCCTGGGCTGGGCTTCTGACAACATGGTGGCCTGTTTCAGAGAGGGGGTGGCCAAGAGATTGTTTCAAGGAAGAGGAAGTGGAAGATTCCAACCTTCTTAAAAACGAGTCCCAGAGCTGCCACGGCATCATTTCTGCAGTGTTCTCTGAGCTATGCAGTTCCCGGGCCAGCCCCAGTTCAACAGCATGGAAAATAAGACTCCGCTTCTTGATAGGGAGAGTGACAAAAATTTTGAGGCTGTCTTTAGTCCACTACATCCTCCAGTTGGTTTTTGGAGGTACATTAATATTTCCCTACTTGGACCCTAAATTGAACCACGTCAGTTCTCGTTAAAGTGGTATCTGAGCAGTACCTCTCTCAAGTTTGCCTAGCCCACTGAATTCTTCTATTCCAATATTATCTTCTACCTTTTCCTTTCTCTGCTTTTTAAAAAAATGTTTTTTAATTATTGATTTTTAATCTTAGACTTTGTGGACATCTCAAGCCAGAGACTACATTCCCTTCACCTTACTTTGCATTTCAGGTATCAGGTAAACATTAGGGCATATTGGCCCATCTGCTACCGGGAGTCCTCTTCGCATTCTAATAAAATATGCTCATTTTCCACAAAAAGTTTCCAATTTTGGGCAGGGTTGGTATGGTTTCAACCGATACTTGCTTTTCAGGGAAGAAGTTGGTGAGGCCTACGCTTATTTTATCTTGGTAATGCCCCCTGAATCAAAGCCTATTTTTTTTCACCTCTCCCCCTGCCCCAATTTTGTTGATTGAATTAAGGAATGAGTATTTAAAGACAAAATGATATAAGACAATGGAATTGGAGTGAAGTTCTCTAGAATAGTCTTCTAAAAACAAGCACATGCCTTAAAAATACCTCTACGCACTCGATTCAGCCCATGGGATAAAGTCCAAACTCTAGATACAGTGCAAGAGGCCCTTCCCGTTTTGACTTGGTTTTATTTCATTCTCTAGTTTCATTTTTCACCCCGGCCCTATTGTACACCATAAGTTATGACTCAGTGCTTTTCTATATTATTATTAAAAATGCAGCTCCTTGGTCCCACTCAATCCTATGAAATCAGAATCTTCAGGGGCTGAGCCCAGGAATCTGCATTTTAACAAGCACCCCAGCGAGTCTTACACACACCAGAGTTTGAGTCACTCCTAACTGCCTTGATGGTCTCAACACCTTGTACACCTTTGTCAGACTTTTCAAATAATGAAATATACCAGAGTGTAGCAGACTCTCAGTTAATCAGCACCCATGCAGATAAATGTAGGATTACTTCTTCCATCTTTTTGCCAGTTGCTTGAGTTCCGGTTAATGGAGAGTGTCCTATATAGGCCATAATCTTCAGGTTAGAAAACATCACCACCATCATTGAAAGAAGGAAGAGTTCCTCCCAAACAGAGGGTCTTTTCTTTCTGTAGAGGAAACAGCAAAGGTGTGGGAGGAGGAGAGAGTATAATTCCACTGGCCCAGGGTGGAGGGATAGTGAAGTCTCAGAAACTCTCGTGTGTGTATTAGAACTCCAGTTCTTTTTTGATCTATGCCCAACAGTCCTTTCTCGATAAATATTTGTACCCCACCATGAACTCAAGCAGCCTGGAATGTCACCCGCCTTTTACCTCTGGACTTTTCTATATCCTTTTCCCGCCCTGGACTGCCAGACCCCAATCTTCCCACTTCAGACCTAATGCAAAGATGACCATATTTTGCCATGTATAACGTGTACCTTTTTGCCCAAATTGGAGAGAGAAAAGTAAGGATGTGCATTATATTATACATGGGTAGTACTAATTCTATATCTACATAGATGTTTTTAATTCTTTTATTTATGCTTATGAGTTAAAAGTATAATTCTAGAAATCAATAATGATATGGTATGCAATACCCTGAAATATGATAATCCTATTTTTTATTTTAAACTTACTGGGGTGACATTGGCTAATAAAAATTACATAGGTTCCAGGAGTACAGTTCTACAATACATGGTCTCTGTGTTGCATTATGTTTTCATCACCCAGAGTCAGTTCTTCCATCACCATGTATTTGACTCCCCCCTCTCCTCCCCCACCGCCCTTCCCGCTTCCTCTCAGGTAACTGCTAAACTATTGATTGTGTCCATGAGTTTTTGTTTCTTGGTTGCTTTCAGTTTTATATTCCATATGAGCTATGTTTAAAAAATAAATGCTGGGAGTTCCCTGGTGGTGTAGTGGCTTAAGGCTTCGGTGCTGGTGCTGTCTGCGCTGCGGCCTGGGTTCGATTCCCCGCCGGGGAACTACCCACATACCAAAAAGAAAAAAAAAACAAATAAAAAATAATTGCTAAAACTCCTTTATAATATAAAAAAACAAGTACCTAAATATAAACAAATAAAATTTTGAATTAAAAAAATAAAAATAAAAGATTTTTTCCCCTGAAAGTTTGGGTCAAAAACATGGGTGCACTTTATACATGGGTGCACATTATACACAGCAAAATACCCTGATTCTAGGTCACTGTGAACCACCACCCCTTGCACTCCCATACAATTTCACTTACATCATTTTCTCACATATTTTTGATCTAACTCAAATGTCCCTAAGCTCCATACCCTGTGAGTACAAACGCGATCGCGTTTGTGATCATACCTGACTATATTATCTTGGTAATCTTTTTTTTTTTTTTTCCTTTGCCCTGGGAGCTCCAGGGCTGTCTTCCTGTGTTCAAGAATGGGGTTACACACCCTGGTGCTACTGCTGTTCAGTCACCAATTCCCCAACTCGAAAGCCAACGCAAAGGTCCCTTCACACAAATCATTCTGACTCCCATCAGTTGGCTGGCACGGTGCTCCCAGTGTGTCTGCATCTGTCTCCTGATGCATAAGCACAGGTTTCGCCACGTGCTCATCTCTCTCCCTAGAGACAGTACTTTGAAGTCCAGAGGTGCTAAATGGCTTGGGAACATAATTTTGAAACTGACAACTGGATGAATACCAGAATAAGCACCAGAGGATGAAAGCCCGACTCGGGCTTGAGTTCAGCCGGCTGACACCACCGGGCGGGCGCTGAACCTGGATCCAAGTTTCCTGGCAGCCACAGCATAAAGGGAACACCTGTTAGCCGACGCCGTTATTTTCTTTGTCAGACGGAAGTAGGGCTGCCAGATGCTTTCTACAAAATCCTGGACGCACTTGATGCATTCCTATCAGCAAGCTCAAATACCATGCGAACCTGGGCCCCCGGCCATCCCCAAGGGTAGGCAAAGGAGGAGCTCTGCCCAGTGGGTTTCCAGAAGCAACCCCTAGTGGTCTCCTCCGCTCTGCTGTTGTCCGATGGCACTCGGAACTCTCGGTGGCGTTGCTTGATTGCGGGTGTCCTGCAACCATTAGGGCGAGAGAGCAGTGAGCCTTTTCCTTTTGTGCCCTCAGCAGGGAAGGAGGGGGTCCTCAGGTGGCTTGCACGATCAGGCAGTGGGCTGTGCTCGCGGAGGCCTGCCCCGCCCCGCCTGGTGCTCGCGCGGTCCCTCGCTGGGACCCCCGCCTCGGCCTTAGATCGCGCGTCTACAGCCACCAGGATTTCTGCCGGAACCCGCGCGCGGACTGGGGCCTCGCAGGCTCCCGGTGGGGCCTCTAGTGAGGGCGGGATTAAGGAGCCCCGGGGAGGGTGCGGTAGGGTCCCCCGAGACAGGCATACGGGGCGGGGCCTCGCGGGGACGGGGCGGGGCTTTGAGAGGCGGGCGGGGTTTCGGCGCCCCGAGGCGGTGGCGGCGGG